>CP092867.1:99564062-99728783 GCA_030710605.1 Cordylochernes scorpioides
CTCTCTGTATCTCCTGAGTGAGACTCGGGGATATCAGCAACGGTGTTCTTAGATTTGGACCTCTACTCAAAATATAGAGGGTGAAACATGAATTAGAGAAAATCTAAACAATGATTTTTAAAAGGTTAAATTCTTAATTAAACGGTCAACAATGGGGGCCTGGTGGGAAACAAAATTTAATAAAATAGTCGCTAAGTATATAATGTTGTGGCCTGTGCTGATCGACAAAACAGGATATTGTGGTGGCACTGGTATAAGAACGAGACTCGAAGTATAACATTGTGTGAACAAAAACATTCTAGAAATTTCACTCCAAATAGTATGTTATATTTGACCTAGGGACCACTTTGTTTAAATAACGGCGAAGCATGTAGAAACTACGAAGAATGTATAACGGCCGTGTTTACTGCGGTGTGAAAATTCCCCTCAGGTGTTTCCCAAAATAAGTAAATAAAATATTTATAAATAAAAGTAACATAAAACGTTTAATCTGTAGCAAGAGTAGAAAGTTTCATTCCAGTCGAAAAATCCACTTTCAATTTCACAAACGAATTGAGGTAACAATTCTTATCGATTTGTAGATATTTACTAATTATAGTAGAGTTAGCAAATTTCTGGAAATAAATTGGTTACACCCTCATGAAAAAGGACGAACCTAAAAGAAGAGCACGAAAGCTAAACACCTTCTCTGCAATCTAGAAAACTCGAGTCAGTGACAAAGCCATAGCCCGAACTCGTGGTCCCGCGGTGGGCGGTCTGAATTGTCCAAAACTGGTGTTGGGGCATCGATCCGAGTCTCCTAGATTTCAACTACGGCCAATAGATGGCGCAGAGATTTTGTGTCTATTTTGACGGGAGAGATTTTCACGTAAGCTTTATGTGTTAAAAACTATAGCTAACTTTGTGAGGCGTGTTAGGGAGTGATGAAACCAATGGAGTGAGTTAAACCAACCTTCGAGCAGGGGCGCGACGTCGGGCGGAGGCACCTGGAGCTGTTGCCGCAGCTGGGCGACGTGCCGTTTGACCTCCAGTACCTGGACCTCGGGGACCAGGATGAGGCCTGTCTGGACACCGCGACACCTGTCTTCCGGGCCTTCGCACCCCGCACAGCAGCTCACCTGCACGTAGCCCAGTTGGGGCTCGAAGGCGCTCTTAGTCGCTTGCCAGTCCTCCTCTAGCTCTCCCAACGTGGCCTTCAGCTGGTTCATCAGCTCACGCTGCAACACCGATCACACCTCTTTCTCTAATTATGTTTAGCCATCTTCCCTTGGGGCCCTCTCTCTCTAGATCACCTTTCACAATTCCAACGGTCCGGGCAGTAAAGGTAGATCAGTGTACGGACACCAAACAGATTATCCAGTGGAGGGATAAGGTTGAGTAGTGAATGAGGTCTCTCCAAAGGTATTAATGATGAGTGTGTTTAGATTAAGGGGAGACGTTGAAATAAAGTTATTACGGAAGAAAACACTACCAAACACTAGTATTTCACATCAAACAGAAGTAAACCAATACAATTAAGAAGAAAAGGCTAGATTTCAAACGTGAGCAGGTCAATAAGATGTTCGGGGTGGTCGGGAATGGACTAGCTTCTTTTTTTTTTGGTACCCTTGTCCATACCTAATGGCATTGCAAGTTGACAAAATAGCGTACTTCTGGGTGGTCGGAAATGATCTATTTTCTATATTTCCTTTCAAATTTGTAATCAATTTTAAATATACCTCTAGACTCCACGCAGAAGTCTGGTATTTTATAAACTTGTTCAATCCTAACGACATTTCAAATACAAAAAATTTCAGACTTTTAGGTGGTCGGGAATAAACTATTAAATAGGATTTGTATACACCTATCCCCCGATTTACACGGTACTTGTTTTACACGTTTTCGCTTTTACACGGTTTTCCAAATAAGTTTTTTTTATTTTTGTTTTTATCGCACTATACTAAATGCTACTGTGATTGAACACATGCGCTGTGTACACATCTCACGAGGAATCCCGAGCTTATGTGCTGACTACATATTTTAACCTGTCAATGCATTTTATTTTTATTTCTGTGTACACCTATCCCCCGATTTACACGTTTTTCTCAGGAACGTATCTACCGTGTAAATCGGAGGATAGGTGTATTTACTTTCAGATGAAGAAAATAGGCGCAGCCGCTTCTGTAGCGTAATGAGGGTCTGGCCTTCTATTAAAATAAGTAGGTAGTATGAAACTAGAGCTATAAATAACTTTGAGCACATTTTCAGAAATATCTAAATCCCCCCCTATATATATAGGGATGTTTATGTATGTATGTATGTCGGCTCCACAATACTAACTAATCTGACTGAAATTTTTACAGTTTATATAGTAGAATCTGGAAAAACTTATAGCGAATATTTCAGGTCTCTATTCCGAATATTCTTCTAGTTATTTGCAAATTGCGTTGCAAATTTGCCCTTTCGCTCGCAAGCAGCGCCTCTAGCGGTGAAGATGGGAGGTAATATCAGCTGACCTAATGTACATGTGAAACGTGTTTTAACAAGAAATAGAGAAAAATCTGGAAGATACATTTATCGGATTTTTAGCCAAGAAAAATTGAAATTGACAGGTTCTGGGCAAAAATAGTTGTTGTTTTTTTAGTCAGTAAATGATGATGACAATATTGCTGTATCATGTTTGATTAGCAGATACAAAATTATATCGGGAAAATTCCAAAAAGCAAAGACCAGGGGTGAAGCCAGTTCACTCTTAGTATGCAGGAACAAAATTCTAACAGAAAAACATTCATTCGAGAAGAAGACACAAAGCCAGATCATCTCTCTGTAAAAATATCGCTTCTCAGACACAAAGTTTGGAGCGGGATGTTTCACAAGAGTGAAATCAAGACTCCAATTTATAATTGTAACGAATAGTGTTTGAATAAAAACATTTAATCGTGTAAAACCCGGGCGTTACCCGGGTCATTCGGCTAGTAACTATATAAAAATGGAATGTAATTCTAAAATTCCGTTTCCAATCTTCGATATATTCAGGATTTGGTTTAAATACCATCGATTTACCATATGTCACAAATCTACTCTTATTAATATTTAAAATTAAAAATGCATGCATATTTTATATTGAGATCATTTGAAAAAAAAAAACACAATATACCTTCCAGTTCCAAAATCACTTTATTAGGTACCGCTCAACAAGAACAACCTAGTTTATGATAATTGAAGCAGTGAATAAATGTGAGTTATTCACATATTAAACAAAATGTTAACGCGGGATTAAATCCCGGTTCATGACTGTCGGGAATCGAGGGTGTTACCCACTCGTCCACCAACTTTCATACAATATACCGCAAAACAACTATAACTATAGTATTTATAAAGTATATTGGGTATGTATGTTTTATATAAAGTTTTTAGAAATGTTTATTATAATAAATTTTTTCGCGCGTATTAAAACACTTGATACGCATACATATACCACACACACACACACACACTTTTTTAAGGAAGTAAACAATCTATATATATATATTAATATATTATGATGCACTAGCGCGCCATCTGTTATCAAAATTCGAAACTATTATAGACGCGTATGGTAGATTAAACTGGCGAAACCGCTGGGAGGGTTCTCCACTGATGAGCCAGGCCTTCCCATTAATTTTTCCATTGCAGTAACGGCAATAGAAATTGTTTATTTTAAAAAAGAATCATACGGCGTCTATAATAGTTTCGAATTTTGATATTAATATATATTTTTAAAAAGTACATTTTAATAAAATCAATTTAAAAAAAATTATATATCCTTAAATATGCATTTAAAAAATTATTTAAAACGCAAAATATTTTATTGTAATAGTATTTTTTTAATAACCTGAAATTATTTCGCTGTAAACTTTATACGAGTGAATAAATAAATGATGCATTAATCTAAGTGTTTTTTTTTTCACTTGATAGAGAGAGAGAGAGAGAGTTAGAAAATATTAATTATTAAAACGCTATATATATTACTCTTTCTCAATTTTATTTTAAAGGTTAATCACTAAACTGATTTTCTCTCTCATATAAAAACTCTATATTTTCTATATCTCTTTCTGGTATGATAATTATATAAAAACTTATTTTATTTGTATTTTATATCCCGCTAATATTTTTGTATCTCGATGCAATTTTTTTTTTCCGGTTGAAATGCACATTTTAAAATGACATTTGGGCTTACTATTTGGGAGAACAAAATATCTTCCATTGAAGAAATCAATATGCGCTAGTTATATATTTCTATTAATTATTTAATTTTATATTTTATAAAAGTCGCTAATTTTAATGCATTTATTGATTGATAAATAAACAGACGAATTAAAGCAGTGTTGCCGCCAATTTTCAATTTTACACGGTTTCCGACAAATATAAAGTATGTTTCAAAAAGTATAAAGGAATGTTTTAAAAAATAAATAAAGTTCCCAAAATATAAATAATGTTTGAAATATTGTGAACAAAAATATATTACAAACACTTTCAAGATTATTTATTACTACGTAAATATGTGAGATTTTTTTATAACCTTTGTTTAAATGTACTTATTTATTAAATAAACTGAAAATATTGGAATAATTATTTTTATTCAAAATAAAAACAACACAAACACAAATTTAATCGACAAAATATTCATGGATATGGATTTTTTTTTTTCGTTATAGAGTTTGTGCTAGTAATAACTTCAGGTATAAAAGAATTAAAGAAATATATTTTCTAGCTATTACTTTGTGTGGATCACATAAGAGTGAACAAATTATAACTTTAAAACATTTAGGTTTTGGCTTCATTTTACACAAATGAAGTTTCAATCTTAATTTCTCACAAAATGGGACCAAGTAATAGAAAACATATAATATCTTATATATCAAATATTAAGAAAGAGAGAGAGAGTTTCAAATAGATATTTAAGATAGACCACGTTATCTGGTGCAAATCTTGCTTTCTTACACAAAGGTCGTTAAATATTGGGAATTCAGAGGTCATTGCCCCGTCTTACTCGGAAAAGAGTATAAAATTCTCTGTATTTGATGGTTATTGGGCAGATTTCTCAGACGCCGTCATTATTACACTGTGATCTTTGCTGGAGCTCATACCTCTCCGCCTACTTCTCAGGGGTTCGCTCCTGAATCCTGCCTTATGAGTGCATCCTTGCCACTTCTACCTCGACTGCTTGCAAATCACCACAGGTAAATCTCTTTCGAACAACCAGGATAAGCAATGAAATCAGGGGTCTCCATCAGGGGTGGATCCAATGGCCAGGTGTACGAGAGAGTGAAGCGTCAACCCGTTCCGACGGAAGGGGAGAAATTGCCACCACCTCCCTCCAGTTCCATCGCCACTCCAGGTTGAGAACAGGGTCTCATACGCCCCGCGGGGTTTGTCTACTCTAGATGCCCCCTTGCTAAGAATCTCTTCAGGATCTCTCAATCTGAGGTCCTGTTCAAGCTGCGATCGCGACTCCAAGAACGCTCAAAGCCCATGTCACACCACGCCATCCTGAGTCCTAAATTCACAAGCCTCTTAGATAAAATGGAATATTCTGATCTTTTAAAAAGATTGTAAAGAATGTTTCATTTTAAAGGATGAATGAAGAGGACATTTTAAATCCATTTAATTTGTCGATTGATAATGAAACAAGTGACGTTCTAAATAGTTGTGCCGGCACTTCCCCAGCGACAATCGTTGTAATTACGGCTGGATCTGGAAACACGGAGGTTAGCCAAGTAACTTCCATTTATTAAACAATTTATTGGGCTGATAAACTTGAGAAGGCCGAAACTAAACTAGTCCAACATAAAAAAAAGGAAGTTATTAAGTCATCCTATGAAAACCCCACTCCCCTATATGCCCTCCCCCAATAAGTTTTCTCATCAGATAAAAACGGGACTACGTGTCAAGGTGGAAAATCAAAACAACGTCGCTAAACTACAAGGCAACTTCTGGAGCAGTGCATGGCCCGGATTGAATCCTCTACCTTCGATAAACTGGTCTATTTGCAATTCTATCAGGAACTCACCCAGGTGGACTACATCGCAGCCCTAGAGAACTGGTTCCGTTTATAAAATGGAAAAGGTCTCGGGCCAGGTTCTGGTTGACCTGGCTAAAAATGAAATTGCTCTTAATCTTTTAGAGGTAGGACCTAGAAATAGATGGAGCACTTTTAAAGATTTTTCCTCATAGAAAGATAGATCAAAAGATCACCATTAGCAACCTTCTCTTTGTAGTTGTAGACGAAAATTTCATCAAAATAGTCCGTTCTTTCTGTCATATATATTTTTTAAATCCTGTGGTGATGAAATATGGCAAGTACATTTGGGTGGAGTGCTGACGAGATGCTTTGTTCTGATGAAGAGAGGGCTGAAGGTTTTCCATCTGTCAGCAAAGATTAACATCTGTAGCAATGGAAAAATCATCACAGCATACATCTCTTACGAGTAAGGTGTTTCAAATGTTGCAAATTGGAACATCGCACAGGAAGAATTACCCCATTTTGTTAAAACTGTGAACCTCCCGCACTCATTCAACAAAAGGATACCTTCAGAAAAGTGACACCCCTCCAGTTCCTCCTCCAGAAGTAACAAATGAAAGTGATCCTTTAACAAACTCCACACGCACCCTTATGCCGTTTCAGCTCCAAACGCCAAAATTCTGGAATCTACGGCCATGAATAATGCTCTGAACTTTTCGCCGATAGACGGAATCCTGGAAAAGAGGGATGAGCCCTCCAACCAGCACCTAATCCGGGAGCACCAACAACACCTGCCAGGTCAAACACCGAAATCAGCTAGGCGCTCTACTTGAGCGTCTTCCACATTCACTTTTATTTGTGAGCGGACATCTTGGATTCGAAAAAGAAAAAAAAATCAAAAGGGTCATCCTATCTGTCACTTTCCTCACTGAATTCCTTGAAGTCCCTAAACAAAGAACAAGTCTTATGCCTACAAAATTCATAATATGCAAATTTATAGTAGGTCTGGAAACTCCAACTGTTCCCTTTATAAGAGACTCGACGGCATCAGAGCAAATTAAAAAAAAAACATGCTTTCTGCATTGCGTGTCTGAATGCGCGCGGCATTGCCGCTCGCCAAAGAAGCGTTGAGCTGTGCTGCTTCTTGGATCAGCACGTGGTAGATGTCTCCTTCACCCAAGAAATCTGTTGTATCTTTTATACGGGTTCATTTACCTTTAGCTTTATATATATTTAATATAGTTACAGCCTTTATGTATATAGACAATTAATATACCGCCGTGCTAGAACAATTATATATTTATTATGCGGCGTTGTTTACATACTGTGTTTCCAGATCTTTTGTAGCACAGATTATAACTATATACAACATGTTCCCCTTTTAATTAAAGTCCGGGGTCGAATCTTTTCGGAGGCTTTACCACACGTCCACTTCTAGTGGTGTAGGCAGTGCCTCCTTCATTGTAGTTTCCTATGGGAGTTGAAGTGGATGGGGCCAACTCTTCAGGACTGAGGTTCAGGCGGGGAAATTCTCCTGGTTCCCTTTGACCACTGGACTCCGATGATGTCGAGGGGGCTGGATCCAATTGGGGCGATGACTGGCTGCTCCTTCTCTGTCCAACAGGATAACTTCTGGGCCGTAGGTGAACTCTGTTCCGTTTTAACATTCGGCCCTCGTTGTTCTGAATGATGTATGATCGAGGCTGGTTGGCTTCTCCAATGATGGTAGCTGGTCTCCAGGCATTGCTAGTTTTGGCATTTACCTGTTCACCAGAACTCATTTTAGGAAGTATTTTGGCATTTCGGTCATAATATTCTTTCATCTTATATTGATTTTCCCTCTTCTGCTGTAGAATGTTTTCCGTGCTAATGAAAGCAGGTTTTAGCTTTGTGGTTTTCATTGGGATCAAGGTTCTCAAGTTTCTTCCCATTAGCATCTGAGCTGGGGACGGTAGATTATTTGACGGAGTTGTTCTCAGGGCTATTAAACACATATAAGGATCAGTGTTGTCTTGACGGCATTTCTTAAGTTGCTTCTTTACTGTTTGCACCATCCTCTCCACTAATCCGTTTGATTTTGGGTATCCTGGGCTAGAGGTTTTATGTTCTATGTCCCATTCATTTGTAAAATTAGTAAAGTCTTGTGATGTAAATGGTGGTCCATTATCAGTGATGATGATCTCTGGAATCCCATGTCTTGCGAAGGTAGATTTCAAAACTGGTAGAATCTCTTTTGCTGAAGTTGATGCTACCTTGATGACTTCAGGAAAGCTGCTGTAGTAGTCTACTATTATTATGAATACAGATTGGTCTAGATAGAAGAAATCAATAGCTACTTTTTGCCAAGGGTAGTCTGCTATTTCGTGAGGTATAAGTGGTTCTTTCCTTTGCGAAGGTTGTGATTCTTGACAAATTCTACACTTATAAACCATCTCTTCTATTTCTCTATCCAGTCCAGGCCAATAAATAGCTTCATGTGCTCTGTTTTTACAAGCAGAGATCCCTTGATGAGACATGTGTAGTGTTTGCAAGATGCTTTCCCTTTGGACTTTAGGGATGACAAGTCTTTGTCCTCTACAAATCAGGTCTTTCCATATATATAGTTCTTCTTTACAATGCCAGTAGGGCTTAACAGCATAGTCCACACTTTTCTTATGAATAGGCCACCCATTCAGTATATGATCCCTTAATTTTATCATTTCTTCATCTGACTCCATATCTCTGAGAATTTCCTGGTATCTTTTAGTGGTCACCTTCAGATTTAGAGTCATAATGGTGTTCTGGAGATCCAGATCTGAGGTGTCGATGGTTTCCTCTGAAATTGAATCTCTAGATAGAGTGTCTGCGGTGTGAATCACTTTTCCTGGTACATATTCTAAATTAAAATCATATCGCATCAATTTCAAGACCAGTCTTTCAAGTCTTGGAGATAATTCCTCTAGTGGCTTTTTTAGTATAGCCAACAAGGGTTTATGATCCGTCTGGGCTGTGAACTTTCTTCCATACAAATGATAGTTAAATCTTTGGCATCCATACCAGAGAGCTAAGAGCTCCTTTTCAATCTGGGCATATTTTTTCTGAGTGTTATTCAAGGATGCGGATGCAAAAGCGATGGGTCTTCCCTCTTGCATCAAGACAGCCCCAAGCCCATGTTGACTAGCGTCCACTGAAAGTGTTACCTTCCGATGGGGGTCAAAGAGGCCAAGAACTGGAGGATTTGATACCAAATTTTTCAGCTCAATGAATTCTTTTTCTAAAGCCTCATTCCATGTCCACAGGGTATTCTTTTTTAGGAGTTGTCTTAACAAGACAGTTTTATCTGCCAGATTATGCATGAATTTAGCTAGATAGTTCACAGTTCCCAAAAATCTTTGAAGAGATGTCTTGTCCATTGGTCTTTTTATTTTTTGTATTGCTTCTAATTTAGATGGATCTGCAGAGATGCCATTCTTGGATATCTCATGTCCAATGAACTTAACTTTTTCTTGGGCCAGTTGCATTTTATTGAATTCAAACTTTAAATTATTTTTTCTAGCAATTTCCAAAACCGTAATCAGTCTACTATTGTGCTCCGTGAGGGAGTTTCCGTATATTATTATATCATCCATGTATACTTTTACTCCTTCAATTCCTGTAAACATACTTTGCATTTTTTTATAGAAAACTTCTGGAGCGCTGCAAATACCAAAAGGTAACCGATGGAATCTGTAATACCCATAAGGTGTAGCCATTGTTAAAAGGCTAGATGACTTTTCGTCTAACTTGATTTGCCAAAAGGCTGACTTAGCATCAAGTACTGTATAGATGGGTGATTTTGTGATATCAGCAATGATGCCTTCAGGGGCAGGAAGTTGACGATATTCCATTTTAATCCATGGATTTAGCTCTCTAGGGTCCATACAGATACGAACCTTTCCATTTGGTTTCTTAATGATTACCATCGGGTGTGCCCACTCTGCTGGTTGGTCTACCTTTGAGATGATCTTTTGTTCCTCCATCGATTTTAGCTCCATCTCAACTGGTTTTTTCAGTGCAAACGGAATTCGGCGAGCTAACTGAATTCTTGGATGTGCATTTTCTCTCAGGATCACAGAATGCTCTCCAGGGAGTGTTCCGATCTCATCAAAGACATCTCTGTAGGACTCTATTATCTTTGTAGGTGAAGCATCCATCTTTGTCCTAGTATGGTCCTGTTCCAACGACTCTACTTTTAATATCAGCTCTAATTTTTTACACGCTGCCAATCCCAAAATTGGTGGAGCTGGCAAATCCACGACTAGAAATTCAAGGATTTCAGATTTTTTCCCAGAGGTACATGAAGCCTTGCATTTGCCCCTTATTGGTACTTTTTCTCCTGTATATGAATAAACCGCAATCCCAGTTGGATATATGCAGGGTTTATTTTGCCAATTTTTAATGGTATCCAATGGCAGGATGTTCACCTGTGCTCCTGTGTCTAATTTAAAATTAACTGAATTATTCTCCACCAAGATTATTTTAGTCCACTCTAGACCAGTAATGCTATCTAGGGATAGGTATTGAAGACACATTTCTTCTTCCTCTTCCGCTCTTTCCTCCAACATATGCACTCTGTTCCTACACATTTTAGCAAAATGGTTTGGTTTTTTACATGAATTGCATATTTTACCATATGCAAAACATTTACCATATGGATGTCTGGAACCACAATTTTGGCAAACCTTTGCATTAGGATGTTCCTCAGATACATTAGGTTTTCTACCAACTGGATATTTGAAATTCTTTTTATATTGCTTTTTATATTTTATAGAATGTAAATCAACATCTTCTCTAGTTATATTTTTTACTTGTTGTCTAGAAGTTTCAGTAGCTCTTCCCAAGTCTATGGCTTTAGCTAAAGAAAGATCAGGATCTTGTAGCATCCTTTCTTTTAAAGCTTTGTCTTTAATTCCAATTATAATTCTATCTCTGACCAAGGAATCTGCAAGCTCTCCAAATTCGCAGTCCATGCTTTTATTTTTCAATTCAGTTACATAGTCATCAAAATTCTGATTCTCCCCTTGTTCCGTTGTAAAAAACTGGTACCTCTTATAGGTTGTGTTTTTATATGGTTTAAAGTGTCCATCAAACAGTTCAAGTATATCCGGAACAGTCGGAGAGGCATCAGTTTCTTGTATTTTAAATGTAGAGTATATATCTAGGGCTAACTCACCAATATTATAGAGTAGAATAGCCCTTTGTCTTGGAATAGATTTTTTATCTATTTCTGTGGCTATGTAAAACATTTGGAATCTCTTTTTCCATTTACCCCATGCTTCTGATGGGTTTGTTCCAGGCACAAATGGCTGCAAACTATTCCCGGTACTCGAGGCCATTTTTCAACGTGTTAGGCTTAATTGATATTTGAAATTTTACTTATCTTTCAAAATCCCGGCGCTGCCACCATGTTGTATCTTTTATACGGGTTCATTTACCTTTAGCTTTATATATATTTAATATAGTTACAGCCTTTATGTATATAGACAATTAATATACCGCCGTGCTAGAACAATTATATATTTATTATGCGGCGTTGTTTACATACTGTGTTTCCAGATCTTTTGTAGCACAGATTATAACTATATACAACAAAATCAATATCTTAACCTTGGACAATTTATATTACTTCTGCCCCAACTTTAGCGCCGTTGTTGCTTGTGTCCTCGCAACAAACGTTTTCCTCTGGAAATGTGCCTTATGGCTGGTTATTAACTCCATACTCAACATCAATGTCGGGGGTAAGCAGGCGACACTTATCAATTGTCCTCTATCTCATGCTTCTGGCGAGCGGCTCCGGCAGCTGCATATCATCGTGTCTGCTGCCATCCAACAAGATGCTCGGGTTGTCGGCGACTTCAACATCTCTGATAAGTCAGCGAGAGACATCGCCTTCGGATCAGTTGAAACTTTTACACCTAGACCGCATTGACCTCGTCGATGCTGCCACCAACTTCGACGCTGTGAGTCTACCAACGAGGGAAGCCAGATGCGGAAGTCGGATTGACGCGAGTCGTCTGGACCGAGTGTTAATCCAATCTCGCTACTCTCCGATCGCGTTACCCGAAAATGGACTTTCCACGATCAACGTTCAGACCACCGTGCAGTTTTCATTCAGCTTAACGTTGGTTAACCTATTAACCAACGTTTACCGTGCATAGGCGGCAGGCGGGTCGCCGATGGCGCCCATATTTCACGGGAAAGGCATCCTCGACTGATATTTATTATCCATTACTGTCTGACCTCGGACGTAAGCTTCAACTCCGTCGCCGTGGAGCAATATTGACTATCATTTGTGACAACGCGGGGAGGATCAAAGAGGAGCGTGCTGTAAGAGATATGGTCTTTGTGGCCTTCAGAGAACGTTTTATCCTATCTTTGTGTTCACCAGAACATATCACTGATTTTTAGAAGAGTTACTTTGAAGCAAAATGACCTGCTGTATCAGTTAGAAATCTCACATGAACAAATAGCTTCTGCTACCCAACGCTTGCCGCTAGGAAAAGAAGCTGGTTGGGACGAGCTACCTTATAAGATTATTCAGAGATTCGAGGAATTCTTCCTGACAGCGCTCCATCAAGTCTTTGAGGCATCCCAGCTCTGTGAATCTCTGCTCCCATCCATGCAGGGCAGTGAAGTCTTCCCTGTTTCTAAACCGCACGGCGGTCTAGGCCTTAACAGACTACGACCTATCTCGTTGCCACCAATGGGCTACCAGGTTCGTAGAGTTCTCTATCTGTGTTTGTGGCCTCATCTTTCAAACATTGTACCGGAATGTCAAAGAAGAACATCATCCTGGTACATAGCTAGAGTCTCTGATGAGGTCATAATTGCACGTAGAGTTAACAAACCACTGGCCGTCATCGCCATAGACCTAGAGTCGGTGTTTTTGACACTCTGGACCGATACTTCTTGATATCTCTCTTGACTTTCTTCCGTCTTCCACCAGTTTTATTGGGGTGGGTTCTTCTACCCTACGCTGGTGCAGAGGCCATAGAAAGGATCTACGGCGCTGGGAGAACTCCGACATTATATCTGCTCAACGGGGTAAAGCAGGACTGTGTTTCGAGTTCTTCATTCTTCATATTTGCATGAGTCTTCTCCTGATTCTCCTGGAGTGACTGCTATGCATGGGTAACGTCCGAGGATGAGCTAATGACATTATACTGCTCATCCCGTGTCTGGGTGATCTTCTGAAAGAATCAGCACCTATGGGGCAAAGGAGGAATAACTGTTCTGACTCAAAATTGGGCATATCTTGGAACATGAAGAATATCCCCATTTTGACCTAGAGACTCGGAACCACTGTCCAAGATGAACATCTTCACGAGTTATTTGAACGTGCCATTTCCATTTTAACCCCCTTCTAAAGGGGTCTTTCCCTTTTTGGGCGTGCGAAAGCAGTCAACAGCTTGCTAGTCTCGTCTGTGCTCTACCACCTAAAAGCCTATATTCACCGCGAAGGCCTAAGCGCTCCTCGTGGCTTCGCAGTGGCGTCTTGGCGCGGCCGATTTTCTCAGGCGGCATGGGACATTTCGACATTGGTACACAACTCCAAATGTCGAGTCTCAAAAATGTTCAATAGAGCTACATGGAGAACGAAATGCCCCCTCTTGGCTCATCGAAAATGGTTTTGGCTTGCTCCTGCATCCTGTCGTTTTGGAGTCCAACGAGACTTTGAAAGAGTCTTCTTATTTTCGAGGCTGCCGCAGAGATCCTTGGGATAGATCAGCGGCACCTACTTGAAGGCTGCGGATCTCAGCAGACTTACGATTTCTGCGTCCTCCCGAACTTTTGGCTTCATCACAGTAGCTAAGTTCGCTAATTGGATATCTGACACGTCCTGCTGTTGCACCTTCCAATCAGCGGCCTCAAAGACGCTACCATTTTGAATTCATTTTGCAATAGTCTAGTTTTGACGCTGATATAGAACTCCGTCTGGCCATGTATGCCTTGCCCCATCCTCCCATGGCTCGATAGTCAGGCAGAGCATGAGGGTCCAGAGACTTATCGCTGACTCATAGGTACTAGTTCTGCTGATGCGTCAGACCCCTACATCAACTAGCGGCCACCCGACCACTGTTGACAAGTGATGGATGACGCCGATAACCCCATTCTCGCAATAACAAAGGCGTCCATTTATAAATTCTTCCTGTGCCTTGAGGTGAGAGGAAAATGAAGACCCCTTGATCATCTGAAAGAAGACTCTCTCTGGAGCTGGGGAACTTCTTTTAATGTATATAATTGCAAATAGTCGCGTGTATCTTTAGTTTTCCCCCCATAAGATATATCTATCAACTCTATATGTATTATTCTATATTGAAAGATGTTAAAATCCCTTCTCTTGCTTGCAATGCAATCTATATTAGCTAATCGCTTTTATTCAATAGAAACCTGTTTCTCTTGCTTTTCTTCAAAATACTACAATTTTCTAATCCTTCACTCTCGTCAAACGCCTTACAATTCTTTGTTTCATCAATTTTGTACCCTAACTCTTCATTTGAAAAACAAGCGGCTTCAGCGCTCGCACACACACACTCGTTCATTTTATTTTAAATTTTAAATCTTTTGCTAAAAGCCTCTTTGTATTTGCTTTGGTTTACTGATTCCTGATTCCCAACGCTAAACGTGAAAATTGGAGAGGCAACGCCTAATTTTTCACTTAACCTCAAATATCACTGTTTTTCAACTCGACTCCAAAGGTCCATTTTTTATTTAACCTACTGAGGTCCTATTTTTCACGCATATATATTTTTCTTTCTGAAGTCTCTGTAAATTTTTAATTCTATATAATGAAGAATGCTGTGGAGATGACTTCATTTATATTTTTCTTTAGCCTCTTTTCAATGGCTCCCACCACTCTTTCTACAAAATGACGTATCTTCTTCTTACTCAACAAGTCTGTTACTTTCATTCTCGCAGTTCTGTTGGGTTCCCGGTTTGGATAGATGAAAAGGGAGGATACACGATGTGGCTTATTAAAGTCTCCTTACTTAAGTATATATATATATATAGCAATTTAGGCCAACAATCCCATGTATATAACCCGCAGCAAGACCTTAATGTTGTATAATAGCAGCACAGCTGTCAGTGATGCACTATCGGCATATGTCTTTACATCATCACATGTAATGCAATTCGTGCAAACAGGATAAATAAAATAAATAAAAAAAAAGAAAAGGGGGCAAAAACTCTGTAATTGATTAAGAGTTGAGCTAAAGCAAGGATTGAGCATATAATATTGTCAGAACAATGGTCTAAAGATGGAAACAGCCGCGACACTATTATACAATTTCATCAGACAACCCATGAAATCGTTATTAAATTGGGCAATCTATAAAACACTGAAACACAGACACTCTCGGCAATGTATGTGGCCGGTAATTTATGGGAGACTTGATTATTAGTAACATTCCCTTCAAATAGGTAATAAACATACAACATTTCATTTAAACAGTGGGAATAGCACCATAAGGCAAATTATGTATGAAATAGGTAACAGAGGAAACAAGAAAATTTCTCTAGATATTTATTTAAATATCTTAAAATTTGGGAACATGTCTATACTGACGAGATATGCTATTTACATAGAAAAATTTAGATAGAGGTGACCTGAAGTTACTTTATAGCCCTTTAGGGCCCATGCGAAATCTAGGTTGGTTACTACACAAAAAGGGGGGGGAAACCTAGATCTCCATCTATTCTAGCGGGACAAAATATACGAACCCTAACACTCCTTTTTAAGTCACTTAAAGCCCTTTAGGGCCCATTCAGAATCTAAATAGATTAGCTTCTGTTCGAAAAATAAAAAGGGGGGGGGGGGCTAAACCATAATGGCGAGGGGCTTACCTTCTCTCGAAAGCGGCGGCAAGGTCTGGTCTCCTCTACGTCTCAGGCCCGACTAAAAATCGTCCTTCTCACTGAGCGACTTCGATCGAATCTCCTTTTGGCAAAGAACCTCCTCTTATTCATGTCTCTCTCCATTTTCATTCGCCGAAAGAAACACCAATCAAAATGGCCAACGCTCCAGTATCAATTTCATAGACGCCCCAGGCCTCATCAAAATAGAACATATAGTATTACCAAAACAAAAAAATCTAAAGAGAGAAACAGCCACGGCACTAGTGTAAGATTTCAGACTCCAGGCCTCTTCCATCAAAATAGAACATATAGTATTACCAAAACAAAAAAATCTAAAGAGAGCAACAGCTACGGCGATAGTGTAAAATTTCAGACCCCAGCCCCCCCCCCCCTCCACATGGATTGAAATAAAATCCTCCCTTTTTCTCGGGACGATATATATATATCGCCCCCCCCTCCGTCTTAGCTAAAATTGACACAGGCCCCTTTTCACTTGAACTGTAATATAACGCTTTCCTTTCTCGGGAAGGATTTTTTTATAAGGTTCAGTCTTTTAGAGATCTTCCTTCTCCATTTTTTTTTCTGGTCACCTTTACCTAAATTTTTGGTGAGGGGAATATATGTACATATGAAACAACAGTTTCCAGCTCGGATGTCTCTGGATGTCTTCTTCTTTACCAGGCATCAGCTTTCGGCATGGAAGTCTGGTGTCATCTGTTGTCTAGGTTTCTGGGCAAAAAGAATGGTCTGTAAGTCTATGTGGGAGGGAAGCCATGTATCCATTTGATTTGATTATACATACGCCTTCTGTTGGGGTATGGTTACAAAAACGTGCCCCAACAATCCTCCCCCTGCCAAGTAATGGACAAATGCGTTTGTGCTATTCATTATTCATCTGCCTTTCATCAGTTACTATGAAAGCAGGCCCATTTCTAGCAAAATGCATTTTCCATTACTAGGTGAAGCCAGGTGTACCGAAACCTATAGGGAAGATAAGGCTAATCAAAATGATGGTATGCTATTCTAGATGTTTATTATTCCGAACATTAGTGGGCATTGTGCATCCTGGCAAAGGGGTTTTTATGTGTTATTATTCTGTCAGCACACTGTTATCAACATAGGTTATGGGGGACAGTCATATCATATGTATGGAAGTAAGCAAGGTCATCTGTCTTACCATTCATGGGTATATATACCACCCTTCCACTTTCTTCTTTGGCCTTGAGGAGTAGGCCCTCCTTGTGGTAAGTCCTCTCAACCCCATCCTTGCCTCTTGTGGTGCTGGATTCATTGCTACCTTCTTTCTGCTAACAATACAGTTAGAGCATTTCCCTATTACATATTATATATAAAAATTTGGGCGCCAAGAAGTCGTTTAGAAATAACTGACTAGTCCAACTCCTAAAACATGCCAGCATCTTTATTTAAGTACCAATCAAGACATTCGTGTGGTATAGTTATACATATACAATCAAAGGAAAGGATAATTATAGTTAGCTGAAAGAAATATCTTGATACATAATGATTAGCCTATGACATGATGACTTTTGCTAAATAAAAAAAAAAAGGTTACAGAAAACAAATTGTGAAAGTAATTATTAAATAAGGCACGAAATATGTAATGATAAAATGAATCCTTCCATGTTATATGATGGGTATAATATATATATTGAAGAAAACACGTATCATGCAGATAGTGATTAAATATGATAAAAAATCATCCCATGATAGATGATAAAGAAAACTACTACAAAATTATATATGATGACAAAATATATATACTTATACAAGTAAGGCGGATAAAAGACAATAAGGATAAAATAGATCATGCCTTGAGGGAAGAATAAGCCATGACAACATGTTAAAAAAAATCGCAACATGGCCGGTAAATATTACTAATATCATGAATATCAAAGGAAATAAAATTGTTGAAATGAATAGCATATGATTATAATATAATATATATGATATAAAATAATAACATATTCAATTAGAAAATGAAAACACATTATATATATTTGTGCGCTGAAGGTTCAAGGTTTAGTATCTCAGTTAAGTTTTTCAATCTTATTCAGTCTGGAATCACGAGTTGGTCACTGGGTAATATTCGTCTATCCCGATCCTACTGGAGGGTGTGTTTTCTCTTATGTGTTAGATTCCTCTGTTACAATACTCTCAACTCAGATGGGTACGTCATTTAGAATCTTGGTCAAATGGAACATAGCCCAGACCTCTATTAAACTACACAGTCCATTTAAATCTAGGGTGACAACCGTATGAAGAAAGCTCTCTGTTTGACAGAGAAACTAATCAACTTCTCCCATTTTGTTTGTGACACCGTTTACCTTGTCTCTGGGGTGTGTACAGTTCAGCTACCTCCCCCTTCCAAGAAATTCATATTACTTTCATCTACTAATATACCCTCTATTCATTGACCTGAATCCTACAAATCTACATCTTATAAATTTGAATTTTATCAATCTGAAATTTTGGTTCTTTTACAAATTCCTTCAGAATTCTACTCCCTGTATAACTGCTCTTAATTCTACTGTCCTCAATACAACACTTCTAAAACTTTGACTCATTGGCTCGTTCTGGCGTCTCGTTCGCGGTCCTTATAGTTAACTAATACTTTAAAATCTTATCCTATCATGAAACGAGTTTAAACTCGTTGAAGGTCCTAATAATTACTTATTCTGCCTCTCGAATCGGTCTTATGCTCGAATTCATTCCAACAAAACGTATGGCAGGGCGAATCCTTTATTAGAAGAAACTTCCGCTAGCTATGGGGGATCAAACTGGTACCAAAAAAAATTCAATAGACGGAAACTACTTCGTCTAGAATAACTGGGCAATCTCTGCCTACATGCCAATCTTACAGGACCTCCCGTCTGGAATACCCTCGCTCCAGCCACGCTAAAAGCGTCGAAACTACGGTGTCAGATCGGTTACCCAAGGTCGCGCCGTTATACCCCAGGCTATACGGCATGGCTAAAACAAATCCCCCATCCTGCATAAAATTCAATCTATACCTCTTCGTTTCCTCTAATGAGGAGAAGTTTTGTGGGTTTCCTGGTCTGATCATAACCTCCCACAACCTTCCAGTCTGAGAATCAAGATATGATCATTATCTACGACTCTTAAAATTCAAGTTGATATAAATAACAAAGAGTACTTGATTACCCTCTAGTAATAGAAATTAAAATTTTATACTCCCGAAAGGGGAGACCTAACAAAATGGAGCGAATACCTTTCCTAACAATAGAGTTTTTACAGTCCTGTGAGGCTATCGTTCCTAACAAATAAAGAAATCAAAATTGAAAATTGAACCTATTAAATTCACTAACACGCTCTAAAGTAATTTTGGTCTAACAGTATACTAGTTTTTAACCTTCTCATCATTTATTCCACTTCACATTCATACAAAAAAAAAAAATTCAGTCACTGTGGGCATTCATTCTAAAGTTAAAAGCTGCTATAGACGCCAAAACACTCAATAATCTCTATCAAATAAACCCTAACAATTTCTAAATTCCAGGACTAATGTGAAATCAAATAAAGTTTTCTAATTAAAACAAATTGGGAACTAAAGCCCTAGGTTACTCAAAGAAAATGCCTCTGTACAAGCTCTATATATACTAACACTTTATACTCGATAAATGATTGTTAACAATAATTGTTAACAATTCTAAATAATCTGGAAGCTAACCTACCAAAAAAAAAAGAATCAGTGTAACTTCAAAAACTGCCCTTGCCTTGACACTAAGCGACTTTTCACGACAATTCTATAAAGACACACACAAATTATAATGGTGAATAAAGGACCATTAAACGTGACACCTCATAAAAGCGGAATTGAGTCACTCCCCTAGCCACCGTGGGTGAAGTCACTTTCTTCCTCGTGCGTCTGCCCCCTTTGCAGTGTCCGACCTCAACACTCTATTGAAAGATGGATTTATAGGGTTCACGATTCACTACCCAACACTAACATTCTCAAGTGCTTTCCGAGGATCGACTACGGTCTGGGCCTACTTAACTTCTACCCCTGGCTTAGGGTCCCTATACTTCACAACTTTACTCTGAAAGATTGACCTTTCATGTCCTCATTAGAAACCTATTTCAAAGCTACTACCTGAAGGCCAGGGATTATAGGGTTTCTGAATTACCCAACACAAGCCATAGGATGCCTATTAGGTTTGTTGTTTTAGACATAGCCCCCCTTTAAGTTGTGATTTCCTACACCTTCCTTCACCTATTACTCCTGATAATAACTAAAATTTCAGATTTACACTAAATAGTTAATTCACAATGGTATACATTATTCTCATTGGTCTTTGAAACTCGGGTTTTAACAAGAAATAGTTTGTATTAAAAAAAAGGAATCCTAATGAAGTTCTACTTTAAAAAAAAGAAAGGTTTAAAAAAAAAAGGTTGAAATCTCTAAACTTCTCATTCTATCGAGCTGATTCTCCGTACACACTCCAAAATCCTAGTTAGAGGCGACAGTCTAAGCAGAATTTACACTGTGTGGGCCTTTTCACCCTTGTAGACCTGCGTAAAGTTAAACTGTTCACACTAACTCTGTCAACTTCCCCTCGTCTCATTACTTCTGAGTTCGCTCTGGTTCTATTGTTGGATAAAATTGTAACATAACAATAAAAAGAAACTAAAATTTTCCTAAATCATATCCTGACAGGTTGTACAAGCTCTTCAGAACGGTGTGTCATATTAAAACAAGGTTGTGAGACGACTCTTAATTATATACTATACTAAAAATGAGGCTGAGCCAATTCTACACTAGGAGAACACGAAAACCCAAGATGTCGTCCTTGTAGCGAGCATGGAGCCCTATCACAAACCCGAAGTGCAAGAACAGACTGCCTAAGGTCTTGTGACCGACTAGTAAGCAGCGGGATGACGTTCCTCGTGTTGAGGGAGCGATGTCAGGAGGACAGAGTTTCCTGGTATTCCCTCTTATCTGGCACGACCGGTCGGGGTGAACAGTCGCGTCTCGTGAAAGGAGGAAATATCTGAGTTCCCCCCTCTTGCTCTAACTGTTGGGTCGATTTGGCTCATGTAAATAGTAACTCTTATACTATATCTAAAATCTCTCATATAACTTATTAAATAAAACGGTGTAAAAACGGTGTTCTATACAAGGATAAGGTTGTGACAATTTTCTCTAAATGACACACTAATATTAAAACAAATTGTGAAGATCTTTAAAGATGGCAACAAACACTACAGTAAGGTTGTGAGACGGTATTCTGCACAAAGACAAGGTTGAGACAAATAACACACAAACCCTGAAACATGGTGTTAAAGCTCCTTTCAACACTTAGCACTAGAACACATGTTAAAAAAAAAAACTGCAAACTGTTTAAAGTTCACCATAACACTAAGACATATTTGCTATTTAATATATAACCTAATATTGTAATTAATAAAGACCTATCTATATTAAATAGTGTATACTGTTGCCGAAACTTATGTAAATCAGCTTACACAAACCCCCAGTGCATAATATGTCTTATTTTAAAAGGGATAGTTCTTATCGAGGCGATATTGCGGTCGACAGCTACGCTTTATACATTAAATGTACTTTCTTCCATCAATCTTTATCTACTATTTACAAAACTCTTTATCCAACTTTTTTTTTTAATTCTTTCTCTTTCAACATCTTTCTGCATCTTTCTATCTCTTCCTCATCAACATTCAACGCTTTCTCACTCTTTCATCATCCTTCATCATCCTCAACGCCTTTCAACTTACTTCCATCGCATCTCTCTTCAACGCCTTCAACACATTTCATCTCTTATTTATCACCTTATAACACAGTTCAACGCCTTTTTCATCATATTTCATCGCCCTTCCATCACTTTCAACACCTCTTTCATCCCTCTGAAGTCTCTTCGAAACCCGTCATCGGGATCTGGATCCCGATCTATTATCACTCTTAATTTTGAACTACTCTATTCCAACAGCCTATGACCCTTAAGCTTTATAACTCCATATACACTCGGCGGGGTAGTTACCTTGTTAAGAAAACCTATAATGTCATAGATCATTTAGAGAGAGAACATAACAAATTTGTGCGAATAGTTTGATTCAACTATTGATTGTAAGCCTATTAAACTCGTTCTCTTTAGGTTGGTTCGCTCATTAGTCTTCGATTTTTTCATTCAATGGTCATATTGAGTCCACATGGGTGCTAAACGTAAACTGTATTAAAATGGTGTAGTTTTCTAGTTTTCGAATTATATGATAGTTAAAAAAAAAATTCTGGAAATATCTCGCACTGGCTACTATTAAAAAAAATTGAATGGGGTACAACTCCGATCTTACAGGATACCTCATGGCTCATAGAATTGAATCGCTCATTTCTCACTAAAATATTCACACAGGTATGGAGGTCTCCAGTGGTTCTATAGCTATTGGTCAACTAAATTAATTAATGGCAGGAATTGAAGTTAGTTTAAAGGCTCATGTGCTGTTTTGTCAAGCGTCTTTATGTCATCTGCAAAGGAAAGTGTCGCCTCAAAGGACCTAATTCTGGGACTAACATCCGCTGCACATTTCAGGAAGGAGTGGTCGTCCATACAATAGCAAGATATCATTTTGCTGCCAATGTACAATGTTGAGCATTTTCCATGTCGTCATTTTGTCGATCCCCAATCTTCTAGGGTGTTTCTTTAAGCATTTCTCGATGTCATTTAATGCTTCATGCGATCCCGCCCGGCATTCAATAAGTAAGTATTTGATCGTACCACCTCCAGGAGACCATCCCATTGCGGCCGAATCATTTCCACCCAACTTATAACGCCGTCCATATCGCGTAATTGAAATTAGTGTAAAACTCAAAGAATAAGACCTTAATCTCTTAATTCTTTACTAATTTCAGTTGGCTCAACATGAATCTTCTCAATTATTAATTTAGTACAGTGGCGTGACATGTCACACTTCTTCTAGTTCTTTCGCAAGCTCGATTAATCCCAGTGAAAGCCAGTTCAGGCGTCAATCCCGTGCTAACCCGTCATGCATGACTTCAACTTTGGAAATTATTAGACCTGAATATTTGCAGTGGCATCTGCTTCCACTGAAAGTATTTAAGACACAAGGCTGCCTTTTTAAATCACTGTCTTTACTCCCACATGCCTGTGTAAACTTTAACCATGACCTTATCAATTCTCAAAATTCTGCCTATCGAGTATCCTGAGAATCAATGTTCTTCTTGTCTACGGCGGATTAACACAATAATTGTTCCCTAGAGTTATCTGCGTCGAGTGGTCAGTCTGTACTACTAATTCTCCACTCTAACTCCAGGATTCCTCTATCTACTCGGGCTGTTCAAAAATTTTCAAGACAGTTGTTCAAATCCCCAATGATAATCTGCTAAATTTCGATAATTATTGGAATTCTCATTAAACAGAATAACTACACCTTTCTGACACAGAAATATCCAGCATCAAGATATAGCGCACCGTCCAATTTCTTTATTTCAAGACGGTGTCAAATTACAACTGAAGGAACATACTAAACATATAACTGGTTTAAATTTCATGTAATCTCATCATGCCTTCTGCTGGCAAATGTATACTGCAGATTTAATACTATCAAGATGGTTTTATTTGTCCTCATCCAAAAAAAAATGTTTCAGAAATAGAATCTTGGAAATCTCTACTTAAGGCAAAAAAAGAATTGCACATTTATCAATTTAAGATAACCTTCCCTTGTCAGAGTGTATACAGCTGCCAAGCCAAAATACGCAGGGGAGACAGGAAGGAGAGTCAGCAATAGAATATATGGACATAGACGCAACGTTATTAATCAAGACAATAGGTCTCTAATTTTCCAATACTGCAAAGGAACAGGTCACACTTTCGCATTAGGAGAACCTAGAATACATTACAATAACATAAACAGCAAATATCAAAGGCTTATAATTGATTTTCTATTATTCAGAAAACACAATAGCATTAATAGAAAATAGATTTGCCCGAAACATATAACACAATATATCCTAGTACCAGCTAATAATATCAACAATAATATAAGTAACTTATATGTAATAGCCAATAACTATTATAAAACTACTTAAATAATAGAATTTCTAACCTATAAGATAATTCATAGAATATAGCAAACAATAGTAGAATATGTGTAATACCTTAATCAAAAAAAATATGTCTTAAGAAAACAAATAATATGCAAAACTTTCTAATGTATATATATATATATGTACATAGAATCATAATAGTTTTAGCATCAGGCGACGTTATATTTTCTTGATATATTGTATATGTTTCTCCTGTAGAAGGGCGGACAAGCTCGAAAGCTCGAGAAGACCAGAATAAAAGATACTCATCCCCATAGACGTTTTACTTTGATATCAGAAATTAATGATAATATTAAGGTTTTGCCACAAACAATGTGAATCGTAAAAGACAGCGGCGAGAGATGCGGTATACACCGCCTCAACATAACTTTCATTGCCTGATAAAATGCCAGTGAAACGGAAAGCATAAATTAAAATTTACGATTTATAATAGACTGTTAATCTCAGGATGCGTGGACTACTTCACCAATACTTAAAAATAGTATGGCTTTTCATTAGGTATATATTTCTAAAGTATAGGGGAAGAAACATATACTAAATTCGAGCCCCGCGGCGGGCGACATTGTTGGGTTCCCGGTTTGGATAGATGAAAAGGGAGGATACACGATGTGGCTTATTAAAGTCTCCTTACTTAAGTATATATATATATATAGCAATTTAGGCCAACAATCCCATGTATATAACCCGCAGCAAGACCTTAATGTTGTATAATAGCAGCACAGCTGTCAGTGATGCACTATCGGCATATGTCTTTACATCATCACATGTAATGCAATTCGTGCAAACAGGATAAATAAAATAAATAAAAAAAAAGAAAAGGGGGGAAAAACTCTGTAATTGATTAAGAGTTGAGCTAAAGCAAGGATTGAGCATATAATATTGTCAGAACAATGGTCTAAAGATGGAAACAGCCGCGACACTATTATACAATTTCATCAGACAACCCATGAAATCGTTATTAAATTGGGCAATCTATAAAACACTGAAACACAGACACTCTCGGCAATGTATGTGGCCGGTAATTTATGGGAGACTTGATTATTAGTAACATTCCCTTCAAATAGGTAATAAACATACAACATTTCATTTAAACAGTGGGAATAGCACCATAAGGCAAATTATGTATGAAATAGGTAACAGAGGAAACAAGAAAATTTCTCTAGATATTTATTTAAATATCTTAAAATTTGGGAACATGTCTATACTGACGAGATATGCTATTTACATAGAAAAATTTAGATAGAGGTGACCTGAAGTTACTTTATAGCCCTTTAGGGCCCATGCGAAATCTAGGTTGGTTACTACACAAAAAGGGGGGGGAAACCTAGATCTCCATCTATTCTAGCGGGACAAAATATACGAACCCTAACACTCCTTTTTAAGTCACTTAAAGCCCTTTAGGGCCCATTCAGAATCTAAATAGATTAGCTTCTGTTCGAAAAATAAAAAGGGGGGGGGGGCTAAACCATAATGGCGAGGGGCTTACCTTCTCTCGAAAGCGGCGGCAAGGTCTGGTCTCCTCTACGTCTCAGGCCCGACTAAAAATCGTCCTTCTCACTGAGCGACTTCGATCGAATCTCCTTTTGGCAAAGAACCTCCTCTTATTCATGTCTCTCTCCATTTTCATTCGCCGAAAGAAACACCAATCAAAATGGCCAACGCTCCAGTATCAATTTCATAGACGCCCCAGGCCTCATCAAAATAGAACATATAGTATTACCAAAACAAAAAAATCTAAAGAGAGAAACAGCCACGGCACTAGTGTAAGATTTCAGACTCCAGACCTCTTCCATCAAAATAGAACATATAGTATTACCAAAACAAAAAAATCTAAAGAGAGCAACAGCTACGGCGATAGTGTAAAATTTCAGACCCCAGCCCCCCCCCCCCTCCACATGGATTGAAATAAAATCCTCCCTTTTTCTCGGGACGATATATATATATCGCCCCCCCTCCGTCTTAGCTAAAATTGACACAGGCCCCTTTTCACTTGAACTGTAATATAACGCTTTCCTTTCTCGGGAAGGATTTTTTTATAAGGTTCAGTCTTTTAGAGATCTTCCTTCTCCATTTTTTTTTCTGGTCACCTTTACCTAAATTTTTGGTGAGGGGAATATATGTACATATGAAACAACAGTTTCCAGCTCGGATGTCTCTGGATGTCTTCTTCTTTACCAGGCATCAGCTTTCGGCATGGAAGTCTGGTGTCATCTGTTGTCTAGGTTTCTGGGCAAAAAGAATGGTCTGTAAGTCTATGTGGGAGGGAAGCCATGTATCCATTTGATTTGATTATACATACGCCTTCTGTTGGGGTATGGTTACAAAAACGTGCCCCAACAGTTCTGATCACCTCATTTTGCACTCAGACCCACTGCATATAGTTCTTCTTTGGGAGGGGGAAATCTGTTATCTAATAAGGCTCGCATAATGAAACTGTGCCCTGTAAAGAAGTTTTAAATAGAATAATTTGTTAAGTAAAAAAATAAAGTTGAAAAAGTATCTTAGGCCTGGATAGAATATGTTGTTTTAGGCACTGTCTTGCTTTCTTACAAAAATGTAGTTAATCCTGGAAACACAGTCAAGTCTCGCTCGGGGAAGAGCATAAAGTCCCCTTGATTCGCAATAGTTATTGGGCAGTCGCAAATGAAAGATACCAAACGTAGTCACCCACTAGGCGTTCCAGGAATTAGCCACATGCTATTTTATTGTTCAAGAAATTTCTAATTAAAACAAACAAACCGCTAAGCCGCTCGGCGAATTTTGCGATGGAATTTTTAATTTGTTTTAAATTGGGTTAATCGGTTTCTGAAAGTTTGCTGATGATTCAAAAAGAGTTTTGAGAAGAGGCTATTAAAAGAACGACAGCTTTTGAATGGTTTAAAAAATTGAAGAATGTGTGACATGTTAGTATTTAATGAAGCAAGGTGAAGGAGACCACAGACTGTCCACACCACTGAAAGTGTTGAAAAAAGAGTTTTGATCATGAAAAATCATCGATACCAAACAGAGAGTTTTCAGAAGCGATCAACATATCATTTGGACTATGCCAGGAAATCATTCACAAAGATCTGAGCCCGAAAAGAACTGCAAGCAAGTTTGTGCCTCGTAATCATGATAACACACGCCCGCACTCAACCCATTCAGTACTCGCTTTTTTTTTACCAAAACAACACCCCTCTTCTACCTCAATGCCCCTGTTCTCCATATTTAACTCCTAATGACTTTCCTTTATCCTAAATAGAAAATTATCATAAAAGGAAAGAGGTTTGACACGAAAGAAGAGATAAAAAATAAAATCGCTGAATGTCTTGAGAAACCTTAGGAGGGCGTTTTTGTAGCATGTTTCGCTAGTTGGGAAAAAAGATGTGGGCGATGCATTGATGCAGGTGGATCATACTTTAAATTATTAACAAATATTTGTAATATTACTTGATAGAATAAAGTTATATTACCAGTACGGGAACTTAATGACCATACCATGTATTTTGTTACAATATAATGGCAAGGGGTACTATTCTTGAAGGGTTTCCCAACAAAATTACATTTTAATTGGAACAGAAATGGAACTTTCAACATGTATACTGTGCTACGCCATGAGGGCCAGTAACCCGAAAAGCATATGCGTGGTTAACCTTTATTTAATTTTAAAGAAAGGGATTTAGATCAGTTCTAGAAAATAAAAATCAATAGATTGCTAATATATTTTTGATAGGTATCTGTTAGCCATCAGCAAAAATCAGTTATAGTAATCAAAAGGTGCCTTTTCTTTATATCTATATATATATAATTGAATGTCTGTCTGTCTGTTTGTCTGTACTCTATAGATTCAAAAACCATACATCCAATCGCCGTGAAATTTTGGGATATTATTAGGTATATCACCGGGAAGGTTTTTGAAAAATAATTTCCTGAATATCTTGAATATCCTTAGAGTTATTTGCAGATTTGTATATTTAACTCGCAAGCAGCGCCCCCATTGTGACGATGATAACAAGTTTTCTTATCACTAAGTTTGTTATCTTAAATATTATTTATCAAAAGTAAGATTATCTCAGGATGACACGGCAATGTGACACGGGAAAAATGTTCACTAGATAAAACTATGATTTTCTAATGTAGAAAATTAGGAAAGACAAAATTCAGGATGACACGGCACACAGGGACCGGGAAAAAATGTTCACTTTATCGAGAGATTCAAGTTTACGAGTTTCAAATTATCAAAATATATCTTTTTTTTTTTAAATAAGTTTTTAGAGAATTGTTTTAACAAATGTTCGCTAGACAAACCTTTACTCGGGTAAAACCTCGGGCGAAGCCGGGTACGTCCGCTAGTTATAGTATATTACCCTCTTATCCTTCTATTATTCATATTAAACATTAAAAACTATTTTTTAAGTAATTATTTTTCAATTCTTATTTTTAAAAAATCATCAAAATTATATATTTTTATTCTGTGAACATAAGATTATTTTTTTTCGTTTTGACTCTCAAAAGCACAATGATTGTCAAAAACATTTGTTTCAATTTTTGTTTATACTTTTAAATTGTTTCCACTAAATTGTGTAGCATCAAGGGAAAATATAAAATGGCAAATATTATAGTGAACTTGAGGCATAAAGATGATCCAATTAATTTATCAAGGCATATGTTTACAGATATTGATTTACAAAGACCCGTTAAGGATTTGAAACAATCTATATCGCAATTTTTCAATGTACCTTATGAAACATTAAGTAAGTTTCGATTATTTGTTTCTATATACACTTAAATGACCCATTTGACAGAATCGTGAAAATACACAGATATATGGTATCTAAATCCCCAATCTACACAAAGAATCTTTTAAAATTATTGGTACTACTTAAATAGTTTAATCACGATCAAGTGTATTTTTGCTTGTTAAAATCATTTTTATATTTCTATTTTTTATTTATAAATTTTATGGGAATTGAATAATTTTAGTGGCTGAGAATTTTTGAAATGTAGATATATAATTTGTTAAGGCACATAGTTATCAAACTGATAAATTATCCATATAATACATTTTCTTTTGTTTTATTTAGGATCAACTTTGGAATACAACAACAAAAAGGCTTTTATTAGGGCCCATTGCCCTGTATGGATTCGCCATACAACAACAAAATAATACAGTAATTTTTCCTCCCTTTCCCCTTGTGCACCCCTTGTGAGCCTTTGTTTGAAAAGGGATTTATTTACACATCTGTTATAAAACTTTCCTCACTACCTCTTTTGCATATAAATCTATTTACAATTGATCTGTAGAAATTATAGAGTTCTATTGCTATATTTTTATTTTCTGAAATAGTTCTCAGCGTCTTCAGTGGGGTGCTAAATCTCCAGAAGGTGTTTTTAAGAGTTTTTTCTCTTTCTTCACCTAAATATCTGCATTCTATGATATAGTGGGAGATTTCATCAGATATCATATTTCCACAAATCCTGCAGTGAATGTTTTCCTTTTTGATGATGAGAATATGACTTTCTCTATCATGAGTTGAAGTAATTCTAGTCAGTGCAATGAAGGCTATTATCTTCGATGACAGATTCCATGACAAGTATCGTTCTGGCATAAATGAATTACAGAGAAGTTTATAGTTTGAAAAAAATTTCAAATTGTCAAGCCTAGCGAGGTCTTGTTGAATAAGCTGTTCTATTTTTGTTTTCATAATCTTAGGAAGTTCTTTTTTAATTGTATCATAGTTCGGTGGGAGGTTCAACCATGACTGACCACAACAGTTGATTATATCATTAACGGTTTTGTATAATCCTATGGAGTTTTTTGACATTACTTTGGAATACTCCTATTTATATAATTAACCCAGGTACATGGATGTCACCTACCCATACACATAGGTAGTACAAGGGATTAAAAGGAAAAAAAAAATCCTCACCACAGTATACCTTCACCTAGGATTTTTAATAACAAAAAGGAATCAAAATTCGATAAGGCACAATTTGGATTATCTATATATATAAAAATCAATGTTTGTATGTTTGTTTGTTTGTATGTCCGGTATACAAATTTGCAGTAGTTCACTAATTCAAACCAAAATTTCCATACATAGGTAAAAAAATATGGGGAAGAATGATAGGCTATTTTAAAAATATATATAAATCAATTATTAAAACTATATATTCAAATTATTCTACTTAGCTCACGAACAGCGCCATCTATCAAAGATTAGATTAAATTATGCTGATGCAAACAAATAGATACAGCTAATAACAAACAATTATAAAAAATAATCTTATCTAAATATATATCACTCGGGTAGATATGCACACGGGTCAATCCCGGGGCGAAGCCCGGGTCACCCGTCTAGTAGATTATAAACACAAGGTAATAAGACCAAATCCAAATAAATAAATAGTGTGTGACGTGTGAATTCAGTACTTTTGTATGTTACCGAAACGTCACACACTATTTATTTATTTGGGTTTGGTCTTATTACCTTGTGTTTGGAATCAAAATTCGAAACTATTATAGACACGTATGATTATTTAAAAAAATATAATACAGTCGAACTTGGATAATTCGAACCCCAAGGGACCGTAAAAAAATTCGAATTATCCAAAAATTCGAATTAAAGATGTTTTGAATAAAGGCTTAAGGCTTCTAGGGACCAAGAAAATATTCGAATTAAAGAGGTTTTCGAATTAAAGAAGTTCGAATTATCCAAGTTCTACTGTAATATAATTTCTATAATAAAAGACACAATTTGATATTTGCGGAAGAGTGATTGCTCGAAGCATATATTTATAATTGTATGTAATTCTGCTGTCCTCAAAGCTTATATCCATAGTTCTTCTAAAATACCCATTCCAAGAGTCTAGCATCAGTATCGCTATAAAAGGAAGATCGAAAAATGCTATATAACAGCGGTATGGTGTAGATTAAACTGGCGAAACCGCTGGGAGGGTTCACCACTGATGAGTCAGGCCCTCCCATTAATGTTTCCATTGCAGTAAGGACAGTAGAAATTGTTTATTTTTAAAAAGAATCATACGTGTATATAATAGTTTTGAATTTTGATAACAGATGGCACGCTAATGCATCATAAAAAGGAATCAAGTTCTGCATATGGATTTCTTCCAAAAATATAGTTTATAGAGATTTCTTTGAAGACATTTATAAAGTAAGTCAAAATGTATATTTATTTGTTCCTTATTATAAAATAAAGCTTCCAGGGTTAAGTTTCTTGTGCAACTTTTTATTTTCAAGCTTTCAGACTTGTCAGTCCTTCAACAGGATTATCACAGTAACTTATTAATAATAAATACTATTTTTATATACAAATTATTAAAATTCAAAACTTATTTTAAAAGCGTAATATTCTTTTTGAAATTAAACAATTTCTACTGCCCTTACTGCAATGGAAAAATTAAAGGGAGGGCAGTAGAAATTGTTTAATTTCAAAAAGAATCTTACGCTTTTAAAATAGTTTCGAATTTTGATAACAGATGGCGCGCAAGTGCATCGTAATACAAATTATTATTTACATATTTTAAATGGGGGGTCGGTGGAAGGATGGTCTAAACCGGTGGTTTTTGACCGCTACGAACCGGGTTCGATTCCCGCATTGGGCACTTTTTTCTGATAAAAAAAAAAAATGCTCCAATGGCCCCCGATTCTTGCAAAAGTCCAACCTCACCAGCGAGTGCAAGTAACCAAACGGGGCTCTGGCACATTTGTAAGTGCAAAGTCGAACTGCTTTTCACATGTGTAGACATGTGGTGCACTTACAGTAAAGCAGTCGCCAACTTCTACCCACCATGATTATCATGGCCTGTACCACGTATACTAGAGATAAGTAAAAAAATAAAATAAAATAATTTATAATATATAATTTATAAGATAATAATTTATTAGTGTGTGACATTTCGGCAACAGCATTGTTACCATCATCAGACAAAAGAATAAATGAATGAATGGATCGATAGATTTATTCTTTTGTCTGATGATGGTAACAATGCTGTTGCCGAAACGTCACACACTGATAAATTATTTGGATTATGTCTAATTTTATTTTATTATAAAATGGTTTATATAAATCTGAATATTTCATAATTTTATCTTACTTATTCACTTGCCATGATAATTCAATCATTTGGAATTTTTCAATAATCTATAATCATAATTGAAGGAATGACACCTTCCATACAATATGCAAAATCTTCTTTCTTATCCCCACTCAAACATATTAAGGTATCAAGCTAGGTAAAGCTTGTTGATGGTGTCTGCCAGGGAAGAATAGAGCTCATCAATGGATGAGTCACCCCAATATGTAAAATGATAAAAGTTATTGAATAAGATCTGTATAGATGAAATTTGAAACAATCTATAGCACAATTTTTCAATGTACCTTATGAAACATTAAGTAAGTTTCGATTATTTGTTTCTTTTTTTTTTTGCTTATCCCTATTACATGTGGTGGTACAGGCCATGATAATCATGGTGGGTAGTTATCAACTGCTTTTTCTGTAAGCGCACCACATGTCTACACATGTGAAAAGCAGTTTTTTTAAACAGAAAAAAGTGTCCAATGCGGGAATCGAACCCGGGTCGTAGTGGTCGGAAACCAAACAGTTTAACCAGCCTTCCACCGACCCCCCATTTGTTTCTATATACACTTAAATGACCCATTTGACAGAATCGTGAAAATACACAGATATATGGTATCTAAATCCTCAATCTACACAAATAATCTTTTAAAATTGAGGCTACTACTTAAAATAGATTAATTCAATGGCCTTCACGGTCAAATGTATTTTTGCTTGTTAGAATCATTTTTATATTTATATATTTTTACATATAAATTTTATGAGAATTGAATAAATTTTGTGGTTGAGAATGCTTGAAATGTAGATATATAATTTGGTAAGAGACACATAGTTATGAAACTGATAAATTATCCATATATTTCTGTACTTTTGTCTGAAGATGGTAACAACGCTGTTACCGAAACTTCACACACTATTTATTTATTTGGATTTGGTCTTATTACCTTGTGTTTATAATCTATAATCCAAATTGTACCTTATCATTTGTATAGATGAAAAGAAACACATTGCTAAAATGTGTTGTCCCAATATCATAGCAAGGTTCAATAGTAATCTTAATTAAAAAACAATCACCTGAAAAAGACTTTAATTAAAAAGGTACAACACCATTCACTCTTTTGATAATCTCAACACAGTGCTACTCCAGGCCAATTTGATCAAAACCTACATTTCAACCCTGAGTTAGACCAGTACATTAGGTGAAATGTACCCAGAGATGTAATTGGTCAAATTAACAACATTTAGGATAGAGAAGTTCCAAAATCCTATCCTACAGCCTCAAAGTGGTGGGAGGGTGTAAATGGGTAGCACAGGCGAAGTACGTTGGGAGTTTAACTCCTGGTAGGGCCACCCTGTGCTACACACCCGGCTAATGTAGGAGGGTATCAACTGGTAGCGTCTGTTCTCCATAGGAGCGGCTACAAAGGGCACTCCATGTCAGAAGCGGCCAAGCAAAAGAAGCAAAGTCACACTGAGTGGTACTTCCAGGTCTTCAGACCAACAGCACCCCTCTTTCCTTCCTTCCATGATGTTGCTCAGAGGATAGTGAACACCATGTGCTGTGCAGATCCCATCTGTTTCGGGTTTGCCCTGAAGGATGAGCAGAGCCTGGAGTCCTACGGCATCACCAGCGGCACCTTCATCAATGTCTTCCAGCGGGAAGCGCCCCCTCCCGTGGCTGAGCTCAGCTTGCCAGGTACTTGGTTGATTACAGTCTGGGAGTGACACAACTTCACCCTACTGGGGGGGTTCAAATCTGTTTCTTACTGCAGGGAGAAAGCTATTGGGAGGATTCACTTTGGAGGAACCTGGAACGCCTGAAGTTTTCTTTGTGTAGTAAGGAATGGGGTGGAATTTAAAGTGTTAAATATGTTTTTTTTTTGTTATTATCCTATTAAAAAAAAAAAAGACCTAATCCAAATAATTTATTAGTGTGTGACGTTTCGGCAACAATATTGTCACCATCATCAGACAAAAGAATAAAAAATGGAATAAATGAATAAAAAAATGTTATTGCAGAAACATCACACACTAATGAATTATTTGGATTAGGTCTTTTTTTTAATAATAATCTATAATCCAAATTGTGCTTTAGCATTATTATCCTATTGTATAATTATACAAGAGGTCGCGGAGAATGAATTCATGGATTAAATTAACAATCCTGGTAGGGTTGGTATATAGGTCCTGAGGCTCCCATACATTCCAAGAGATGGTCTGGTGAGGGCCTGCAGATGGTGCATTGAGGGAAGTGCGGTGGTGTAAGCAGGATGTGTGACAGAGGTGACCGGGAGGGACCTGGCCAAACTTCAGGCAGACTTGAAGGTGGCCCTGGCCAACCACAGCTACACCACCATGGTAAGTCCCAGCTACCCCTGCAGCATATCTAGGTAACAACACTAGCCATGTGGCAGATCCGCAAGCCTGAGACCATTGATGCCCTCCTGACAGCCATCCCAGCCTTGGAGCAGGACTACATGGCCACAGGTAAGCCTTCTAAGCCAAAGACAAGCTTTGGCCAGCAATCTCCATGCCATAGGTTCTATGAGTCTTCATCTCCTTCTAAGCCAAAGACAAGCTTTGGCCAGCAATCTCCATACCATAGGTTCTATGTCCATGCCATAGGTTCTATGAGTCTTCATCTCCTTCTAAGCCAAAGACAAGCTTTGGCCAGCAATCTCCATGCCATAGGTTCTATGAGTCTTCATCTCCTTCTAAGCCAAAGGCAAGCTTTGGCCAGCAATCTCCATACCATAGGTTCTATGACCATGCCATAGGTTCTATGAGTCTTCATCTCCTTCTAAGCCAACGACAAGCTTTAGTCAGCAATCTGCATGCCATAGGCTCTATGAGCTTTCATCTCCTTCTAAGCCAAAGACAAGCTTTGGTCAGCAATCTGCATGCCATAGGTTCTATGTTCATGCCATAGGTTCTATGAGCTTTCATCTCCTTCTAAGCCAAAGACAAGCTTTGGTCAGCAATCTGCATGCCATAGGTTCTATGTTCATGCCATAGGTTCTATGAGTCTTCATCTCCTTCTAAGCCAAAGACAAGCTTTGGTCAGCAATCTGTATGCCATAGGTTCTATGTTCATGCCATCTAAGCCAAAGACAAGCTTTGGTCAGCAATCTGTATGCCATAGGTTCTATGTTCATGCCATCTAAGCCAAAGACAAGCTTTGGTCATCAATCTGCATGCCATAGGTTCTATATTCATGCCATCTAAGCCAAAGACAAGCTTTGGTCAGCAATCTGCATGTCATAGGTTCTATGTTCATGCCATCTAAGCCAAAGACAAGCTTTGGTCAGCAATCTGCATGCCATAGGTTCTATATTCATGCCATAGGTTCTATGAGTCTTCATCTCCTTCTAAGCCAAAGACAAGCTTTGGTCAGCAATCTGTATGCCATAGGTTCTATGTTCATGCCATCTAAGCCAAAGACAAGCTTTGGTCAGCAATCTCCATGCCATAGGTTCTATGTCCATGCCATAGGTTCTATGAGTCTTAGTAAATACACTTAAACCTCTTTAATTCAACACCCCAAGGGAAACATGCTTCCTGAGTAGTGCTTGCAGTCTTAATGACAGAAACAGACACATTCTACTTCAGAGATAAGAAAGAAGATATAATTCATCACACAGGGAAGCCATTAGGGACATTTATTGACACTATTCAGCAGGGAGCCATTGTGAAGTCATCTTGTATGAGCAATACTTAGGGGGGGCCAACATATTGGAACATGGCTAAAGAGTTAATTCTCTTCTATATGGTGGGGTTTCTACTAAAGGTTTGTTCTCAGATGTACAGGACACTGTCTGTCTTCCGTCATTTCTTTGACAGCTTGAGTTACAATTATAAAAACAAGAGAATTCATAGATAATGCTCCAATGTTAAATTATTTGTGTAGTATTACAGTTAAATTTAACTAAAGCAATCCCCAATTGGACTGAACCTTAACCATGGTACTCTATGGTAATATAAAATAGAAAATTGGGGTTAATTTAGGTTCATTTTAATGAGTTTTTACAGTTTTTGCAATATCCCTACCACCCAATCTATCCATAAAGCTCACCTTTCCCATCAAAATAGATGTTAAAGCTAAATGCCATCTATTGACCGTCGCTACAAACTAGCGGCCTCGAGTCAGTGACAAAGCCGCAACACCAGCTTTGACAAACTGAGAAGCGTCCACTAAGGGACCATGGTTTCGGGATAATGGCCCTTGTCAGCCTAGGGTGGACTTTATTCCATGATATCCACAAGGGATCTAATGGAATCTTCACAATCTGCCAAAGAGGTGTTTAGCTGGCAAAGTGGCTAGGTTTTATCTTTGTGGATCAATATCCTCCCAGCAAAATTCCTATCCAACCAATCAATCTATGTGTAGTATATTGGGTCTTTGTGTGGATCCATGAGATCCACAAGGGATCTAATGGAATCTTCACAATCTGCCAAAGAGGTGTTTAGCTGGCAAAGTGGCAAGGCTTTATCTTTATGGATCAATATCCTCCCAGCAAAATTCCTATCCAATCAATCTATGTGTAGTATATTGGGTCTTTGTGTGGATCCATGATATCCACAAGGGTTCTAATGGAATCTTCACAATCTGTCCAAAGAGGTGTTTAGCTGGCAAAGTGTCTAGGTTTTATCTTTGTGGATCAATATCCTCCCAGCAAAATTCCCATCCAACCAATCAATCTATGTGTAGTATATTGGGTCTTTGTGTGGATTCATGATATCCACAAGGGTTCTAATGGAATCTTCACAATCTGTCCAAAGAGGTGTTTAGCTGGCAAAGTGTCTAGGTTTTATCTTTGTGGATCAATATCCTCCCAGCAAAATTCCTATCCATCCAATCAATCTATGTGTAGTATATTGGGTCTTTGTGTGTATCCATGAGATCCACAAGGGATCTAATGGAATCTTCACAAAATGTCCAAAGAGGTGTTTAGGTGGAAAGGTTTTATCTTTATGGATCAATATCCTCCCTGCAAAATTTCCATCCACCCAATCTATCTATGTGTAGTATTTGGGTTCTTGGTGCATTCTCTATCTGTGGGTGGCAGGGATCATGCAAGACATTGACATGATCAGGATGCTGGCGGCCCCTGACAACCTAGAGAGGTAAGTTCTACTACTTCAGCTACATGTGGTTGCAGGGTTTTCCCACTATGTACTAAGTGCAATTCTCAGCCTGCAACCCCAAAACACATTATTGACTGTATTGACTCATCCATTGATGAGCTCTACTCTTCCCCGGCAGACACCATCAAAAATCTCAAGCTTTACAAGCTTGATACCTTAGTGTGATTGAGTGGAGATAAGAAAGAAGAAGAAGCTACATGTGGGAGGGATAGACAGATTGTTGGAGCCTATCACATTGTAGGATCCCAACTACAATTCTCTTATAAAAAAGGATCAAAATTGTTGCTAATTCTACACTCATGGACAAAACAAAAGGAAGTTGTACCTTCCAGCATGTATATCGGGATTTGGACAATAACTCTGAAAGATATTACAGTGACCTTTATTGAAGATACACGAGATAACCAAGTGTGTACAAAATTGCCTCTATCTCCTTAAAAATAATGATGACTGGCGACATCAAATAACTTCTTTGATTGTATTCTAAAAATTTTCATTTTAAAAGCTTTTATTCAACTTGCTTCCATGTGTTGGATCGTTTTTGAAGACAACTCTCAAATTTATAAAATTAAACTTTAAACATTTTTAGATATAGAGAGAGTTAATTACCTCGTATTTAAGGCAACAAAAGAATAATCTAATTTACATACATTGTTCTAACCAGATTCAACTTGTGCAAAACAGACGACAAAAAAAAAAAAAAAATGGTAGAGGGTAAGTTCCTAATTTTTACAAGCTTTCACACTCAAAGAATAATCATTTCCTTGCTTCACCATGAATGTCTTCAAATCCTGTGATCAGAATACCTGGAAGTATGAAATTTGCTCACACCCGATGACAATGCAAGTGGATAAAATTTGAGGCTCTTGGGTGGAATGGACATTTTCTATATTTCATTTCAAATTTTGTTATCAATTTTACTTCTAGAAGTTTGAGAATTGGTAGAATTGATCAATACAGATAACAGGCAATTGAGACACTTTTTGAAGCATATGATTCTTTTTAAAATAAAATAATTTTATACCGCAATGATGAATTAATGGGAGGGCCTGGCTCATCAGTAGCGAACCCTCCCAGCAGTAGATTAAACTGCCGTAACTACTGGGAGGGGTAACCACTGATGAACCAAACCCTCCCAATAATTAATCACATTGCAGTAAACACAGTAGAAAATTATTTTATTAAAAAAAAATCTCTAAATAAGTGAATATTTTACTATTTTTGGGTTTGGTCTTTGTAACGTTTTCTATATAAAAATAAGAGGTACTTACAATACCTTGTGTTCCTTTATTTTACACGATTACAACAAAGTTAATCAACATATATATCAACAAAACAAACTCAGGCAAAATTACTAAAGGAAAAGTACAGTGTTGCTGACTGCCCAAACATTAAGATAAATTAAAGAATAATCAAATATTTTACACAAATAATCATAAAGAATGTTACAGTCTTATTACTTTGGATTCTTCTTCTTCCTCATCTTCACTCAATCATATTAGGGTCTGGGTGAAATAGAATGCCTTTGTCATTAAGACTGGGAGCACTACTTAGTGGCAGGCCGACTTAGCTCCAAAAAAAATGACCGCCTCTGACATGAGGAACAGACGCCATGTGCAGCTGCTCCTAACATGGAATACAAACACTGCTCATCCTGTATCCCTGGATCAGGAGCCCTTACAGGGTACTATCAGCCGGGCCAGCTGAGCCCAGGTTTTTTTACCGAGCTTGTTACTGCTCCCCCTCCTCCTTTTTCATCCGGGCTTGGGACCGGCAAAGGCGGTATTCTTACCTTGTATTTATAATCAATAATCCAAATTGTAGCTATTCATTGTTCAGAGCTGGTCAAGTAAGTCTAGGTGATATATCCCGTGGGTGCAGGATCCTCCAGGACCACAGAGTGCTGAGGGAAGCCCTGCAAGCTTCCTTCAACATGCTGCAGCAGGAGCCCAGCAGTAGCAGTGGTCACATCTCCTACTCCTTGGACAGCCTCAGTGACGATGACATGGAGGACCAGGTACATTTGGTTCACTATAGCCATGGTTTACTATAGTCATGGTTTACCATAGCCATGTTCACTATAACCATGGTTCACTATAGCCATGGTTTGCTATAGCCATGGTTTGCTATAGTAATGGTTTGCCATAGTCATGATTCATTATATCCATGGTTTGCTATAGCCATGGTTTGCTATAGTCATGATTCACTATAGCCATGGTTCCCTATAGTCACTATTCTTTTTTTTTTTTTTTGGTATCATTTCATATTATTAATTAATACAGTAAAACTTCCCTGTAAAGGACATCTAGTTGTAGAGCAAAATTGGTCTTTAGGGAGAGGTGTTCTCTTACCGGAGAGTTGCTAAATAGTAAAAAATGGTAATTTTGGCAATGAAAACTGACCTTTTTAGAGAGGTGTTCTCTTACCGGAGAGTTGCTAAATAGTAAAAAATGGTAATTTTGGCAATGAAAACTGTCCTTTGTAGAGAGGTGTCCTCTTACCGGAGAGTTGCTAAATAGTAAAAAATGGTAATTTTGGCAATGAAAACTGTCCTTTGTAGAGAGGTGTTCTCTTACCAAAGAGTTGCTAAATAGTAAAAAATGGTAATTTTGGCAATGAAAACTGTCCTTTGTAGAGAGGTGTCCTCTTACCGGAGAGTTGCTAAATAGTAAAAAATGGTAATTTTGGCAATGAAAACTGTCCTTTATAGAGAGGTGTCCTCTTACCGGAGAGTTTCTAAATAGTAAAAATGGTAATTTTGCAAATGAAAACTGTCCTTTATAGAGAGGTGTCCTCTTACCGGAGAGTTGCTAAATAGTAAAAAAATGGTAATTTTGGCAATGAAAACTGTCCTTTGTAGAGAGGTGTCCTCTTACTGGAGAGTTGCTAAATAGTAAAAAATGGTAATTTTGGCAATGAAAACTGTCTTTTGTAGAGAGGTGTACTTTAGCATGAGTGTCCTCTCATAGAGGTTCTACTGTATTACAAAAGTAAACACAAGGTAATAAGACCAAATCCAAATAAATAAATAGTGTGTGACGTTTTGGTAACAGCGTTGTTACCATCTTCAGACAAAAGTACTGAAAATTCAGTACTTTTGTCTGAAGATGGTAACAACGCTGTTACCGAAACGTCACACACTATTTATTTATTTGGATTTGGTCTTATTACCTTGTGTTTATAATCTACAATCCAAATTGTGCCTCATCAATATTACAAAAGTATTTACAAAACAAATTATTTAATGAATTAGAGGATAAAACTCATCAATTGTTACGATAAGTAATAATCTAACTGACTTTAATTCAGCCTTTGATGAATGTTGAATTAAAGAAGTTTGATTGTATATTATGTTGTAATTTCTTATCCCCTTGTACAAAGATTACACAAATTCCATGAATTCATGCTTCTCGAGCTATTTGATGATAAGCAGTGACCTCTCCCAAAGGTCCTGTTTAGTGTATCTAATGCAAGCCAAAATGTGTCCTGGAGCTGCACCAAGCTACATTTTGGGCAAGTGGGATAGATTTTGTTGTTATTTTCTATATTCAATGGCTTGAGATGGCCTGTTCTAAATCTTGTTAGTGTTGTTTGATGCTGTCTGAGGTTCAGAGCTCCTCCTGGGTCCACTCACATTGTATATTATAGATTTTGGGGGCACTGGAAAAGTTCTCCAATGAGCACAACGCTCTTGTAAAATAAAAGCTCACCTGTTTAAATCTATAGCAACCTTAATAATAATTTATAATTATTGGATTATAGATTAAAGATAAATGATAATAAGACCAAATCCAAATAAATAAATAGTGTGTGACATGATGATGATAACAATGCTGTTACTGAAAGGTCACATACTATTTATGTTGTAATATATTCCAATATATGCCTATGTCCCCATTATAATGTAATTGCCAAGTTGACAGAAATAAAATTTTGAGTTAGTGACAGCCGGCGCATGTAGAGGAAAAAGGTTCGAAAAACCAGTCGGGTTCCCAGGTGTGCCCCCTTCTAACTAAAACAGATTAGTCCGCTTTAAGACACACGGATTGACAGACCCCTATAGACAGATCTCCCATGACCGGTGTCGGCTTCACTTACCCTCTCTCCATCTCTGTGGTGACATCCAACATGCCTCGTCCTTTTGTGTAATCCCAATTCCACGCCTGAAACTATTTTAAACATTTTGGCCACCACGACTGCAACCAACATGCCATACTACATTCAGCCAACAGGATAAACAATCTACATTACTACATTTATATATTTGTATTTGGTCTTGTTACCTTTTATTTCTAAAGCAACCTTGAATGAGCGACCCCTCCAGGAATATCCAAGCTTTTGGAGAAAAACACAGCTGCCATATCAACCAATAGTTTAACTCCCGACATTTCAGTCACTTCCTATCACTCTTCAGGGGAATGGTTGAATCCTAGGTCTACTTATATACATATGCAATACATGTAAAGTGTCATTTATTTCTGAAAATCAAGCATGTGTATGAACTCCGCCTTTGCCAGTCCCAAGCCCGGATGAAAAAGGAGGAGGGGGAGCAGTAACAAGCTCACTAAAAAAAACCTGGGCTCAGCTGGCCTGGCTGATAGTACCCTGTAAGGGCTCCTGAATTCAGGGATGCAGGATGAGCAGCGTTTGTACTCCATGTTAGGAGCGGCTGCACATGGCGTCTGTTCCTCATGTCAGAGGCAGCCATTTCTTTTGGAGCTAAGTCGGCCTGCCACTGAGTAGTGCTCCCAGTCTTAATGACAAAGGCATTCTACTTCACCCAGTCATGATGGCTGTCAAACAGACACCAAGGGTCACAACTTGATACCCTAATATGATTGAGTGGAGATAAGAAAGAAGGAGATATATGTGTATGACCTGAGTCCACCTGCCACTGAGTAATGCTCCCAGTCTTGATGACAAAGGCATTCTACTTCACCCAGTGTGGAGATAAGAAAGAAGGAGATGCATGTGTATAAGTAGAAATAAGATTCAAAGTAATCATTACCCTGAGAATGGTTGCAGGGTTTTCCCAAGTGCAATTCTCAGCCTGCAACCCCAAGACATATTATTGACTGTATTGACTCATCCATTGATGAGCTCTACTCTTCCCCGGCAGACACCATCAACAAGCTTTACAAGCTTGATACCTTAGTGTGATTGAGTGGAGATAAGAAAGAAGAAGATTCCCCTGAGAAAGAAGAGTGACAGGGAGTCACTGAAACATCTGTAGTTGAAATAAACTATTGGTTGATATGACTGTGTTTTTCTCTGAATTAACAACATCCAACCAACAAAAGATCTTCAAAACAAGCTTTGTGTAGTTTCTGCTGGTTTCTCTGGTAACTTGATGTAAGTGGTGATACAACCCGGTGTACAGGGTGTAGCCATGTCTGGTCCCATCACCCCGGCCCACCTTGCCAATGCCCTAGCTAGTGTGGTGGCCAATGCTCCAGCTCCCCCTGGCAGCACTCCCATCACAGAAGAGATGTTCTCCCAGGCCATGCAGAATGCTCTAGGGGCCGTCGGAACCCCCTCCCTGCAGGTAGGCTCACCACCTGCACAAACCTACACTGTAAGTAACCCCCCCCTCCCCTTCCCTGTTAGATTCTTCACTTCAAATATACCTAGGATGGCTGGGAGCCTAGATGGAATTGAAATCCCAAAAGTTTGCAAGGATTCTACTCTTCTTCTTTCTTATCTTCACTCAATCATATCAGGTATTCAACTACACCCAGAATACCACTAATTCAGTAGAAATACCTCCCTGTAAAGGACACCTAATTGCAGAGTCAAAGTGTCCTTTTAAGGAAAGGTGTCCTCTTACCAGACAGTTGCTAAATTGTAAAAATGTTAATTTTGCAAATGAAAACTGTCCTTGATGGAGAGGTGTCTGCTAGCGGGGTGTCCACTAAAGGGAGGTTCTACTGTATATTAAAAAAAAAAAAGGAAAAAATAAAAATCCCATCTGAAACCATATAATCCTTTTTCTCAATACGTCAACAAACCCAAGAACACCCAATTACCAAAAAGAGCAGGTTTAATTTATGAAGTGAAAAGTGTGACCAATGCTATGTAGAACAAACAGCCAGAACTTTAAAAGAAAGAACGGAAAACCATGAATATACTCTAAAATACGATAAAATTGAGAATCCTGCACTTTTAGAACATAGAAAACCACTAAGCACAATAATTTCAATCTAAAAGAAATAAAAATACTAGATTATGAGTGAAATTATCTTAAGAGACAATTTAAAGAAGCCTTTTTCATTCAAAAGAAATGTGCTACAATTAACAGAATGAAAGAAAGAGGAAATATAAATGATATTTATAGATATGCTTCTAATTTTATTTATAAAAAAATGAAGGATTTCTCCACCTCTAATTCAAATAATAGTATTCTAGGCTTCTTATCTACTATCTTGTTTACACAACTGAAAACACAACTATGATACGGCACTTTTTTTTTTCACTCATTACACAACAGTAATTATTTAAAACATGCTGTGATATATATATTTTTATTCAGTACTTATGTCTGAAGATGGTAACAATGCTGTTACCGAAGCATCACACGCTATTTATTTGGATTATAACTTTATGTTTCTAATCTACAATCCAAAATGTACCTAATCACTACTAATTATTTAAAAAACATGCTAATTGGTGAAAATAATAATTTTGGCACTGAAAGCTGGTCCTCTAGTGGAAGTGTGCTCTCATGAAAGAGATACTACTATTTATATATATTCGTGGATGGCTTTTCTTGATTTATCAAGAAATTGGGTTGTACAAATATCAGGGAACAGGCTAAATCAATGTTTAGTTGATTTCTGTTCCACCAGATGGCGCTCTGCCTTCTAAAAAGCATATGTACTCCTGGTCAGGATATGCCTACTTTGTTTTTAATATATATATATAAATATTTTTCCATTTTATATTATTATTTAAATTAAATATATACAGTAGAACCTCCCTTTAAAGGACACCAAATTACAGAGCCAAAGTGTCCTTTAGGGAGAGGTGTCCTCTTACCGGAGAGTTGCTAAATAGTAAAAATGGTATTTTTGCAAATGAAAACTATCCTTTGTAGAGAGGTAAACACAAGTTTTCAGACAAAAGTACTGAATCTGGTAAGTACTGAAGATGGTAACAACGCTGTTACCGAAATGTCACACACTATTTATTTATTTGGATTTGGTCTTATTACCTTGTGTTTATAATCTATAATCCAAATTGTGCCTTATCATTTGTAGAGAGGCGTTCACTAGTGGGGTGTCCGCTAAAGGAAGGTTCTACTATATATATATATATTTACTGCTAACAAACAACCCGACCTATGTAAACAAACACTAAGTTATCAGTAGAGTGTAGTCAGGTCTATCCAGGCCATTTTATCACCTAACTCTTCTATCCCTGGCTGCTACTCTTGTCATCCCAGACCTTTGTTTGTGACAGGGCCAGCTGCAGCAGATGAGAGAGATGGGCATCACGGACGAGGCAGTCAGCGTGCAGGCCTTGGAGGCCACCGGCGGGGACGTCAACGCAGCCATTGACTTCATCTTCAACATGGACACCTCCCAGGATCCTCCCCCCTCCAGCTGAACTAATAAATTGTGTACAGTTTCTTCCATCTTGATAACCTCTCTTTAATTGGGATTTAGCTCCCCTGTCCTCTGAATGTGTCCTTTGTATCCTTGCTTGGGTATTGCTCCAATCCTTACCTAACATTAGGTATGGGGCTCTACTTGGGTGAAGTGTGTTGCATAGAAAGTCTGGTAGAGTGGAACTCCTGTAAATTAACTTTATCTGATCTTATGGAATGGGGTGTAGGGCCGTAGCTTTCATTCCCCTGAGCCAGGCACACTTTGGTGAAAGTCTGACTTTGCCTGTAATTTTAGGCTTTCCTAACATGGAAGCCTTTGCTGCCGACTCTAACATGAGTACAGACACAGCTCCTCCGTATCCCTCGAATGGAACCCTTGTTGAGGTCTATCAACTGGGTCTATTGAACTCAGGATTTTTAAAGAGGTCTTTCTCCTCTTCTAACAATGCTGCTGTTGGTCCACAACTACTTATTTGTCAGAGTTATTCTGCTTGTTTCACAGCTGGCCTTCATATCTGAAGGTCCTTCCCCTATCCTCCACCTGGGGTAGCAGTCAGCTCTGCAGAGGGAATACATTTATAAGATACCTTTGTTGGTTTCACACAGTGCACCACCTCCTGTTAGAAATGAGCTATTTCATCCAATGTTTCTACTCAATACGAAATATTCCCTCCCACAGTTCAGAAATAACTTTATTAGGTACCACTCAAAAATAGCAACCTAGCTTATGATATTTATATGTACAAGGGGGGATCAATAAATAAGGTGAATTATCTTATTTCTTAAAAATTAAAAAAGCAAAAATAATTTAAACCACAGAATATTAAAATATAACATCTAGAGACTATTTAAGGTGTTCTGTTCTTTTTTCCCACGTGCGGCGCAAGACTTATAAATAAACTGAAATGGAAGCTCCCTTGAAGGATTGCACCACGCTTGAACAACGTGCAGTTATTCGTTTCTTGAATGCAGAAGGTATTCAAACATCTCAAATATGCCAAAGAATGAAAAATATCTATGGTGAGTCTTGTTTGTCTCAAAAAACCATTTATAAATGGGTTAACGAGTTCAAAATGGACGAATTACATGTACCGATATTGAGCGACCTGGACGACCAAGTGTTACAGCGACGCCAAGCACGATAAATGCGGTTAAAAACTTAATTTTGGAGGATAGAAAAATACCCATTTTTACCATAGCCGACAATTTGAATATAAGCTATGGAACTGTGCACACCATTATTAAAGAACAATTGCAATTTAGAAAAATATGCTGCAGATGGATTCCACTTTTCCTTAATTTGGACCAAAACTAAACATCATGTAAAACTGCATCTACAATCATTATATTAGGTTTTGAAGTTTTAGAACATCCTGCATATAGTCAAGACCTAGCCCCCTCTGACTATTTCCTTTTTGGACTACTAAAGAAGGAGTTAAAGGGAAAGTGAATTGACTCGGATGAAGATGTCCAGAAAGTAGTGCAAGATTTTTTTCACACGCTTCCTAAGAGTGCCTATAAAGAGGGTATTTACAAGTTGCCAGAACGATGGAGACGATGTATAGAAAGCCAAGGTGATTATTTTGAATATATCAAGTCCTAATTTTTAATATCGTTCTTATTTTTTTAAATAAATTATAATTCACCTTATTTATTGATCCCACCTTGTATATATATATAATGGGGGGTAGGTGGAAGGCTGGTTAAACCGTTTGGTTTTCGACCACTACGACCCGGGTTCAATTCCCGCATTGGACACTTTTTTCTGTTTAAAAAAAAAATGCTCCAATGGCCCCCGATTCTTGCAAAAGTCCAACCCCACCAGCGAGTGCAAGTAACTAAACGGGGCTCTGGCACATTTGTAAGTGCAAAGTCAAACTGCTTTTCACCTGTGTAGACATGGGGTGCGCTTACAGTAAAAAGAAGTCGCTAAATACCCACCATGATTATCATGGCCTGTACCACATGTACTAGGGATAAGCAAAAAAAAAAAAAACCTTGTAGTTCTGTTGTGAAACAAAAAGAGCTAAGCCCACATGGAAGAGAAATATACAAGTGAGACAATAAAAATGACTTCAATGCTACACCCAGTTACGTTAAAACAACGGGGTCAGCAAACTGTGGATTTCAGCAGGTACACATGGAGCAGAGATGTAAAAACTTCATATCTTCAATTTCTTGATTTCATTAAAGGGAGAACAATGGCTGAAAATAAAAACAATTTTCATGAAAAGAATTGAAGAAATATAAGGTAATAAGACCAAATAAATAAATAGTGTGACGTTTCAGTAACAACGTTGTTACCATCATCTGACAAAAGACAAGCATCATAAACTATTTATTTATTTGGATTTGGTCTTACCTTGTAGTTGATAAGGCACAATTTGGATTATAGATTATTTACCCAAGATAATAAGACCAAATCTAAATAAATAGTGTGTGATGTTTCGATAACAGCGTTGTTACCTAAATGTCACACGATATTTATTTATTTGGATTTGGTCTTATTGCCTTGTGTTTACCTTGTAGTTATAATTTATAATCCAAATTGTGCCTTATCATTTTTCACAATATTTTTAGAGCATTTGTGTTCCAACATTTTAGTGGCTTTACAATCACACACTTTCAGTTTAATTAGTAACTACAGGAATAGGGTCTGATCCATAATCCAAATGATTACAATACAATGGTAGCTAGCAGGATAAGCCATGTAGTGGCGTTGGCTGGAGCGAGACTGGCATGTACGAGATTTATGTAATGATTATAGTTTAAGGGTGTATGTAATATATTTATGTAATGTAAATATTAAAAACCCAGTAGGCATACCCTGACCAGGAATATGTAATATATGTTTGTAAGGTTAGAATCTAATGCATGTGGATATTGTGTATATATTTAATTACATGTCGCTAATGTATGTATGTAGGGGCAATGATCATATCAGATTGCTTTAAAGATTGGAGATTAAACTGTTAGCTAGAATGGATTAAGTCACAATCTGTCTATTAGGAAATGAAACTATTTTGTATGTTTTTTTTTTTATTTTACAAATAAAGCGCGAATTTTTATTGTTCTTACTGCGCGCGCGCGATTAAAAAATATTGGAAGCGCCATCAGAGAGAAAATAGAGGTAACCCGGGCTCCTGGAGCATAGCCATCGGGGGTGAGCCTCTCAATATTAAGACAATGATAATCTCCCGATTCGCTATAGAAGAAACACAAGTCAGGGAAAAGAGATTCTTTATATAAGAGGATGATTGTACAAGTTTTGGGGTAAGACGCTCTTTTACAGGTACACACTTTGTATAATAGGTTTAGTAATAGAAGCACAGGGCGCCTCTCCCGTCAAAATAAACGTCTATTGTAACGTCATCTATTGACCGTCGCCGCAAACTAGCAGCCTCGGGTCGATGACAAAGCCACAACACCAGCTTTGGCAAACTGAGAAGCATCCACCTAGAGACCATGGTTTCAGGCTAATGGCCCTCGTCAGCCTAGGGCGGACTTTATTCCATGAGATCCACCGGGATATAATGGAATCTTCACAATCTACCAAAGAGGTTTTTTGCTGGCAAAGTGGCTGGGCTAAATCTATGGCCTGAATATAGATGGAAAATTTGCCGGGAGGAAATTGATCCATAGAAGCACAGGGCTCTTCTCCCTTCAAAATAAACGTCAAAACCTGACGCCATCTATTGATCGTCGCCGCAAACTAGCGGCCTCGGGTCGATGACAAAGCCACAACACCAGCTTTGGCAAACTGAGAAGCATCCACCTAGAGACTATGGTTTCGGGCTAATGGCCCTCGTCAGCCTAGGGCGGACTTTATTCCATGAGATCTAATGGAATCTTCACAATCTACCAAAGAGGTGTTTTGCTGGCAAAGTGGCTGGGCCAAATCTATGGCCTGAATATAGATGGTTCAAATCACATTAATAGGTACCGCTCAGCAAGAGCAACCTAGTTCATGATAATTGAAACAGTGAATAATATGTGAAGTTGTTCACATATTAAACAAAATTTTAATACGGGATTCAATCCCGGTTCATGACTGTCGGGAATCGAGCGTGTTACCCTCTCATCCACCGACTTTTACTTTTGAATATAGATGGAAAATTTTTGCCGGGAGTAAATTGATCCATAGAAGCACAGGGCGCCTCTCCCGTCAAAATAAACGTTTAGTAATATAGCTTAGAAAAAAAATTTAGAATTAGGTTAAAAAAAAAAATCTTGAAGTGTATAAACCATTGCCACTCTTGTCATTTTGTACCCGTAAAAGGGCATCTTGCCAGAAAGCTTGAACGATTTTGCTCTTAAATAAAGAAGTACTTCTCCCCGACTTATTTCTTCTTCTTCCCACTATATTGTTCACCTCAGTGAGAACAGTAGGTAGAGGTTATATATGGGAAAATGGCGCAAAATAGTTTCAACTGTAGCATAACTGTTGTTAAGGTTGTATAAAACGATCTTTTTTTTTTTTGCTTATCCCTAATACACGTGGTACAGGCCATGATAATCATGGTGGGTAGTTAGCGACTGCTTTTACTGTAAGCGCACCACATGTCTACGCATGTGAAAAGCAGTTCGACTTTGCACTTACAAATGTGCCAGAGCCCCGTTTGGTTACTTGCACTCGCTGGTGGGGTTGGACTTTTGCAAGAATCGGGGTCCATTGGAGCATTTATTTTTTAAACAGAAAAAAAGTGTCCAATGCGGGAATCGAACCCGGGTCGTAGTGGTCGAAAACCAAACGGTTTAACCAGCCTTCCACCGACCCCCCCCCCCCATTTAAAAGTAAATAATTGTAACTATGTAGTACACCTATCCCCCAATTTACACGGTACTTGTTTTACACGTTTTCGCTTTTAAATGGTTTTCCAAATAAGTTTTTTGTTTTTATCGCACTATACTAAATGCTACTGTGATTGAACACATGCGCTGTGTACTCATCTCACGAGGAATCCCGAGCTTATGTGCTGACTACATATTTTAACCTGTCAATGCTTTTTATTTCTGTGTACACCTATCCCCCGATTTACACGTTTTTCTCAGGAACGTATCTACCGTGTAAATCGGGGGATAGGTGTACTTGCGATGGCCATGAAGCATCATAAGAATTGGTGCTATTCCCACAACCACAGCGTGAACTGTAACAAGTAGAAAGCAAATAAACAAGAAATATATTTACATAAATAGTTGCACATGCGATGTGAAGACATTGAAACCTAAATATTGTCGATGTCATGAAAATTTAGAATGGCACAATAAGAAAATAAGGCATCGCTATTATTTATTTAGATAACCTAGGCCACTTACACAAGTCACCAACTACCCGGGTTGTCCTTCTAACACACTCAAGTCTTCTTGGTTTCATTTACAATGTCAGTGGAAGTCCTGGTTCAAATTCACATTAATAGGTACCGCTCAGCAAGAGCAACCTAGTTCATGATAATTGAAACAGTGAATAACATGTGAAGGTTGTTCACATATTAAACAAAATTTTAACGCGGGATTCAATTCCGGTTCATGACTGTCGGGAATCGAGCGTGTTACCCTCTCATCCACCGACTTATGGAAGTCCAATTAAACTTTTTTCAACTTTTTATTTTGAAGGACTGACAAGTCCGAAAGCTTGAAAATAAAAAGTTGCACAAGAAACTTAACCCTGGAAGTTTCATTTATTTTATAATATTATAAATCAGGGAATAACGTTTATTTAAAACAAAGAAATATTTCTACATAAATAGTCGCACATGCAATGAGGGGAAATTGAAACCTAAAAATTGTCGATGTCATGAAAATTTAGCATTGCACAATAAGGAGAGATAAGCAATCATTATTATTTATATAGATAACCCAGTAGGTTCCTGAAGCCACGTACAGAAGTCACCAACTACCCAGGTTGTCCTTCTGACCTCAGTATTCTTGGTTTTATTTACAATGTCAGTGGAAGTCCAATTACTGAGGTGGCGCCATGCAGATTTCTTTCTAGGGAGATTTTCTAGGGATGCTGTACTTGTTGGTGATCCCTAGGATGGTGGCCGTCAGAAATATTTGGTATTGGAAGGTTGGGCAGGTGAAGAGGAGGTGGTCCACGGTTTGGTTTTCATCTTGGCAATGGGGGCAAGTTGGGTCTTCTTTCAATACCTTTGCAAAGTCTAGATAAGGCATCAGATCCCTAAACTACAAAGAATAAAAAAGCCTAATAATTTTTTTGCAAGTCACCATTATGAATTGTCACATATTGAAACATTTATGGGTTAAAAACTGTTTGCTTCAATTTATTTTTATCCTACTCTTTAACATAATGAAACTGCAAGTATGAAAAAATATAAATATCAATATATATATATATCCCTAGTACACGTTGTACGGCCATCATGGTGGGTAGAAGTAGGCGACTGCTTTTACTGTAAATGCACCACACGCCTACACATGTGAAAAGCAGTTTGACTTTGCACTTACAAATGTGCCAGAGCCCCGTTTGGTTACTTGCGCTCGTTGGTGGGGTTGGACTTTTGCAAGAATCGGGGGTCATTGGAGCATTTTTTTTAAAATATAAAAAGTGCCCAATGCGGGAATCCAACCCGGGTCGTAGCGGCCGAAAACCAACGGTTTTGACCATGCATGTCAAACTCAAATCCTAACACGGGCCAAATAAAAAAGTAATAAGATTATGTGGGCCGCAAAAAAAAGAAAACAAGTAATTAAATTTTTATAGTAACATTTATGTAGGTTTATTTTAAAAAATACTAATAAGAAAAAAGAAAGTAAAGTTAATATTTTCTCCCTGATATTTGGCATCTCTTTTCTGCTACCATCTTTCCTTTTCCCATTTTTTCACAGAAAAGAAACTTATGCGGTGTAACTTTAAGTATTGTTTATAATCACACGCCGCAGTCCTTTATAAAAAAAGATTTATAAATTTATTTATTTTTGTGTCAACATAGTATACCACGCCATTGTCAATATTTCAAATATAATAAAATGTCAACTACATTGGTCGCTAGCGCCATCTACGTTTCGAAACAGGGGGTCGGTGGAAGGATGGTCTAAACCAAGCATGTCAAACTCGCGGCCCGCGGGCCTTTTTTTATTAAAATATATTGTCTGGTGGGCCGCAAATTTATTCGTTGTGGGCCGCATGAGGCCCGCGGGCCGCGAGTTTGACATGCTTGGTTTAGACCATCCTTCCACCGACCCCCTGTTTCGAAACGTAGATGGCGCTAGCGACCAATGTAGTTGACATTTTATTCTATTTGAAATATTGACAATGGCGTGGTATACTATGTTGACACAAAAATAAATAAATAACTTACCTCAAGTTTTTAAAATGTATATTTATTGCGAGCTTTCGGGTCTTGCTCTTTCTCTACCTTTAGGTAAAATGAATAGAAGATATATTAGAGAATAGAATATATGCAACAAGGATTGAATATATGCAACAATTTCTTGCAGCCGTGTTGTATATATACAATTCTCCAATTTTACATTCATTTCACCTAAAGAATGAGAAATGGCAAGACCCAAATAGCCGCACAATGCGATGGGGGAACATTGACACCTAAAAATTGTCGATGTCATGAAAATTTAGAATTGCGCAATAAGGAGAGATAAGCAATCATTATCTATATATATATAAAATTGAATGTCTGTCTGTCTGTTTGTTTGTCTGTACTCTATAGATTCAAAAACCATACATCCAATCGCCGTGAAATTTTGGGATATTATTAGGTATATAACCGGGAAGGTTTTTGAAAAATAATTTCCTGAATATCTTGAATATCCTTAGAGTTATTTGCAGATTTGTATATTTAACTCGCAAGCAGCGCCCCCATTGTGACGATGATAACAAGTTTTCTTATCACTATATATAAGTTTGTTATCTTAAATATTATTTATCAAAAGTAAGATTATCTCAGGATGACACGGCAATGTGACACGGGAAAAAATGTTCACTAGATAAAACTATGATTTTCTAATGTAGAAAATTAGGAAAGACAAAATTCAGGATGACACGGCACACAGGGACCGGGAAAAAATGTTCACTTTATCGAGAGATTCAAATTTACGAGTTTCAAATTATCAAAATATATCTTTTTTTTTTTTAATACATTTTTAGAGAATTGTTTTAACAAATGTTCGCTAGACAAACCTTTACTCGGGTAAAACCCCGGGCGAAGCCGAATACGTTTTATAAGTTTATAGAGAATTGTTTTAACAAATGTTCGTTAGACAAACATTCACTCGGGTAAAACCCGGGCGAAGCCGGGCATTATTTATATAGATAACCCAGTAGGTTCCTGGAGCCACGTACAGAAGTCACCAACTACCCGGGCTGACACTTCTTAGTTTTATTTACAATGTCAGTGGAAGTCCAATTACTGAGATGTCGCCATGCAGATTTCTTTCTTAGGAGATTTTCTAGGGATGCATTACTTAGGTTGGTGATCCCTAGGATGGTGGCCGTCAGGAATCTTTGGTATTGGAAGGTTGGGCAGGTGAAGAGGAGGTGGTCCACTATTTGGTCTTCATCTTGGCAATGGGGACAAGTTGGGACTTCTTTCAATACCTTTGCAAAGTATGGATAAGGCATCAGATCCCTTAGGCCTTCTCGTTCATGATCCTGGGGGCCCCTCTTCAAGGTCCTACAGACTTAGTGACCAAACAGGTTTAGAAGGATCGCCACCCTACCGGAACCAAAGCCCTGAGGACCACCATTGTAAATACTATTGGACCCAGGGAAGGAGAAGGACCAGTGACCGGGAGGAGCAACGGAGAGAAGCCGCAGTCCCCAGGCACCGAAAATGGAAGCCCCGCCTTGGCCCTTTTTGAAAAAGTAGACCCACCCCCCTTGGCCAGGAACCCTGTACCCCAAAGCCTAGACTGCTTTGGTATTTTACTATTCCAATCTAGCATTGGCTAGCATGTTTTAGTGAAGGCTCTTCAGCAATCTCTTGTTTTTTTTTATAGATGCCTTCAATTTAACTAAACAACATAGAATAAAAAAGCCTAATATCTTTTGCAAGTCACCATTATGAATTGTCACATATTGAAACATTCATGGGTTAAAAACTCGCGATAAGTCATTTATTTATCAATTTCTATCGTTGTGTTGTTGATAAGGGTGGACATTTGTCAGCAATATCCAGTCATAATACCAACACGTACCGTAACGAAGAATTTTTTTCTGCTTTGGTTTTAAACAAAAAGCCAGTTGAAGCGCGTTGTTTGCTAAGCCTACGGCTAACTGGACAATTTATTTGTGAAAATAGGTTTAAATTTGATTTGGAAACAGCAATTTCAACACTGGACAAGGTGATACGAAGTCAGTGGACAAGTGGTTAAAACCCTCGATTCCCGATTGCCATGAACCGGGATCGAATCCCGTATTGTATCTTTTTTTGTGTGGAGAACCTGTTCATATTTCTCATGTAAATAACTATAGTTTGCTCTTTTTGAGCGGTACCTAATAAAGTTATTTTTGAACAGGTAAAGGAGCGTCCCGGAAGGCCAGAAACAATTGAAGACGTCGATCTTCAAGTGTTATTGGATGATAGGCAAACATAAGATCAACTTGTCAAGCTATCAAACATGACTCGCCGAGGTATTGCTAAACATGCCAAAGGAAAGTTAAACCAGAAAGGAAAATGGGCGAGTTGACTGAGAGACAGATGTCGAAGAACCACTTCTGAGATTTTGCTTCTGCGGCATGGATGAAGGGATTCCATGCATCAGATTGTCACTGGGCGTCGGTGGAAGGATGGTCTTCCAGGCGTTGGTTTTCAACCGCTACGACCCGGGTTCGATTCCCGCATTGGGCACTTTTTCTGATTAAAAAAAAAATGCTCCAATGGCCCCCGATTCTTGAAAAAGTCCAACCCCACCAGCGAGTGCAAGTAACCAAACGAGGCTCTGGCACATTTGTAAGTGCAAAGTCGAATTGCTTTTCACATTTGTAGACATGTGATGCACTTACAGTAAAAGCAGTCGCCTACTACTACCCACCATGATTATCAAGGCCTGTACCACGTGTACTAGGGATAAGCAAAAAAAAAAAGATTGTCACTGGCGATGGACAAAACGAAGCATGTGGACAATAACTCTGAAAAATATTTGATACCCAGTAACCTTTATATTGAAGACACAAGATAACCCAGTGTGAACAAAATTGCCTCCGTCTCCTTAAAAATATAAATAGACGGCAAGCTACACCAAAGACTTTCCACTTCTTCAAGTTTTGTACATGAGTGTATATAGATAATCCCATATGCCAAAAATCTTGCCAGGTATCGTCATACTGTCAAATTATATTGACAAATATTCGCACGCTTATCTTATCCTATTTCTTTAGTGCGAAGAACGTTGTTTTATCAGATAAGTAAACCGATCTCTCCAGCATTCTAATTGGACGAATGTGGTCATGTTTGTATATAAAGGGGGCTATGGTATGAGTCGACGCCAGTGTGGTGATTTCGTGTGGAGACACTTAAAGTGTTCTCTGCGTGTTATATCCTTGTCTGGCAATCTCGGCGCATACCTGTGTAACCCCGGTCCGATCCCTACCTAAGCAGCAATAAAGCTAAGTACTGGTTTTTTATTTTATTTAACAAATTGTGATTTATTATTTACTTTTTTTTGTTGGTGTTGTACTTTTGAGTCCACGTTTTTTTCTGTGTTTAAGTTACTCTTACTGTAGGCCCTAGTATATTGTATTTGTGTGTTAACCCGTAAATAGTAACTTTTGTCATTGGCGAGCCCTGCCAGGATTACTGGTGTTTTGCACGTGTAAATTCCTGTAATTTTACGTGCGGTTTTTTTTTTCTTTGATTGTGTGGTTTATTACTATTTTTTGTACTCCATCATGTTTGTGAACTCTATGCTTAACCTGTCAGTGTTTAATGGGGTTGATCTCGAATCTTTCATTCGGGAAGTCGAGCTTAAAGCTCGAGTAGGCAAATGGGATCCTGAGGTCAAAGCACTGCTCATGTTCGAGGCTCTATCCCCTGAAGTTAGGTTTAGCTTAGAGGAGATGGGTATCCGTAACGATAGCAGTTTCAAAAGTATTGCTAGTAAACTGAACATATTGTACCCTAAGAAAGCGCGTGGTATTAGGGAATGCCTTAAATTAATAGAAGGTCTTAAGCAGAGAGTTGGGGAAAGTCCTATGGTTTTTAAAGAAAGATTCCTGGCCATTAGAGATAAAGTAGAGTACAGTTTTGACGATAGCCTAGTGTTCGAAATTTTCCTCGAAAATGTGCTCGATAAGTATAGAGAGGCTATTGTTCGCAGTGAGGCTAAATCAATAGACAAAGCAGTCAGTGTCATGGCCACGGAGGATAGTGTAGAACACCGTTGCAGCTTTATGAAAGGGGTATGTTCAGTAGAAGGGGTTGAAGAAATAAATAGCCTTAAGAGTGAGATGAAGATGCTTAGTGCGAGTGTAAACAGGATGAAGCACGAAAATGAGCAGTGTATTACAGATCTTAGAGGTGAGATAGAAAAACTGACTAATTTGTTGGGCGAAATCAGGCTGAGTCCATCTGAGTGTAGATTAGGACATATAGCTAGTGATTGTTGCTCAAGACAGTCTTCTATGTTTGCCAACCGCAATACTCTTGACAATGCCGAGATAGTGAACATACGTTCATATGGCGGAGATCCGTATGGAAATCTGCCAATAGTTAAGGTTAATATTAACGGCAATATGTGGCACCTGTTATACGATACAGGAAGCCAAGTCAGTATTATTGATTCCGAAAAGTGTAAGGTCTTGAAGGAGAATTGGGACGATGCACTTAAAACTTTACGTATAGTGTCAGTGACAGGCCAAGAGCAGACACTTACACGTGTTAAAACCTGTAGAGTTGGTAACGAAAACGGCATTGAGCTGGGAGAGATAAGGTTTTGGCTAATGTCACTCGGAGATAAGGCCTACGACGGGATTCTGGGAATCAATGATATAAGGAGATTCAATATCCCGTTACCTGCCATACGGGAGCGTTGCAACATGATTTCCTTGAAACCAGAAGACCGAGATTATGTAGACCTTAGCTACGTTGCCAGTGTGCATAGACCGATGGTTTCAAGCTCCTTCGAGGAGAAATCAGTGAAGCGCATTGAAAACGAGGCTGTAAAGTTGCCACCTACTGAGTTTAACAGAAGCTGTGAGTGTAGCTCTGGGTCTGTTAATAGTTTTAGAAAGCCTACTTGGGCTGAGAGGTTAAGGGTGATGCGGAAAGCAAAGGAGACTGTCAGACAGTTTATGTCAGGTAATTCTGCTAAAAAGCTTATGAATCCTAGGCCACCTTCTACCAAAAGTTTCGACAGAGGAGATCTGGTAATGCTAGCTGTTCCTAAGACTGAAGGTTACTCCAACGTCTATGGGCCTTTCCGTGTGGAAGCTAGGGTCTCCGATGTTAACTTTAGAGTAAGAGGGGTCACCATGCACGATATGAAAGTTGTACATGTCGATAGGATGAAAGCGTTTAGAAACAGACGTTAAGAAGAGCTTTTAGCTCTTGGACTTGAGAGAACTGAATGGAATTGGATCGTTCGGTTTCTCATCAAGTGAGCGTCTGTCAGTACCCTAAGTTTCTACCTAACATACCCAGCCGGTCCCAGATGAGAGCTTATTTGGTCCCCCATTAAACTCTGTATACTAAAGCATATTATATATGTGTGTGTTTGGTAATCACTCATGGTAACTCACGTAGTTTGCGCAGATTTTGTTTTGAAGTTTCTGTTGGGAGGAACAAGATGGAAGGCACCTTTATGGAACGACCCGGATGTCTTCTACTCCTCTCTTTAGTTTTTTTTTTTTGTTTCTTTATAACATGGCTCCCGTGAGCTTTTCCCTCCCGAATAGCGGGAGGTTTTCCTTACGGGACAATAAGAATGTTTGGTAGATTGGTTAGTTTTTTTTTTTTGGAAAGAGACCTTTTGTCAAATTATATTGACAAATATTCGCACGCTTATCTTATCCTATTTCTTTAGTGCGAAGAACGTTGTTTTATCAGATAAGTAAACCGATCTCTCCAGCATTCTAATTGGACGAATGTGGTCATGTTTGTATATAAAGGGGGCTATGGTATGAGTCGACGCCAGTGTGGTGATTTCGTGTGGAGACACTTAAAGTGTTCTCTGCGTGTTATATCCTTGTCTGGCAATCTCGGCGCATACCTGTGTAACCCCGGTCCGATCCCTACCTAAGCAGCAATAAAGCTAAGTACTGGTTTTTTATTTTATTTAACAAATTGTGATTTATTATTTACTTTTTTTTGTTGGTGTTGTACTTTTGAGTCCACGTTTTTTTCTGTGTTTAAGTTACTCTTACTGTAGGCCCTAGTATATTGTATTTGTGTGTTAACCCGTAAATAGTAACTTTTGTCAATACAGCACGTCCAAATCACTTCGGAAAGAAGACAATGCGTTTGGTATTTTCAGAAAGAAATCATGAACTATGAGTTGCTGAAACAGGACCAAACTGTCCATGGGTAACTACCGATAACAACTGGCAATTTTGAACCATGCATTGTTCGAAAAACAGCCAGGATGGGAAACGAGACGTGAAGGAGTGAGACTCCAGCACGATAATTATCCTTCTCATCGCACTTCCATTCTCCATCAAAACACTGAAATGTGAGATATGTTACATTTAAACCTAAAAAGTGTTGATATCATCAAAATATAGAATTGCACAATAAGTAGATAAGGGGCATGAGATACCTGAATTTGCAAAGATTAAAAAAAAACTTAATATATTTTGCAAGTCACCATTATGAATTGTCATATATTGAAACATTCATGGCTTAAAACATTTTGCTTCGATTTCTTACTATCCTACTCTTTAACATAACGAAACCGCAAGTATAAGTATGAAAAATAGCTTAATATCAATATATGATTCATAAATACAACTCTGAAATAAAAAGTACAAATAGAATGACAAAATATGAATAAACAGTACAAAAGTGAAATTGTACTGGGATCATGTAGATAAATTAAGAAAAATACATCTCCTGATTGTGTAACTGAAAGTTGTTAATGGCTTGTGCCATCTGTACGAATAAATATCAACTAATATTTGATTTTTAGTTATTCCAGAATGTCTTTTTCATAAAATAACTTCTTAGAACCTAATGATAAAGCACAATTTGGATTATAGATTATGCAGATATTAGAAGATAAGAAGATCTTGAACTATGAGTTGCTGAAACCAGGCGAAACTGTCAATGGACATCGTTATCAACAACAACTGGTCGATTTTCACCATGTATTCCGCGAAAAAATAGCCAGAATAGGATATGAGACACGAACGAATGATACTCCAGCAGGATAATGCTCAGTGCCATCGCATTTCATCATCCAGGAAACCATCACAACATTGAAATAGGATCTGTTACTGCACTCGCCTTAATCGCCAGATTTGGCTCATTCGGATTCTTCCTTGTTCCGGTCGATAGCACAGCTTTGGCTGGGCTACACTCGGCCGATTTCGAAGAAGTGTACAATTGGATGGATGAATGGTTTCATTTCAAAGACGCGTGTCGTTTTATCGTTGCGGTTTTCTTGTATTGCCAGAAAGATTCAAAAACGTGCAAATAGCGAGGAACGATATTTTGTGAATAAACCATTTTCAAAAATTCTTCTTGTACGATTTCCAAATTTGATTGATTAAAACAAACAAACAAACAGAAGTTTAGGTACCCACCTGATATATATAAGCCTATTGAGGGTTACCTTTATGTTACTATTTTTTGCACTAAAATATTGAATATTTTTTTAGATTGATTATTTATAAATATTCGACTAGATGTGATAAAAATACAACCTAATAGTTTAAAAATAAGCTCTGAGAGATATACATATGGTAATTAGACATATTGAAATTTTATCACGTAGAGAAATTGCATAAAAACATTATGGTAAGAAGTAAAAACTAAGTAGACGGGAAGTATGCAAAGCGTTTCTCCTTAGAATTATAAAACGATTTTTATAAAACACCTGAACGTATGATAAAAGATGGAAAAGGCGAAGCTGATCACTTGATGATGCTCCTTCAGCGAACAGTTTGGCTATTTATAAATTAAGAAGGATTTTTAAAACATGCAGATGATGCTTCAGTTTGCTAATGTTGCCTAAAATGATGTCTTGTCCTTTAAACCGAAGGGTTGTGCAAAACTATGTAAAACTTTGAGCTGCTAGTTCCACAATAACTTTACTAGGTGCCGTTCAAAAATAGAATCCTAGCTTATGATGCAGTCCTACTAGGATAATTCGTAGCCCAAGGAACAAAACAAAAAAATCGAATTATCTAAAAATTCGAATTAAAAATGTTTTGAATAAAAGGCTTAAAAGTCTAGGGATCAAGATAAAATATTCGAATTAAAGACGTTTTGAATAAAATTCAAGTTCCACTGTATTTACAACAATGAATAATATATAAAGGTTATTTACATATTAAAACAAAATGTCCAATGCTGGGTTCAATCCCGGTTCATGGCTGTCGGGATCGAGGGTTTTAATCACTCGTCCACAGACTTCTAGACTTTGAGCAAGATCAGAAACATATTTACATTGATTCAGTGCACGGACTAGAATTACTTCAACTCTTGATAGAGAAAGTCCTCATCATCAAAAAGGAAAACATTCACTGCAGGATTTGTGGAAATATGATATCTGATGAAATCTCTCACTATATCATAGAATGCAAATATTTAGGTGAAGAAAGAGAAAAAAAACTCTTAAAAACACCTTCTGGAGATTTAGCAACCCACTGCAGACGCTGGGAACTATTTCTGAAAAGAAAAATATAGCAATAGAACTCCATAATTTCTACAGATCAATGGTAAATAGATTCAGTGAGGAAAGTTCTAGAACAGATGTGTAAATAAATCCCTTTTCAAACAAAGGCTCACGTGCACATGGGGAAAGGGAGGAAAAATTACTGTATTATTTTGTTGTTGTATGGCGAATCCATACAGGGCAATGGGCCCTAATAAAAGCCTGGATGGGTTAACTATTGCTGAGTCATTCAATCTTGTATCTTTCGCTTACTAATTGTAAAAATTCTTTTAGGATTGTGTATTTGAAAGCAAAATTTTGTGAACATAATAATTTTATAATTAAAATGCTATGCATAACAACACCTCTGTTTCCCCAAGCTAGATTTTACTCTATTTGAAATTGAATATGGATGCGATGATTTCATTTTTTATAATAGGTTTTAATATTTAATTAAAAAGACAAATATTGGATCAAAAAATCATTTATTTTACCAATATTTCAGTTGGCTGAACGCCAACCTTAGTGTGTAAGCACACTTTAAAATATTATAACACCTTGATAAAGGTTGGCGTTCAGCCAACTGAAATATTTGTAAAATAAATGATTTTTTGATCCAATATATGCCTTTTTAATTAAAGATTTATCTATGGATTGCTCTATTTTCAAAAGGTTTTAATATGTTAATTGAAATTCAACTTTTATTCCGCATGACACACACAAAGAAAAAAAAAGAATTGTTCATTTTATTTATAAAACAAACACCCAATAGTATATTTTTGTGGGGTAGTTGGTGATCTATAGATACGCTCCAGGCTAGGTTAACTTTATGTTACTATATTTTTGCACTAAAATATTGAATATTTTTGTAGATTGATTATTTATAAATATTCAACTAGATGTGATAAAAATCCAACATAATAGTTTAAAAATAAACTCTGAAAGATCCTTATAAAGTAATTAGACATATTGAAATTTTATCGCGTAGAAATTGCAGATAAAACATATTAAACTAATCGTTTTCCACTCTGTTGGGAAAATATTAGATTTGCAGAGGAAGAGAAAGATCCTTTATTACTTAAAGATATAAAACAATAAAAGAAGGACAAATTATATGTACATCAGCAGCTCACGCCGACCTGCCCTATCCAATAACCACTAGCCAAATAACAATCCAACAAGGCCGCACTATATAGGCAGATGACAATTGGCATAGACAATGCCAAAACAATATGCAAATCACACGAATATTCCATCGTAGAAATATATGGAATTGCTACTTTCAACACATCTACCCGCAATAAGTTTATTTAATTAAAATAAATTTATCGCGAAGAACGAGAAAAGAACGTGGTTAATTATTTTATGTTTCAAATTAAAATCAAATGCGCTGTCGTTTTTTGTTATATAAAATAATCCTTTTAAAAAGTGTCCTAAATAATTGCATTGTCATCGTGAATGTGCAAGTGAGAAAAGAAAATATTATCAAAAATATTTAAAGACAACCAAAACACAAACAACACAAATTTTAAGCCTTACTTTAAATATATATTAATTTCTGAATAAAAGTCTTACATCTTTGCTAAAAAATTCAAATATCTTGACTATATTTTAAAATAACTTTTACATAATAAAATTATACTAATATTTGAATTGATATATAAGAAAATCTCCACAGCCTGTATATACAGTGGTACCTCGACATACGAGCGCCCCAACATACGAGTTTTTCGAGATACGAGCCGACGAGCAAGTGATTTTTTGCTTTTAGTTACGAGCGAAATTCGAGATACGAGTTCGGTTCGGTAGTAACACGCAGTCGCGCCATCACGATCAGTTAGCAGCGTGCTTCCGCTGTGATAAGTTGTGTTTTGTGTTCGCGTTTTGTGTTGCGTTTACATTTACAGTTTTAGTTCATTTATTTTTATAACCATGGATCGGAAGAAAGTTTGTAAAAAGTCAAGTGCTAATAAATAGATGATGAGTATTGAATTAAAACGTGAAATTATAGAAAAACATGAGCAAGGTGTTCGAGTTGTTGACTTGTCGAGGCAGTATGGCCGTAGTACGTCCATGATATGTTCTGTGCTTAAACGGAAGGAGTCGATAAACAGTGTAACGCCGGCTAAGGGCCTTACGATAATTTCCAAGCTGCGAACCTCCCTTCATGAAAATATGGAGAAACTGCTGATGGTGTGGGTGACAGAAAAGCAGCTCCAAGGAGATACCTTGACGCAGACCATCATTTGTGAGAAGGCAAGAGCGATCTACGGAGATTTGCTGAAGCAAACCCCGCAGACTTCCATCGACGAGGCATCGGAAGAGTCATTTAAAGCCAGCCGGGGCCAGAGGAGGAGTTTTTTTTTTTATTATTTCTACAAGTGAGATAAAGGAGATCTTAGGAATGTGGGAGAGAGTTTCACAGTTTGTGGAAAAAAAAAACACCCAGAAAAAGTTGCAACAGGTTGTGCATCTGACCTTTTTAATGACACTTGCCTAACTCATTTCCGGAACATTCTGAGAGGGAGGAAGAAACAAACCTCCCTGGACATGTTTTTTTTTTCTAAACGGCCTACAGGTGAAAGTGAGAAAAATGTAGCGAAAAAGGCAAAGACCAGTGAGGATATCTAATTTATTTCTTTACATTCTCTTTTTTGTTTTGTGCAATAAATATTTGATATTTATAAATATTTTTAATATTTAAAACCACGTAACAAACATAACTGGGGTGACATTTTGGAGGTTGGAACGGATTAATGGTAGTTCAATTGTTTTGTATGGGGAAATTTGCTTCGAGATACGAGTAATTCAAGATACGAGCAAGGTTGCGGAACGAATTAAACTCGTATGTCGAGGTACCACTGTACTTAGAAATCTTTCCAGTCAAATATGGCAGCATTCTATTATATTTGAAACAGCCAATTACCAAAGTTGGAAATAAAGGCATCATTAATCTTCTTCTTTCTTATCTCATCATTAGTTAGCATGTAAAAATTTGATAAAAGCTTAAATTATCGAAAAAATATTAAAACATTTAAATTATAGTTTGAGTCAAAAGAGGCGATCCATCAATTAAATTTATATATAGGTTTTTAACTTTTAATTAGATAATTTTAATTTAGACATTTTTCATTTTAATTCAGACACATGGTCTTTTTATAGAAAAGTCGATGTGTCTAAATTAAAATGAAAAATGTCTAAATATAAATTAAAATTGTCTAATTAAAAGTTAAAAACCTATAAAAGGGCGTACCTAGATCTGTAAAGAAAAAACATTTTTTTTTCTCAAAATATTTCGAGAGATTGCTCCCTCTTTATCAATATATTGTGATAAATTAAAGCCAGGACAAGGTGCATCGAGAATTAGGCACAGATGCAATGCCTGTACACTGAGAGGAAATAAAAACAACAAACCATTTTATAAGACTGAAATAAAAATATTAAGATTTTTAGGAAATAGGCGTTTGTCGTGTAGAGAGGTGGTATGGGATTTAGTAAAAAAAAACTTGCTAATCAGGTTCATCGCAATAGCTTTCATAAGTTTTAAAATGAGATAAACTTATCTGTTAGATTTATTGAGTGAAACTAATGCAGTTTAGGAATGTCTGTTGTCACATAGATCCATGAAAAGGACTAATGATCTGGTATTTTATAACGCTTGAACAAATTCAGAACTATATCTAAATAAAGATAAACCTTTTTTTTTTTGCAGAGGAATTTATTTAAAGCACTCGTATCAAACCAGGTTCCTTCATCGTAGCGCTGGCAAACTTTTATTTAGAGCTTGCAGCCCACGTAGAAAGTTGCAATTCTAGAACTTCTTCGCCTTATTTGAGATTGTCCCAAAAGTTCGGGTTTTTCTTATATTACTTGGCAAATACATTATAATACATAATACAAAGATATTATAAGTTTTGAAAATAGAGCAATCTATAAATAAATCATTAATTAAAAAGGCATATATTTTGATCCAATATATGCCTTTTTAATTAAAGATATTATACATAACGGCGAATAATATTGGTATTTCAATTTTTTTTTCAAGTGTTTACGAACTTTTGGGACAACCTTGTATTTATATATATTTAAAACATAAAAATTCGAGAGGATTATATTCATGTACCTATAAAGACATCTCTCCATTTTTTATGCATCAGGAAAAAAAAAAGCGATAGATGCTTCTATAAACACACATCTATAAGGATATAGTAAATAAATTATTGCATGGAATGTCGTTTTACAAACTGTTTACCCATTTTTCACCTTTAAAGTAGCAATTTAGAGGTAAAAAGACCCATTTTCTTTGATTTAACACAAGTGAAGACCTGGAATCGAGAGTTACCTCTATAAACACATATCTATAAGGATGTAGGGTACAGTAAATAAATTATTGCATGGAATGTCGTTTTACAAACTATTTACCATTGATATATTATTTAAGTAGCAATTTAGAGGTAAAAATACTCATTTTCTTTGATTTAACACAAGACCTGGAATCGAGAGTTACCTCTATAAACACATATCTATAAGGATGTAGGGTACAGTAAATAAATTATTGAATGGAATGTCGTTTTACAAACTATTTACCATTGATATATTATTTTAGTAGCAATTTAGAGGTAAAAAAAGACTCATTTTCTTTGATTTAACACAAGACCTGGAATCGAGAGTTACTTCTATAAACACATATCTATAAGGATGTAGGGTACAGTAAATAAATTATTGCATGGAATGTCGTTTTACAACCTGTTCACCATTGTTCATCATTTAAGTAGCAATTTAGAGGCAAAAAGACTAATTTTCTTTGATCTAACACAAGTAAAGACCTGGAATCGAGAGATATCTCTACAAGCACCTATCTATAAGGATGTTGGGTACAGTAAATAAATATTGCATGGAATGTCGTTTTAAAAACTGTTTACCATTGATATATTAAGTAGCAATTTAGTGGTAAAAAGGCTCATTTTCTTTTATTTAACCCGAATGAAGACCTGGTTATGATTAAATAGAAGTTAGAATGACACATAAATGAAGAGGCTAACATGTAAATGAAAAAAAAAACCTTTATCTAAACTATAAAATGACAATTAGAGATGGGATCCTGGTGGAAAGTCACTTATATTTAACCTAGATCATACACCGATATAAATACGCATTAAAAAATTATAGTTTTGAAAATAAGAGAAATCCATAAATTGATATTTAATAAAAAGAAGTAATATATTGGATAAAAAAAAATATTTACCAATAACACAGGTCTACAAAACTCAAAGTAGTTGTACCTTATAGCATATATATATCGGGATTCAGAAAAAAAACTGAGAGATATTTGATGCACAGGGATATTTATCACTGTGCATCAAATATCTCTCAGAGTTTTTTTCTGAATCCCGATATATATATGCTATAAGGTACAACTACTTTGAGTTTTGTAGACCTGTGTAATTTTTGAAGGTACAACAACGTAATTATATATATAGAAAATACTAGGCGCCACATATTCATACATTATTTACAAAATTTATTTAGTCACAGTAATATACATATATATTATTTACCAATATTTCAGTTAGCTGAACGCCAACGTTTTGAAGGTACAACAACGTAATAGAAAATACTAGGCACCACATATTCATACATTATTTACAAAATTTATTTAGTCACAGTAATATACATATATATTATTTACCAATATTTCAGTTAGCTGAACGCCAACGTTTTGAAGGTACAACAACGTATTTTTGTAAACAACAAACTCAGCGTCCCATATTCATAATATCCATACCCTAATTACAAAATTTATTTTGTCAGTTATATTCTGAATATAAAGCCATCCATAATATTAATATAAAAAAAGACTATTTTGGAATTAATAAGTTTTATTTATCCATTAATTCAATTGATATATATATAGTATTTTGAATAAAAAGGCATATATTGGATCAAAATATCATGTATTTTACCAATATTTCAGTTGGCTGAACGCCAACCGTTATCAGTTAATATGTTATAAAACCTTGATAAATGTTGACGTAAAAATTGGCGCTGAAATATTGGTAAAAAAATGATATTTTGATTCAATATATGTCTTTTTAATTAAAGTTTTTTTTTTATGGATTGCTCTATTTAAAAAAAAATATATATATGGTTATATATATAAAGATGGACGATTGGTCCATCGAAAAAAAATATTGTTTTGGATAAATAAAACTAATTAAAATTAAAATAAGCCTTATTAAAAAATTATATATATACAGTGGAACCTCGGTTTGCGAGCATAATCCGTTCCAGAGCCATGCTCGTACTCCAAAACGCTCGTAGTGCGAAACTAATTTCTTATTTTTAATAATTGAAACTCGGGCAATTCTTCTTGCTACGAACAATTGCACAGTTTCCCACATTTTACATATTTCCCGAATCTGATCTGACGGGAGGGATCCCAGTGAATTTTCATCCATCACGATTACGGGCAACCATCACGAGTTGCTCGTAATGCGAAATTTCACTCGTAATCAGAGGTAAAATTTTTCAAAAAATTTTGCTCGTACTGCGAAAAGCTCGTACTCCAAGGTGCTCGTAAACCGAGGGTCCACTGTATGCAATTTCCCCCCTTCCTATTGAATTTAGGCAAAAAATATATTTTAAACTTAATTGTATTGAAGTTATGCGGCGCTGAGTTTGCTGTTTACATAAATACGTTAATACATCTTTGAAAAAGTTTGGCGTTCAGCTAACTGAAATATTGGAAAATAAATTATATTTGATCTAAAATATGCCATTTTAATGAATTATATATATAATGTATGCAAAAGAAGTAAATATACAACTATAACCATGTATATATACAGCAGTAAATTACCATGTTTTACTGAGGTGGGGTGGTGTTCTTCTTTGCCACCTCAACAGCTTCCGGCTTTCTCTTGAGCAGGAGGTTCAACCTCTCCTTATCTTCATCGCTATAGATGTCCACAAACCTTGGCAAATCGACATGGGCATAGAGGCAACTGGACTTGTATAGGCAATTCTGGTTAAATTTACAAAGTATCTCTTTACATTTGGTTCTTGTCATTCTAGCTATTCTTCCCTTCAATTCATCATTCAGGTGATATTCTGCACTAATCAGTATTTGAGATGGTTGACATCCTGTACTAGGACAAATGAGGAAATTATTTGTGTTCTTCTTTAAAGTTGGGGTGCATTGGGAGCAAATAGCATGGTCGCAATTTTCGAATACCTTGAAATGACTATCTGTAGTGGTACATGTCACACAAACGTAGTTGGCGGGAGTTGGTACGTAGGGCGCTGGAAAGTTGCCATTGTAAAACACGCCGGCTTTCTGCCTTCTTCGGCTTGGAGGGATTCGGTGCTCCAACCTGCAGAACTCTTCAAGGATGCATTGACCTTTCAGGAAGAATCGGCAGACATTGTCAGGTTGACCATTTGGGTTATGCAGGAAAGGACAGGTTTTAGGTTCCTGGCATCCTTCGCCTAGAAAAAATCGACAACTTATTGGGTTCATCTTGAGGTTTGATAAATTCAGGTAAGTATTAACAGAAATAGTGAAAATATCTCACTTTTTGATGAAACCAGGATTCCTGTAGCGTACTAAAGTGGTGAAAATAAAAAATGACGTGAAAACTTAAAGCGAAAAATAAGCATAATATTCGAAAATAGTATTTGGCACTTAAACAGAATATTATTATTTTTTAAAAATATTTTTTATTTATATTGATTTTTTAAAAAATTATTTAATATATATATTTGTTGTTTTGAAAATAGAGCAATCCATATAAATAAATATTTAAATAAATAAATAAAATAATATATATATATTAAAAATAAAGAAGGCATCTCCTGACCACGAGCACATGTCATAATTTGTATAATGCCCAAGAGATATAATTTATTTTTGCCATAATTAATATGTTAAAATGTAAATGCAAATTTTTCTATCTATAAATCTGTAACAAATAAACGTGGGAGCTAGCGCGCGCGGGCGAATGCTACGGCACGCCGCCGCGCGCGCAGGCTCACGAGTGTGGAAATATTCTTTTTTCGAAGCTTACATGTACAATGGCTGCCCCCTTCCATTCGACCACGACAGATTCGACATATATATATATTTATGTGAAAAATAATTGAAAAAAAAAAAATTTACGCAGTTATTTACGCCAAGTTTAGCCTTAAATACCCATTTCTTGGTTTCTCAAGAAGCCTCTGGGATCAAAAGATTTTTAGTTGCAGTAATGCAGCTTGCTTCACGCTGATGAGAGCCAACAGCTCGAAACGCGTTCGTGGATGGCTTTTCTTTCATTATCAAGAAAAAAAAAAGACTAGAGTTAAAATATAATCTAGTACATATATAGGGTGTTAAAACAGTTATTAATATTTTTTTAAAGTGCAGATTTAACATGGGTTTCCATTGCGCGCGTTTATCGAATTTGCTATTCAGAGCCTATATCTTCATTTGGAGGTTATGGGGTGGGTTCAGGGGGGGAATAGTATATTATAAATTTGTGGAATGTATATTCTTCTGTTACTGCTATTGTGCTTTCTGGATATGATGGATTCCATGATGAGCCTCTGTTGTGTTTATTGGAGATGTTGGAGTAATGGGTCTTTGGTTTGGTGAAGGAATGATCTTTCTCTTTTATATGTCGCATTCTGCCCTGAAGTCGGACAGCATCTTGCCTAGGTCGGAGTCCTTGTCCCCGACATGGGCGATTTCCATGTCAAGCAATTTCTTCAGAGCAGAGCTCTGCTCGGGTGAGAGAAACGCGAGGACGTCCTCCCTCTAATACAAATAATTAGAAATTTAGATTTTTTTTATTTTGTTTATATAATATTTTTAACCGTTGACTAGAAGTCAATAAACCTTCTTCATTATCTCTCTTATATGTTGATATATTAATGATATTTTGTGTCTTGATTCTCTATACAGTATTTCGTTCATGTTCAGATATTGAGATATCAGATATTATGACCATAAAGGTATTATAGAAAAAACAAAAATAAATAAATAAATAAAATAATGATTAAACCCTCCCATCATTTCCCTGGCTGCCCATGAACTTGTAACTGTATTATAACTCTAATGTCACTTTATACATAACCTTTCTTTAACTATCTGCTCACTCTAGTATCTATAACCTGTACATACCCGGGACTCACCTCTTGACTTGCTCTCCTTACCAGACCCACCACTAAATCTCTTCAGATGATCCCGGGGGGACTTCCAAGATGGACTTGAGCGGGTGATGTAAGGGTAACCCGTTCAAATTTTGGGCAAATGTTGTGTATGTTCAGATATTCTTGTATCTAAACGTCTTCCAGTTTCACCTACATATTTGGTTTTGAAATATTTACATTCTATGGAGTATATGGCACATGAGGGCCTTTCAACAACCATCCTAAATGGCCATGGCTATGCATAAGCATACTACGCGAACATTTTAAAAGAAGGGATCCAATTCCTCGCCCAATACTAGAATTAAGACCAAACAGCGGATTATTTCCTCTTAATTTGCTCAGTTATCCAATACCTAAGTATTTAGATGGTCCCTCTCATAGGAAGTGGTAGTATAGGGCAATTAATACTATTGTTCTTTGTTATGGAGTTTTTCTTAGAACTGAACATATATTGGGAGAACGACAATTATCAACAATTATCGACAATTTGAAAATTATCCCGCATTCCCATCCCTGGACACTTTATTTTCCGTTTATCATTACTCTACACAATTCATTCTTTCATACTTCATCCCTAAGGTTAGAAATAATCATTATTTCTCCTTAAAATAAATTTCGATTTTTCGTTCAAAAGAAACACATGCCGGATAATTTTCAAATGTCGTTCTACAATCATAATCCGCATTATATTGTATTATATATTGGGAGAGTTGCTGTGAAAAAGTTTTAATTGGAAGATAGAATCCTCTGAGATATAAATGGTAACAACACATTGCTTGCTTTAGCAAGAAAGTTATCCTCGGTGTGTTGTTACAAAAAGGTTTAATTCCGAATTTCCTTAGATGATGAGCTATTGATATGGATATTGGTGAATATGGAATACTTCAAATCTCTATAACATATATAGTCACGACCGTCTTTCCTCCTCAATTCCTCAGTTCCTCATGTCACGGATGCGCGCGCATCATCATTATGATCATTATCATTATCTAATGATAATAATAATAATAATAATAATTATTATTATTATTATATTATTATTATTATCTATATATATAGTCACGACCGTCATGGGCCGGTTCTGTCACGGATGCGCGCGCACAGGGAGGTCACGTGCTCGCCGGCAGCCAACGGGCGCGCGCCGCCGGCATTACGTCATAGATTATAAACACAAGGTAATAAGGCCAAATAAAAAAATAGTGTGTGATAAGGCACAATTTGGATTATCTACTTATATAATTGCCTTATTCTCTCTGTGTGAAGTTCACGGATAGATTTTGGTCAGAATGGATAAAATAAAAAAAGTGTCAAGGGATGGGAATCGAACCCACGACCTTCCGCTTACCGGGCAGATGCCATGACCACTAGGCTACCCTGGACATATTTTTCCGTTCATATTTTTATATTTTCAAGACACACACAGTTTGGGGCGGGACGTTTCACAAGGGAGACATCCACGGCGCCAATTTATAATTGCAATGAATAGTATTTTAATTAAAACATTTTAAAAATATATACGCACTCGGGTAAAACCCGGGCGTTGCCCGGGCCATTCGTCTAGTCAACATATATAGTCACGACCGTCTTTCCTCCTCAATTCCTCATGTCACGGATGCGCGCGCATCATCATTATGATCATTATCATTATCTAATGATAATAATAATAATAATTATAATTATATTATTATTATTATTTTATTATTTTATTATCATCAACATATATATAGTCACGACCGTCTTTCCTCAATTCCTCAATTCCTCATGTCACGGATGCGCGCGCATCATCATTATGATCATTATATCATTATCTAATGATAATAATAAAAATTATTATTATTATATTATTATTATTATTTAATATATATATAGTCACGACCGTCTTTCCTCAATTCCTCATCGCTGTCACGGATGCGCGCGCATCATCATTATGATCATTATCTTCTATAGAAGCTTCTATCTTTATAATTATGTATATTTACAAAAAGTCAATTCGCTCGCGCCTCTAGCGGTGAAAATGAGGGGTAATACCAGCTGACCTAATGTACATGTAAAGTTTGGAGCGGGATGTTTCACAAGAGTGACATCCACGGCTCCAATTTATAATTGTATCAAATAGTATTTGAATAAAAACATTCAATCGGGTAAAACACGGGCGTTGCCCGGGCCATTCGTCTAGTCCTTTCCTTTATATATATATATAAAAATGAAATGCGAAATCGATGTTTGTTATCGCATCAGGCAAAATCTACTGACTCGATCATTATGGAATTTCGCATGTAGGTAGCTGAAGATTTCGTTTAACATATAGGCTATTCAAAAAACTAAAAAAGTTAATGTGCTTTTTTTAAAAAATAAAAAACCAAAAAGCGTTAGTTCCAGTCTTTTACCGCTAGGGCGCAGCACTGGTCGTGACGATAAATGAATTTGATTTTTTTAAAGCATTGGTGGTTCAGTGGTAGAATGCTCGCCTGCCACGCGGGCGGCCAGGGTTCGATTCCCGGCTGATGCATTTTTTTTTAAACAATTTTTAAAACTCATTTATATTATATCTATATTAATAAAATGCAAATTTCATAAGAGGACATCACTAAAAACTTTCGTTACAATGCATCAATTTCAACCAAATTTTCAACATTTATGTAAAACGAGATGGAGCAGGTTTTGCTTAACACCAAAATATTTTTCCCTAACATTAACATGCGTAACTTAGCTGTTATCGATTAAATACAAAAAAAATCAACAGAGTTATTTTATTTATATATAAATACAAAAAAAAAATTCAGCAATTCATTCAACTCAATCTAAAAAAATATTCAAAACAAGCAATTTTAAGATAACACCATATGTAAAACAGTCGGCCAAAGAAAACAACAACGATATTACATCTTTCTCACATATTCACACACAATCTTGATTAATAATTAAAACTAATCTTTAACATTGTTTATTATACTTCATAATATATAATATTCGTTAGGCAAACTTTCACTCGGATAAATGTAATATAAAAAGCCAACAATGAAGAATGAATGTAAGATAAAAATCCAACAATGAAGAGTAAATATAATATAAAAAGCCAACAATTAAGAATGAATGTAAGATAAAAAGCCAACAATGAAGAGTAAATATAATATAAAAAGCCAACAATGAAGAGTGAATGTAAGATAAAAAGCCAACAATGAAGAGTAAATGTAATATAAAAAGCCAACAGAGTGAATGTAAGATAAAAAGCCAACAATGAAGAGTGAATGTAATATAAAAAGCCAACAATGAAGAATGAATGTAAGATAAAAAGCCAACAATGAAGAGTGAATGTAAGATAAAAAGCCAACAATGAATAGTAAATGTAATATAAAAAGCCAACAATGAAGAATGAATGTAAGAAAAAAGCCAACAATGAATAGTAAATATAATATAAAAAGCCAACAATGAAGAATGAATGTAAGATGAAAAGCCAACAATGAAGAGTAAATATAATATAAAAAGCCAACAATGAAGAGTGAATGTAAGATAAAAAGCCAACAATGAAGAGTAAATGTAATATAAAAAGCCAACAGAGTGAATGTAAGATAAAAAGCCAACAATGAAGAGTGAATGTAATATAAAAAGCCAACAATGAAGAATGAATGTAAGATAAAAAGCCAACAATGAAGAGTGAATGTAATATAAAAAGCCAACAATGAAGAATGAATGTAAGATAAAAAGCCAACAATGAAGAGTGAATCTATCTATATATATAAAATTGAATGTCTGTCTGTCTGTTTGTCTGCACTCTATAGATTCAAAAACCATACATCCAATCGCCGTGAAATTTTGGGATATTATTAGGTATATCACCGGGAAGGTTTTGAAAAATAATTTCCTGAATAACTTGAATATCCTTAGAGTTATTTGCAGATTTGTAGATTTAACTCGCAAGCAGCTCCCCATTGTGACGATGATAACAATATATCGAGAGATTCAAATTTACGAGTTTCAAATTATCAAAATATATCTTTTTTTTTAAATAAGTTTTTAGAGAATTGTTTTAACAAATGTTCGCTAGACAAACCTTTACTCGGGTAAAACCCCGGGCGAAGCCGAGTACGTTTTATAAGTTTATAGAGAATTGTTTTAACAAATGTTCGTTAGACAAACATTCACTCGGGTAAAACCCGGGCGAAGCCGGGCACATCCGCTAGTCTTCTATATAAATGGAAATTTCATAAGTGGTGTTCGCTAAAAACTTTCGTTACAATGCATCAATTTCGACCAAATTTTCAACATTTATGTAAAACGAGATGGAGCAGGTTTTGCTTAACATCAAAATATTTTTCCTAACTTTAAAATATATAACTTTGCTGTTATCGATAAAATACAAAAAAAATTCAACAGAGTTAATTTTATTTATATATAAATACAAAAAAAATCAGCAATTCATTCAACTCAATCTAAAAAAATATTCAAAACAAGCAATTTTAAGATAACACCATATGTAAAACAGTCGGCCAAGAAAACAACAACGATATTACATCTTTCTCACATATTCACACACAATCTTGATTAATAATTAAAACTAATCTTTAGCATTGTTTATTATACTTCATAATATATAATATTCGTTAGGCAAACTTTCACTCTGATAAAACCCGGGCGAAGCCGGGTACACATCCGCTAGTATATATATAAAAGTCAGTGTATGTATATATGTATATATGTGTGTATGTTTGTCGGCTATACACGTCCACAATACGTAACTAATCTGACTGAAATTTTAACAGTATATATAGTATATAACAGTATATCTGGAAAAACTTATAGCGAAAATTTCAGGTCTCTATCCCGAATATTCTTCGAGTTGTTTGCAAATTTGCGTTGCAAATTTGCCCTTTCGCTCGCAAGCAGCGCCTCTAGGGTGAAAATGAGAGGTAATATCATTTGACCTAATGTACATGTAAAACGTGTTTTAACAGGACATAGAGAAAAATCTGGAAGATATATTTATCGGATTTTTAGCCAAGAAAAATTGAAATTGACAGGTTCTGGGCAAAAATAGTTGTTTTTTGGTCAGAAAATGATGATGACAATATTGCTGTATCATGTTTGATTATCAGATACAAAATTATATCGGGAAAATTTTCAAAAAGCAGAGACCACGGGTGAAGACAGTTCATTTTTAGTATGCATAAACAAAATTCTAACAGAAAAATATTCATTCGAGCAGAAGACACAAAGCCAGATCATCTCTTTATAAAATTATCGCTTCTCAGACACAAAGTTTGGAGCGGGACGTTTCACAAGAATGACATCCACGGCGCCAATTTATAATTGTAACGAATAGTATTTGAATAAAAGCATTTAATCGGGTAAAACCCGGGCGTTTCCCGGGTAATTCGGCTAGTAGATTTATAAATTTGAGGATTACGAAATTCAAAGGGGCTAAAGATTTAGCAGATTTATTTCTAGGGAAATTTTCCAGCAAAATCAGGTCGATTTTGGAAATTCTTATGAGAGGGGCCATCTGAATACTTAGGTATTGGAAGACTGAGCAAATGAAGAGGAAATGATCCGCTGTTTGGTCTTAATTCTAGTAGTTGGGGAGGAATTGGATCCCTTCTTTTAAAATGTTCGCGTAGTATGCTTGTGCATAGCCATGGCCATTTAGGATGGTTGTTGAAAGGCCCTCATGCTAGGTTTTGGAAGCTGGAGATTAAAATATTTGGCGTGGCTTTACCTCTTCTAAGATTGCTGGTTGAGTATTCTATAATTTTAGGTCTATCCATAGATTCTGTATTGTCTGAGTTCTTTTATTGAGAGTGGCACTTTATAGAAGGGTTATGATAGACAGGGATCTTCTTCTTCTTTCTTATCTCCACTCAATCATATTAGGGTATCAAGTTGTGACCCTTGATGGCGTCTGTTTGACAACCATCATGGCTGGGTGAAGTAGAATGCGTCTGCCTTTGTCATTAATACTGGAAGCACTACTCAGTGGCAGGCCGACTTAGCTCCAAAATAAATGGCCGCCTTTGACATGAGGAACAGACGCCATGTACAGCCGCTCCTAACATGGAGTACAAACGCTGCTCATCCTGTATCCCTGGCTTAGGAGCCCTTACAGGGCACTATCAGCCGGGCCAGCTGAACCAAGGTTTTTTAGTGAGCTTGTTACTGTTCCCCCTCCTCCTTTTTCATCCGGGCTTGGGACTGGCAAAGGCGGAGTTGAGACAGGGATAAAAGATAGAATGTGCAGCAGACTTAGTTGCTTGATCTGCTAGTTCTTATCCCGGAGTACCTCTGTGACCTTTGACACAGCAGAGTTGTATATTGGGTGTAGAATGTAGGTTACAGATGGTTTCTGCATAGAGCTGGGTTCTTCAGATCCGAAGACTGCATATTACAGAAAGAACCAAAAGGTATTCTGACACAATTCGTAAGTATTCATATGGGAAAATCTGTAAAGATATAATCGCATAAAAATGATCATAAATTTTGTTTGGGAGGTTGAACATTCGTAATATCAGTGTAGACATCCGCCCAATACCCCACAATTCGAGGTTTTGAACAAACACTTGAAGAATCAAATATCAACTCCAAACATTTTCTGAGTTGAAATCGTGCAATGAACACATACATCGCATTTATTTAGATGATGATTATAGATGACATTTACAGCAACATACATACATTTCACCTAGTTTTTATCGTTTGGAAAGAAATAATCGAATTCTATTCTCTTGTCTATTCCGTACCACACTACGGACACCTAGAATTATGACATTTTGTAAACATGCATTGTGAGCAGTATTGAAATAGTTTCTAAAATACCAAACTTCTACATGATCTAGAACATCATTCCGGTTTTTGAACAGGTCTAGAACGACAGAGTCACATCTAAGCTGCTTTGTTAAAACTTTACCTATATTTACATACTGTTCTAGAACGACAGCCCTTCTGAGCTATATTCAAGTTTTACTTATATCTCTCTTGATATAACCCGGATTCCTGGAGCCACCACGTACCAACTATCCGGGTTGAGACTTCACGTCTAATGGTGGACATCCAGTTTACCAGATGTACTGTATGGTTCTGTAGGTCTTCAGGGGTAAATATACTTATTTCTAGGAGGATGGCCGTTTGTAACCTATGAAGGAGGTAGGCGGGACATCTGTGGTGATCGACAGTTTGGTCTTCCTCGTGACAATGTGGACAGGTAGGATCGTCTTTTGATATTTTTGCAGCATTCGCTTTGGCAAAGCCGTAACCTGTGTGGATTGTAGAGGCGGTACCATACAACTTTATTTTGGGTAGGATCGCAATGAGAGTGTTTGGGGATGCAGCTATTCTCTGAGGTTTCTTGAGGAGTGATGTATGTCATAGAGTGCATTCCAAATTTGGAGGGAATACGACGGGTTCGAACAAACTTTTTTGACAAAGTAGAATAAGTTAGCGGCAGGCAGTGTTGGGCAAATATTAATTAAAATGATTTATTAAAGATTAACAATTGATTAATTGTTAATTGTAATTTTCACAATTAACAATTAATCAATTGTTAATTGTATTTTTACAATTAACAATTAATTAATTGTTAATTGTATTCATATAATTAACAATTGATTAATTGTTAATTGCACTTTTCTAATTAACAATTAATTAATTGTTAATTGCACTTCAATTTAATTGAAAAATAATTTTTTAATGCCCAACACTGCATTTCAGTACCACTCTCTTCTCGAACATGCTGTCCGACAATTTGTGACTCTTTGGCAGATTTGTCATTGTCGCAAAAGAAAAAAGGCGTTCAACTGCAGCTGACGATGGTAAAGGTGTGTTGTATTTAATAAAAACACTTTTTATCTCAGGCAGTGTTGGGCAAATATTAATTAAAATGATTTATTAAAGATTAACAATTGATTAATTGTTAATTGTAATTTTCACAATTAACAATTAATCAATTGTTAATTGTATTTTTACAATTAACAATTAATTAATTGTTAATTGTATTCATACAATTAACAATTAATTAATTGTTAATTGCACTTTTCTAATTAACAATTAATTAACTGTTAATTGCACTTCAATTTAATTGAAAAATAATTTTTTAATGCCCAACACTGGCGGCAGGTTGGAATGAGATGCTAACTCTGCAAATTGATCTGCTTGCTCATTGCCTTCTATACCGCTGTAGCCTCTAACCCAGCAGAGCTATATTTAAATAGTTTAGATTGCGAACTATCTCTCTGCTATGAGTGAGGTTTTCAGGAGTTCTTGGTTACAATTGGCAGGAGGACTGCAAGACAATCAGAAACAATTGCTGTTGGCTATCTTGGCATGAGCTAGATAGCTCTGGTTGCGTATAGGATAGAAGGTAATTCGGCTTGGAAGGAGGTACAATGATCATGAAGCTTTAGTTGTATTGGGGTGTAGGGAGGTGGCTGAATAATTGCGTCGCCTATACTGTTGGGCGACCGCGATCCATCAGTGTATATTGTGGTTGTGTTTTCTGGAGGCGACTTTGAAACCTGAAATAGCCTTCTATGGGGTGGATAGTGGACGGCGTCCTTGGACGTGTCTCTTTTAATGCTTCCTTGTAGGTCAGATGTGCTTTGATTGAAATGTCCAATGGAAAGAGCCTCCAGAAAGTGAAATAGCTGGAATTGTGGGGGTACAGGGGCATCCTCTCTCTAATAAGAATTTTAGAGAATTTGTAGTGAAGAAAGACTACGTAATTTTCGGTTGCCCATAGAATTTTAGAAACATTTATTTATTTTCAGAAGAATAGATTCAGTATTTATAGTATACTAGCCGAATGACCCGGGCAACGCCCGGGTTTTACCCTATTAAATGTACCCTATTCAAATACTATTCGTTACAATTATAAATTGGCGCCGTGGATGTCAATCTTGTGAAACGTACCGCTCCAAACTTTGTGTCTGAGAAGCGATATTTTTATAGAAAGATGATCTGGCTTTTGTTTTCTGCTCGAATGAATGTTTTTCTGTTAGAATTTTGTTCCTGCATACAAAATAATGAACTGGTTTCACCCGTGGTCTCTGCTTTTTGGAATTTTCCCGTTATAATTTTGTATCTGATAATTAAACATGATACAGCAATATCATTGGGTGTTGTTCGTAATTTTTTCACGAATCATAATTAAAACCTTCTAAAAGTAAATTGGAAAGTCTATCACGCGAGTTTCGTGAGGCCAAAGTTCTTTCCCTGACATTCAGAATCCTGGCCGTATGTTCTTGTCGGGTTTCTGCCGCTCTCGAAGTACTGACCCTGTTTCTATTTTGCCGAAGCCTGTTCTCACGCTGTCCCACGGATTCCGCCGCTCTTGAGGTACTGGCCTTGTCTCTATCTTGTTGAAGCCTGTTCTCACGCTGTCCCACGGATTCCGCCGCTCTCGAAGTACTGGCCCTTTCTCGATTAATCCTAAGACGATGCTCACGTTGCACAGCAGTCTCAGCACTTCGCACATTTCTTTTTTTAATCACTTCTGGTAGGACTTTCCCAACAGGTTTGCGTTTCTTGGGAGGCATCTCAGATCTCTAAAAGCTAAACAAAAGAAAAGAGTATAAACAGTAATAAAAAAGGCAAAGTAGAGAAAAAATATGTTATTTAAAAGCTAAACAAAAGTAAAGAGTATAAAGCAGCCAATGGGCGCGCGCCGCCGTCAGATCCCCACGCGTTCTAGAGGGCGCTGTTTGTGAGCTAAGTTGAATAATTTGAATATATAGTTTTAATAATTGATTTATATATTTTTTAAAATAGCCTATCGTCTTCCCCGTATTCTTTTACCTATGTATGGAAATTTTGGTTTGAATTAGTGAACTACTGCGAATTTGTATACCGGACATACAGACATACAAACATTCATTTTTATATATATAGATTTCGCGAAGAAGTCAAATTTCTCATGGATAATAAAGATAATAATGATGATCGTAAAGATAGAGGCTGCCTGGCCGGCATTCATATTTCTTGAAAATAAAGATTTTTAACGCCTTGCCAAATGTTTTAATTTTTGTTTGCTCCTGACGAGGGACAAAAGCTTTTTTGTCGAAACGTCGAGGTAATAAAAGGATTTACTGGCCGAAGTATCTTTATTTTCAAGAAATAATTATGATATCACTTCATTATCATTAAAAATCATCATAGATTTGTAGAGATTTTAAAAATGCGGTGCCTAGAGCATCGCCCTCCTTCTGGAGCGTGAAGGAGGGATGTGATCTCCTTGAAGTAATGGGAGGTCTCTAGGTCTGACGACTGGAGCCGTGTCCGGGTGGAGAGGGCGGGTGTGTGGCCCCGTCCGGCCAGGCACCCTAAGAAAAAGAAGAAAAAAAAAGAGATTTAAAATGACGTCCGGGTTCTGCTGTAGTGGATACTTGCCCAAAAATACAGTTTTAACAAATGTTAATAATTGGATTATAAAATTATAATTCTTAACTAGAGCCATAAAAGTCGGTGGACAAGTGGTTAACACCCTCGATTCCCGACAGGCATGAACCGGGATTGAATCCCGCGTTAAAATTTTGTTTAATATGTGAATAACTCACATTTTATAATTGTTGCAAATATCATAAACTAGGTTGCTCTTGTTGAGCGGTACCTAATAAAGTGATTTTGGAACTTGGAAACTAGACAAAGATGAAAAACATTCGGTTGACGAACAGTATAAAGCGTCAATTCCAGACAGTCATGAACCGGTATCGAATCCCGTCTTGTACACTTTGTTTTAATATGTGATTAACCCTCACATATTATTCATTGTTGTAAATATCATAAACTAGGTTGCTCATTTTGAGCGGTACCTAGTAAAGAGATTTTGTAATTGGAACTAGCCAAAGTGCATATGTAAATAACGTAATATAAATATAAATATAATGTATAAAACGTTGATTTCTAAATCAAATAAATTATTTACAACTATATATTATGACTCAAATTGGCCCGGGTTCTTCCTTAGTGAATATTTGTCAAACGAAGAATGCGCTTTAACAAATAAATCTTTAATTAAAAAGGCATATATCGGATCAAAATATCATTTATTTTACCAATATTTCAGTTGGTGAAAGCCAACCTTTATCAAGTTCTTGCAAGGCGTAGATCGTCATAACCAAAACTGGTTGAAATCGTTTTGAAAATAGAGCAATCCATAAATAAATATTTAATTAAAAAGGCATATATTGGATTAAAATATCATTTATTTTACCAATATTTTCAAAACAAATATATATCTATCAGAATTGCATCTTATTATCACTCTGAAGTGAAATAATTAGAAAAAACGAAACATTAAATCACGAGTATAACTTTAAAAGTACAATAATTGGAAATTAGAGCGATAATGATATAATTATCTTTTAAAAAATTGCTAAAGAAATAATTGCCTTGCAAGCATTCATTAGGGGAAAAGCCTGGCGAAGCTTGTCATCATTGAATGTTTGTCCCGAAAACATTGTTTTATCAAATGTTCGTTAGACAAACTTTCCCTCGTGTATAAACCAGGAGAAACTGGGTACACATTCGCTATTGTAGAGATATATATGTGGACATAAATGACACATAGAAAATATTCCAAATAATTGAATTATCATCGCGAGTAAGCAAAATGAACGATATTCTAAAATGGTAAAATTTATACAAATAGCTTTTATATGTCTTTATAAGAGAACTAGCGGATGTGCCCGGCTTCGCCCGGGTTTTACCCGAGTGAATGTTTGTCTAACGAACATTTGTTAAAACAATTCTCTATAAACTTATAAAACGTACTCGGCTTCGCCCGGGGTTTTACCCGAGTAAAGGTTTGTCTAGCGAACATTTGTTAAAACAATTCTCTAAAAACTTATTGAAAAAAAAAAGATATATTTTGATAATTTGAAACTCATAAATTTGAATCTCTCGATAAAGTGAACATTTTTCCGGTCCCTGAGTGCCGTGTCATCCTGAATTGTGTCTTTCCTAATTTTCTACATTAGAAAATCATAGTTTTATCTAGTGAACATTTTTTCCCGTGTCACATTGCCGTGTCATCCTGAGATAATCTTACTTTTGATAAATAATATTTAAGATAACAAACTTAGTGATAAGAAAACTTGTTATCATCGTCACAATGGGGGCGCTGCTTGCGAGTTAAATCTACAAATCTGCAAATAACTCTAAGGATATTCAAGATATTCAGGAAATTATTTTTCAAAAACCTTCCCGGTGATATACCTAATAATATCCCAAAATTTCACGGCGAATGGATGTATGGTTTTTGAATCTATAGAGTACAGACAAACAAACAGACAGACAGACATTCAATTTTATATATATAGACTAGCGGATGTGCCCGGCTTTGCCCGGGTTTTACCCGAGTGAATGTTTGTCTAACGAACATTTGTTAAAACAATTCTCTTTAAACTTATAAAACGTACTCGGCTTCGCCCGGAGTTTTACCCGAGTAAAGGTTTGTCTAGCGAACATTTGTTAAAACAATTCTCTAAAAACTTATTAAAACATAAAAAAGATATATTTTGATAATTTGAAACTCGTAAATTTGAATCTCTCGATAAAGTGAACATTTTTTCCCGGTCCCTGTGTGCCTTGTCATCCTGAATTTTGTCTTTCCTAATTTTCTACATTAGAAAATCATAGTTTTATCTAGTGAACATTTTTTCCCGGTCCCTTGAGAAATACTCGATAAGTTGAAAAAAATCAATATTAATTGGTTCCCTCGGTAATTGGAAGTTAAAGGAATAGTATCTTCGCCTTGGAATTGTATCATTATTCTTGTCGCAAATAAATTGCCGTGTCATCCTGAGATAATCTTTTTTTTTTGCTTATCCCTAGTACACGTGGTACAGGCCATGATAATCATGGTGGGTAGTTAGCGATTGCTTTTACTGTAAGTGCACCACATGTCTACACATGTGAAAAGCAGTTCGACTTTGCACTTACTAATGCCAGAGCCCCGTTTGGTTACTTGCACTCGCTGGTGGGGTTGGACTTTTGCAAGAATCGGGGGCCATTGAAGCATTTTTTTTCTTTTAAACAGAAAAAGTGTCCAATGCGGGTTCGAACCCGGGTCCTAGTGGTCGAAAACCAAACGGTTTAACCAGCCTTCCACCGACCCCCCTGAGATAATCTTACTTTTGATAAATAATATTTAAGATAACAAACTTAGTGATAAGAAAACTTGTTATCATCGTCACAATGGGGGCGCTGCTTGCGAGTTAAATCTACAAATCTGCAAATAACTCTAAGGATATTCAAGATATTCAGGAAATTATTTTTCAAAAACCTTCCCGGTGATATACCTAATAATATCCCAAAATTTCACGGCGATTGGATGTATGGTTTTTGAATCTATAGAGTACAGACAAACAAACAGACAGACAGACATTCAATTTTATATATATATAGATATAGGCAGATATGATCATATAGATTGGGAAACAGAATAAGCCTGGCGAAGCTTGTTATTATTGAAATTTTGCCCCGAAAGCATTTTTTTATCAAATGTTCGTTAGGCAAATTTCCCTCGTGTATAAACCAGTTGAAGCCGGGTACACATTCGCTAGTGTAGAGATATATATATAGACAATAGATATAGGTGACACATATAGATTATTTCCCTTAGTATATGTGAGAGAGATAAAATATAGTCTCACTCCATGGATTTTCTATTGTTGTTGTTGTTGCTTATTCCTCAAGTAGTTTAAACGATCTCCATTAGGTTCCATTGTCTCAGCTTTTCTATTATAGTCCTGGGGTTTTCCCAGAGGTCTTTTTTGGAGGATTTGATACAATTCAATAGATGTTCAGTACTGGCAGGCTGGTTGGGAATCGCATTTGGGACATTTCAGGAATGTTTTGATTTTTCCATTGAATTTGAGCATTCTAAGATGTCTTGTTCGTAATCTTGAAATTCGCTGTTTGTTCTTCCCTATTAAGGGTGTGGAAAGAAGATTCGTTAGGAATGGGGGTGTATCAGGGGTGAAATATTCTATTTAGAAATTTAAATGGAAATTTATTCATTTCGTCTCAGTTTACAGATGTTACATTCGAGTCACCTTGTCCTGGCTCTTTACACATGGCGAGTTGGTGAAGTAGAGGTGCTAGTTGAGTAGAATTATACAAAAATTGGAATTAACTGATATTCTGTTTATAGGAAATTCTAGGGACCAAGATAAATATTGGAATTAAAGACGTTTTCGATTTATCCAAGTTCTACTGTATCTTCATTAAATGTAAAAAAATGCGGAATAACGGAATAATTGGAAAATTTTGGAGTCATAAAATGATTATAGCATTGCTGTGGAGTATGTTTAAAGGCCATTAAAGATATACCTCTGGAGAACATTCACTTAGGAATAACGCAGGTGAACTCAAATCATATATGTATAAGACATGCTTAAACAACAACTTCAACACATCTCTAGTTCCAAGTTCCAAATAACTTTATCAGGTGCCGCTCAAAAAGAGCAACCTAGATCACCATATTTACAATACACTGAGGGGGATGGTTATGTACAGGGGTTCATTTACAATTATAATTTATATTAATTTATAATGATGTCGTTGGGTCCTCAGGTCCTTGGGGATATTGTTCTTGAGAAGGTTTTGTCTGGCTTGTTTGATATTCAAGGTGGGTTTATTTTTCCTTCATTCTGGCTTAATTGAGGGAGAATTTGTTTAAGGTTTTAAATTTCTTATTTTCTTTTTTCCGCATTTGTAGTTTGTGGCTTCTTAAAGGTGGTTTTCAAATTTTTCGGATTTTTCGTAGAATTTAAATGATTGTCTAATAATGTAGTCGTTAATGTTTTCGATATTTAGATCGTTCCTGAGGATTGTGTTCCGAAAGAACAAGGGTGGAGACATGATTTTTCTGATCATTTTATTTTCAAAGACTTCTAAATTTTCAAGGATGGTCTTATGTGCTATCATAAAAATGGAGTGGCTATATATGAGTATTGGTCTTATTATTGACATGTATATGGTTCTTTGGAATGAAGGGATATTTTTATTTTCGGTCCTAGAAGCAGGGATAGTCGGTGTTGGGCAGCTTTCGCCAAATTGATTCTGTTTTCAATGTGTTATTTGAAGGTTAGGTTTTCGTCTAGGGTCATCCCTTGGTATCAGATGTTCTCTTTCCATTTAATATTGTCTTCGAAGACGAAGAGTTTGTCTAAAGGTTTCTAAATTTTGTCTTTTTTTTCCTGGAGAAAATTATTGCTTAGCTTTTTTGGGGATTCATTGTGACTCGCCATTTTTTACACCAAATCGTGGAAAAGATACAGGCCTCTTGGAGTTTCATGTGGAGTCTTTCGAAGTCGTATGCCGAGGCCAAAATGACAGTATCATCGGCAAATAGGTGTAAAGAGGTGTCTTCAATACAGGGGAAGTCGTCTTTATATATGTCGAAAAAGGTTGGTCATGTGACTGATCCTTGAGGGACCTTGAGGATCCTTTGAGATGGCAGGTAGCAGTGAGATGGTCTTGTAGCTTGTTGGTTCATGCATGGATTTCCCTTTTTTAAGTATAGGACAGATAATGGACGTTTTCTATCTGTCAGGGAAGTGGGCGAGCTGTAGTGATGCGTTAAATATTTCGGTTATTGCTAGTATGTGATTAGGGAGCAGTTTGAGAGCTTCATTAGGCAATTCCTCGATTCCGGGAGCTTTTTTATTTAGTAGATATTCAATAATCGTTTTTATTTCACCAATGTTTGTTGGTTCTAGTCCTGTTTCTTTGTGAACTGTTTTTCATAGTTGTTGGCAAATGATTCAGCTGCTTCTTTTGTGGTTAGTGTCTGCCCATTGTTTGTCTTCAATGTTATTTCTTGTTTTTCAGAGTTGGAAAATCGTTTGATGGCTTTCCATATGGTTTGATCCGTGACTTTCAAGTTTTCGATAAAGTGGTCCCAGCTAGTGTTATCGTGCTCTCTTGTAAGTTTCTGTGATTCTCTCCGGGCCGTCATGTAGGCTGATTTATCTAGGGGATCGCAGGTTTTTTTTCTTTTTTTTTCTTAGTCTGTTGGTGGATCGTATTTTTTTAAATGTAAAGTGGATATCTTCGTTCTAATTCCGGGTCCTTATATTTTGTTGATTCTATCAAATTTTGCATCATTTGTTCTTCAATGTGTGTAATGGCCTCGTCTATTTTTAAAGATGTGTCTAGGATCAGTTCAGGAAGTTCAGCGGTTTCCATTTTGTACTTGAAAAGGGCCCAATCTGTAATTTAGATTTTTGTATTTGAGTAGGAGATTTTGAAATCCTGTAGCACAAGTAGTACTGGGAGATGATCAGAGGTTAGTTCGTGCAGGACTTTGGAGTATGTGTGCTTTGAGAGATGTTTTTGTGCACGGCAATATCAATGATATCTGGAGGTGAGTCATGAGTAGGTTCGTCGGGGTAGCTCACATCTAGGTCCATAAAACCCATTGCGTTTTGGAGCCATCTCCCGTTTGGGTTAGTGTCTACTCATCTTTCTGTTAAAAGTACTAATAAAAAATTAATAAATTTAATAGAAAGTATGTTAGATGAAAATGTAGTTTATCATAGCCTGTTACAACATAAATAAATCATATCAATAAATACAGTAGAACCTCCCTGTAAAGGACATCTAGTTGCAGAGCCAATATAATAGTTGCTAAATAATAAAAATGGTAATTTTGCAAATTAAAACCGTCCTTTATAGAGAGGTGTCCTCTAGCGTAAGTGTCCTCTCATGGAGGTTCTGCTGTACTATAATTTACACACATATTTTATATAGAATAAATGGTTATAAGAATCTACTTATATATTTGCCTTATTCTGTCTGTTTGTCTGTTTGAAGCTCACGGATGGGATTTTTCATAACCATCGGTGGTTCAGTGGTAGAATGCTCGCCTGCCACGCGGGCGGCCCGGGTTCGATTCCCGGCCGATGCATTTTTTTTTTTTTACAATTTTTAAAACTCATTTATATATTATACAAGAATGACATTTAAAATACAATATAACGCGGCTGATGATTGTAAAACGAAAATTGAAATTATACCGCGAATGTTTCTTTTATAAAAATCGAAATTTATTTTCAAAGAGAAATAGTCATTCGAATATAATAATTGTATAAACGAATGCAAGACAAAATCACCGCGAATGTTTCTTTTTTTTAAGGCAATTTCTTTTTAAGGCAATTGTCGTTATTTATCGTTAATTTTTGTTTCGATTTTATTGAAAAAAAAAACGATATGGTGCCTTTAAAAAATGATCTTTATTACTATGCAGTTTTCTATTTAGTCAATATACCTAAGTTCATGTTGCAAATGTAATTATCTCTATCGATTTAGTAGGTGAAATGCAAAAAGAAAATCGACATGATGAAATATTTATGAAAATTCACATTTTTATTTTTATATTTTCAAGACACACACAGTTTGGGGCGGGACGTTTCACAAGAGAGACATCCACGGCACCAATTTATAATTGTAACGAATAGTATTTTAATTAAAACATTTTAAAAACACACAGTTTGGAACGGGACGTTTCACAAGAGTGACATCCATGGCGCCAATTTATAATTGTAACGAATAGTATTTGAATTAAAACGTTTTAAAAATATATACGCACTCGGGTAAAACCCGGGCGTTGCCCGGGCCATTCGTCTAGTATATTGATAAATAATTACTACTGATAAACATATAATTGCAATTTTGTGTACACATTTCAAACGGCGAACATATTTCAAGCTACTATTTCTAATTACTATATGTAAAATTTGCGTGCTTCCCAATGCTTAACTATGTTAATTTTACGATGATTTGATTTGTATATAATTTCAGATTTACACGCAATTATCCTAATTGTGGATATGGCGTGTCTTTGCAACTGTTAAAAAAAAATATTTTCGAAATAAAAATGTTTGTTAATCAAATCATCTTACATAGTTAAACCGGGAGAAGCTGATGTTACATACGCTTTTACTAATATAAAAAACATGATTTGATAAATTTTAACTTGTGATCTATGTAATAGCAGAATACAAGATGAAATCATGCATATAATATTTAGTTGCTTTTGTTTGGAGAATCAAAGAAAATAACTCTTGAACGACTTACTTATCCATGTCTCAATCCGATAGTCAACAAATATATAACTGGATGAATATAATGATGTTTGATCAAGGTCTTGTGGTCTTAATGAAGCTTATGTGTGTGTGATTTTCTAAACTGCAATCAATTGTTAACCGTTAACAAACAGACGGGCAATCAGAACTATTAGAAACTGGAGCTCTAAACAAATCTCTCTAATATCTGACCACAAGGCAATAACATTTGATGTCTGTATAGAGTATCAATTCTCCAAAATCATTTCTTATTCAAATTGGAAATTCAATGAGCAGGGAGTTGACAGGAATCAATACACTCAGAGCGTGAATGGAACTGACCATGAAAAGATTAAAGACTATATAGAAAATGCTTCTACAACAGAGATGATAGACCAAACAATAAGAGAAATTACAAATATCTTAATTGATTATGCCTACTCAACATTAAGAATTAGGGAAAACAACTCTATGAGAGGTAGAGCTATCAACTGGTGGAATGCAGAACTGGAAATTATGAAACTTTCACTATATAAGAAACTTATATCACCGGAATCCTCCACGTTATATTGCTGAATTGTTCAAAAATACACGAAACAAATATATACGTGAAATTAGGAAAGCAAAAAGAATATCATGGAGAAATTTTCTGGAAGAAAACAATTCAAACAATCCTTTTGGAAAATTTATATAGAATATACAAAAAATTGAAATGAACACCTGATAAGCAAATACAAATATTGGAAACAAATACATGTCATGGGCGGTTGCAGAGAACCGAGGGCTTGTTAGCCTGTCTCTTTCCTGATGACAGCCTCAACGATGACACGAATTTACATAAAGAAATAAGAAACTATAAACCAAAGCTTTTGAATACAGCAAATATAGTAGTCACAATGAAGGAAATAAATGATATAATTGATCAATTAAACACAAGGAAATCTCCTGGAACTGACTATATATCTAACAATATGATATTGCATACTAAACACTTTATCGCTCCGCTCTTGACTAAGCTGTTTCAGAAGTGTTTGGATATGAGCTACTTCCCAAATGAGTGGAAGAAAGCAGAAGTTTTGGTTATCCCAAAGCCAGGTAAAGCTGACTACAGCGAGTATAGGAGCTACAGACCCTTATGTTTGAACTCTAACATTTCTAAAATCTTTGAAAAAATTATTAGTAATAAAATACTCAAGCACTATGAAGAAAATAAGATGTTCAGAAATCGGCAACACGGATTTACAAAATCACAATCAACAATAACAGCGCTAACTGACATTGTCAAAACTGCTTTAGACCACAAAGCTATGGAATTCACGGCCATTATAACAATCGACATCAGTGGAGCATTTGATAATGCATGGTGGCCAATGGTGCTAAAAATAATCGATGAAGATAATGTAAATGCATCTATTGTTAAACCTTTCAAGTCATATTTCGATAATAGAAAAATAAGATACAGATACACATCAATTGAAGTTCAAAAACACTAAGCAAAGGATGGCCACAGGGAGGACCTATTTCCCCTACAATATGGAATATAATCATGAACGATTTACTATGCAAATATACTGAGCCGAATAGTGAAATCATTGGATACGCAGATGATATAACGGTGATATGCTGGAATAAAAACCTAATAGAACTTGTAAATACAATAGAAAGCATAATGAGAAAAATAACAAATTGGTGTGAAAGCAGCAAATTAAGAATATCCTAGAAGAAAACGAAGGTATTGCCTTTGTTCAATAATGAAAGGTTTACAATAACTTTGAATAACAATTACATTATTCCGGTAGATAGGGTAAAAATTTGGGAATAACCTTCAAAAACCACAGAAATAAGAACAAACTTGATTTTATGCCGCACATTAATGATATTATCACGAAAACAACCAGAGCAAATGGATATCTATTAGTACTAACAAAGAAGGCCTGGAGTCTTGACAGCAAAAGGGGAATTGTATTGTACAAACACTATTTAGAAATACAATATCATACGGATCTACGATATGGTACCAATTCATCCCAAAAAATGCCAAAGACAAATTAAACTCGCTACAGTATAAAATTCTCAAACATGGTGTACAAGCCTACAATGCGACATCGTCAAATTGTACGCATATCATTGCTAGAACTCCCAAGCTCACACACTTCATTGAATCAAATATATTGAAAATAAATATAGATTACAACCGAGCTGTCCCAGCAAAAAGAATCATAATATCTAACTTTATAAACCAGAAACAACAGGAATACTACGAAGCGACCAGTGAAAATTTCAAAAGTTTCTTCAGTGGCCCAAAAATTCCTAATTATATCAAACCTAACTTCTATAATGTGCAATTCTTCACTCGACATGGCGACTTCAACTCATACCTGTTTAAAAATGGCAAAGCTGAATCACCTGGATGCTTGTTTGGAGGCGAAGAACAGAACCCCAGACACTTATTAACTGACTGCCCGCTGACCGCTGACCTTAGGGAACTAAATCAACTTCCCATAACAAATATGCAACATCTGGTCTATACTAAGGACATACACCAAAGATTTAACAAATTCTGCAGAGTGAACTTAACTAAATAAGTGACTACTAATGTAATCAATTTGCATACTGATATGTAAATAATGTATATATTTCTTTAAACTACTTTTTCTTTTTTGTCTTTCATTTAAATGTATATATTTCACACGCAAATATTCGATTTGTGGATATAGCGTGTATTCCGCAATTGTTAAATAAAAAAAATCAAATTTTATTTATTAATTTAAAAAAAATTAATAGAACATGATTCATCATTTTAAAATTATAATTATTTTCGAAAAAAAAAGTAAATTGTTCCAGGATTTAGTTAATTTGAAAAAAAAATATTTTTGAAAATGTGGCAAATAGGTATTCTATATTCAACTCTATATACTGTTAAAATTGATTCTAGAGATTGGTTGAATATTGAAGATGCATATGAGCTATAAACATGTATCTTTACCTATAATTTTTTATATACAGTAGAACCTCCATGAGAGGACACTCGCGCTAGAAGAAAACCTCTCTATAAAGGACAGTTTTCATTTGCTAAATTTCCTTTTTTAATATTTGCCTAGAAATATCTTTATTTACGGGGCTGTGCTAACCAGAATGGATTATTTTTGAGCCCCAAAAATATTTGGCAACTTTCCGGTAAGAAGACACCTCTCCCTAAAGGACATTTTGGCTCTGCAATTAGGTGTCATTTACACGTAGGTTCTACTGTAGTTATATAGTTTTTTATTCTAGTTTGCCTTTTAATTTTCGATAAAAAAATAAAAGTTATCGGAACTTATAGGCCACCCTGTATTATGCCATAAGTATCTCAATTTAACTGTGCTATGAAAATGTTGAATAGTCATGTGCAATTTCAGGATTTTATAAATGGGGTATTGATTTTGGTTCCAAAATCACTTTATTAGGTACCGCTCAACAAGAGCAACCTAGTTTATGATAATTGAAACAATGAATAATATGTGATGGTTATTTACATATTAAACAAAATGTTAACGCAGGATTCAATCCCAGTTCATGACTGTCGGGAATCGATAGGGTTACCCACTCGTCCATCGACTATCATTTTTTTTGGGGGTATCGACCAGATTTGTCACTTAGCAGACAATAAAGCTACACAGTAGAAACTCTATGTAAATGACACCTAGTTGCATATTCAATGTTTCCCTTATGTAGAAAGGTCCCCTTACATCAGATAGTTAATAATTAGTTAAAATTGCAATATTTAATGATTATTTTTAAAAATAGAGATTTGTGTTCTTTAGTGAGATTGTCTTTCTGCCAATATCAAGCCGGTTTTAAAAGTAAATAGATTCTTTTAAATTGAAAAAAAATAATCTTATGAAATATTTAAAGTTATACATATCACATATATTTTATTACAGCTGTAAATAATTCCACAGACAGTTGATCATATTCTCTTCAGCTGTCCAGCATTCCTGAGACATAGGATGCAAACAGCTGCTTGGACTGACCCACTTCAATCCTACATCTATGGCCAGCCTTCCAGACTCAACCTAAGCATGGAACTTCCTAGTTAACTGGTTCAACACAGCATTCAAAACAGGAAGCGAGTAAAAGCGCTCAACATTAGTCCATACTAGTGAGCTGGACTTCCCGGGTAGTTGGAGTTCTGTTCTCCAGAACCTGGGTTATAAATATCTCTATATATTTCATTATGATTGAGACAAGGTTTATTAAAAGAAGGTTTTATATAGTAGTTAAATATAAAAGATATTGCACGATAAATTTTAGTTAAAATAGGTTTGAAACAGGTTTTATATAAAATTATAAACAATAATTTATTTACAAATCAAAATGAAGTGATATATATTACAAATATAAATAAATGAATCATTAAAAGGTTTTGGCTTCTTGCATTATATTCCTATCGGTTAGTATTTTACCAATTTTATATTGCATAACGTTTGGTATTTTGTTAAATTTTTGCATGACGTTGTAATTACTTTTCCAGAGAAGGTTCCCTCTCTCTAAATCTTGGTTGAAACGTTTTATAATGAAATCAGCATATATAGGGAGATTTTCTTTGTACCAAGATATTTGCATATCCTCTGTGGATCTTATCTCTGCCTTGTATAGTAGATTTGCTCGTTGGTTGATATCCCGTTCTGTTAAGTATTGGTGTAAGGTGAAAGAAGATTGACCAAGGAAAAACTTCTGAATCTTCTTTACTTCATCTTTGCATTGATCCCATAAATCTGATCGACACCTTATTGGTATAATAAACCTAGTGTTATATACTTCTAATTTTTGCAAAATAAACATTTTTATCATAACTTTTAATAATGGATCAATTGTATTTTTTGAAGCAAATGTTTGTAAAAGTTTTAAAAAATCGTTTGAATCAATATCTGAATTTTCCATAACTAACTCACAAAGATCTTGCATATCTGTAGTAAAATCGTTTCCACTTAAAATAGAATCATGGAGAACTCTTGCTGTATGAATGTAAAATTGGACCTTTTCTTTGTTAGTTCTGGTATCGATTTCAAATCCTGCCTTAATAAGTGTGAAAACAAGCTTTATATTCCTTTTAGTAACTGCTATAAATAAAGCAATATTACAAGACCCATTATAACCATCAAAATTGGCACCCAATTCTATCAAAGTTTCAGCCATTCTTAAATTATCAGAATAACATGCAGAATTAAGAGCTGAACACCCATTTTTTACAATATAATCAATATTTGCCCCTTCTCTAAGTAATTTGTAAAATAGTTTCTCATTTCCGAATTTAATTGAACTCTCTAAACATGAAATCCCAAAATTATTTCTTGATTCTAAATTCGCGCCAGCTTCTAACAAAATCTTAACATTTTTATACTGGCCTCGACCTGCAAAATTCATAGCAGTTCCTCCATTTATATCAGTTGCATTGACATCTGCCCCTAATTTTATTAATGTTTTAAGAATAGATTCATTATTAACATAAGCCGCATACATCAACAAGGTACGTTTTCTTTCATCCACTGCTTTTAAATCCGCCCCGTTTCGAATCAATATTTCACAGATATCATTCTTTTTAATATGAATAGCATGATGTAAACAAGAAACAGAATTATTGTATTTAAGGTTAACATTTGCACCCATTTCCAGTAGGAAATTAAATACTTCCAAATCATATTGAGAAATGGAGCTGTATAGTAATGTTATTCCATAGGAATTTCTGGTATTTATATCAGAACCAGCTGCTAATAAATCTTTTGATAAATCCAAATTCTTTCTAAGCATCGCTACACGGAATGGTGTATTTCCATATTTAGACTTTAGATTAACATCTGCTCCAACACTTAAAAGATATTTACATATATCTCTTCTGTTGAGATAAGCAGCGATATGTAAAGGTGATTTCCCATTACAATTAATTATATTAATATCTGCTCCATTTTCTAAAAGATACTTGCATACTTCTAAATTATTTTGTTCTACAGCCACATGTAAAAGATATCCCTCATCATCCATTCTCGTGTTGACATCACCACCTTTTTCAATATAACTTTTGACTTTCTCGAAAAATTCAGTTTTCTCATCGTCATTCATTTTTGCTTCCATTTTAAAGCATAAAAAAATGTAAAAATGTGTATCCACAAATTATCACTAACCTTTAATATATTTATAATCCAGGTTGTTGAAGCGCGCAGATCATCAACTACTCACTAAACTTTAAACTTCTTAAAATATAAATCTTTAATTTCAAAATTGAGTATTCATTAGATATATTTATTATCGAGGTTTCTGGAACGCAGAACACCAACTTTCTGATTAGATATTTATTAGTCTGTTTCTAAAATTGAAGATATAATTACTCTGTTTATATATTATTCAATGAAAAAATATATATTTCTTATATTATCCATGTTTAAGAAAAAAAAGGCATCTCCTTATCGTGCAACTGAAAGAATAAATATCAACTATTCTCTTTGATTTTTAATTATTCCAGAATTGGCCAAATACCCATTCTTGATTAATCAAGAAAAGCTAACCACGGACGCGTTTCGGGCTCTCACGCAATTCTGGCCTTAACTACTCATTTCATGATTTTTCAGGATGCCTTAAAAGACCAATTTTTTTGGTCGTTGAGGTACAGCTTGCTAACGCTGATGAGGGCCAACAGCCCGAAACGCGTCCGTGGTTAGCTTTTCTTGATTAATCAAGAATGAGTATTTGGCCAATTCTGAAATAATTAAAAATCAACAAGAATAGTTGATATTTATTCCGATAGAGGGCGCAAGCCATCAGCAACTTTCAGTTGCACGATAAGGAGATGCCTATTTTTTTTTTTTTCATAATTATGCACCTTATCCCAGCACAAAATCAGATTTGTACTATTTTTTTACATCCATGTTTAAATTTGCATTTAATATATATATATATATTTAAAATTGAATGTCTGTCTGTGTGTACTCTATAGATTTAAAAACCATATTTCCAATCGCCGTGAAATTTTGGGATATTATTAGGTATATCCCCGGGAAGGTTTTCGAAAAATAATTTCTTGAATATCTTGAATATCCTTAGAGTTATTTGCAGATTTGTAGATTTAACTCGCAAGCAGCGCCCCCTAGCCAGGGATAACAAGTTTTTTTTATCTATAAATTTTATTATCACTAAGTTTATTATCTTAAAGATTATTTATCAAAGGTAAGATTTTCTACTTATTAATTGCGCACAAGTCAAAGTTAGTTTTATCATTTATCTACAACATATATATTGGGAGAATAGATAAAATGATGATTTTTTAATGTAGAAAATTAGGAAAGACAAAATTCAGGATGACACGGCAATTCATTTGAGACAAGAATAATGATACAATTCCAAGGCAAGATACTATTCCTTTAACTTCCAATTACCGAGGGAACCAATTAATATTGATTTTATTCAACTTATCGAGTATTTTTCAAGGGACCGGGAAAAAATGTTCACTTTATCGAGAGATTCAAATTTACGAGTTTCAAATTATCAAAATATAGCAATTATTTTTTTATAAGTTTATAGAGAATTGTTTTAACAAATGTTCGTTAGACAAACCTTTACTCGGGTAAAAACCGGGCGAAGCCAGGTACATCCGATAGTATATTATAAATTTACGTAACGCCTATTCTTCTGATAATGCTATTGTGCTTTTTCTGAATATGATGGATTCCATGATGAGCCTCTGTTGTGTGGGATGTTGGAGTAATAGGTCTTTGTTTATAGAAGGAATGGTATTTCTATCTTATATGTTGATATATTAATGATATTTTCTGTCTTGATTCTCAATATTTCGTTTATGTTCAGATATTGAGATATCAGATATTATGACCATAAAGATATAGAAAAACAATAAGTAAATAAATAAAATAATTAAACTCTCCAACCATTCCCCTGGCCCATGAAATTGTTTTTTATTTTTATTTATCCTTTTATTAGTCTAAATTAGACAAGATCTTGGAGGTCGTGCTCATAAAGAAGTTCAAGCACTCATCTTGGTTCTCTGTACAGGGATCCTTTGTCCTTTCCAATACAATTTAGTATATGTCATAATTTGTACATAACTGGATGTAATCCCGCCCCAATATGTATGCAATGTACACTCTAAAGATTTTAATAAAAACAAGGCCTAGAACTCTGGGAGAAAGGTTTTAGAGAGAAAGGCCATCAAAGAGGAACCGGTCATTAGCAGGTTTTATTATCCAGGAGCTCATAAAACTGGGTTCAAGAACCTAGTATTACCGGGATCATGTCAGAAGAAGTCAAGAACAAAGGACTAGCAAAGACCCAATGAGAGTCCAGGAGGATTAGCTAGGAACCAATGGGAATCGAGCACCCCTGGAAATTCATCCAATGAGAGCCCTGAATAGTTTTCGTGTTAAATCGCGAACTGAGTTTAGTCAGTTAGCACCTGGACCGGCCAAGGAACAAGTCAGGAGCCAACCACCATCTTCTCAACGATCAGATAAGTCTAATCCTCAATAATGTGAACAGCCATAGTTAATAGCCAACTCCGCCAAATAGCTTCAATCCCTTTCTCCCTAGATCGCTAGCCTTTTCCAATCCAAATCCTGTGTCCTTCGTTATTTTCCCCTGTGAGAACACCTTGTCACTTCAGCCAAACGACTGCGCCCACCACAATTCAATCGATCAATCAACAACTCACCCCATTTCCAAAAAGGTATCGTCCCAAAGTTAGAGTGAGTCGATAGGATTCTACAGTGTAATACATCAAATATTACAGTGGTAATTCCAATATTACATATATGTTGGGGAGTGGCCTCTTCGGTTTTGCACCTACTGCACATGGGAAAGCTTTTGGCTCCATCTTTAAAGACAAGAGGGCGCAGGTGACCAGATTTATGCACGACTCCATATAGGTTATATGCCAGTTACGTTAAAGCGCTGGTTTTATCCAGGATTTCCCCGAGGTCACCTAGAGAGAGGTGTAACTTGGAGCTGGTATTAAATGGCCACCTCTAACATGAGGAACAGACGCCTTGGGCAGCCGCTCCTAAAATAGAGAACTGCTGATTATCCTGTAACCCAAGGATAGGAGCCCTTACAGGGTACTATCAGTCGGGCCAGCTGACCCTTGTTTTTTAACGAGCTTGTTACTGCTCCCCTTCCTCCTTTTACATCCGGGCTTGGGACTGGCAATGGTGGAGTTCCTATGAACTTGTAACCATTATAACTCTAATGTACCCTTTCACTTATACTTTTATAACCTTTCTTTAACTTTCTGTTCACTATAGTATCTATAACCTGTACAAATCTGTAACTCACCTCTTTACTTGCTCTCCTTACCAGATCCACCATTAGACTATCTGAAGATGAGCCTAGAAAAGTCCCCAGATGGACTTGAGCGGGCGATGTAAGTGTAACCCGTTCAAATTTTGGGCGGGTGTTGTGTATGTTAAGATATTCCTATATCTAAACGTCTTCCAGTTTCACCTACATATTTGGTTTTGAAATATTTGCATTCTATGGAGTATATGCACATGGAGGCCCTTCAACAACCATCCTAAATGGCCATGGCTCGCATAAGCATATTACGCGAACATTTTAAAAGATGATTCAATTCCTCGCCCACCACTATAATTAAGACCAAACAGCGGATTATTTCCTCTTCATTTGCTCAGTCTGCCAATACCTAAGTATTCAGATGGCCCCTCTCATAGGAAGTGGTAGTAAAGAGTAACTAATACTATTGTTCTTTTTTATGGATTTTTTCCTTAGAAATGAACTTATATTGGGAGAACGACATTTAAAAATTATCCCGCATTCCCATCCCTGAACACTTTATTTTACGTTTATCATTACTCTTCACAATTCATCCTTTCATACTTCATCCCTAAGGTTAGAAATAATCGTTCTTTCTCCTTGAAATAAATTTCCATTTTTCGTTCAAAAGAAACACATGCCGGATAATTTTCAAATGTTGTTCTACAATCATAGGTCGCATTATATTGTATTATATATTGGGCGAGTTGCTGTGAAAAAGCTTTAATCGGAAGATAGGATCCTCTGAGATATAAATTGTAACAACACATTGCTTGCTTTAGCAAGAAAGTTATCATCAGTGTGTTGTTACAAGAAGGTTTAATTCCGAATTTCCATAGGTGACGAGCTATTGATATGGATATTGGCGAATAGATAATACTGCAAAGCCCTATCCCTATATATATATATATATATATATATATATATATATATATATATATATATATATAAAAGTCAGTGTATGTATGTATATATGTGTGTGTATGTGTGTATGTATGTGTGACAATTTTTTTTTTTTTTGACAATTAAATAATTTTATTGACTTTTAGTCAATGATTACACCCAAAGTCAATGGGAGAAACTACAAAAATTTACAATAAACTTGATTCTGTTAGGAGCGCAGAGCCAGCCTGAGCTCGTATATTCCCCTTTGAATTAAGGGGTGGTCATCGTGAGCATGTTCGGCGACAGTGCCGAGAAACTCGGCGAGAGTGGCTTTGTGTCTGGGTCTAGATCTGAGAGACTTGAGGAGGTACTCCCTACTCTTGAGCCACACGATCGAATGTGAGAGGTTGTCAATATCTAGCCCCTTCTTGAGTAGGGGCCCCAAGGCCTGTTGATAGTTCTGCTCTTTGAACAGGTCAAATATCCGGTCTACGCACTTAGTCTCCAGCTCCACCTGGATCAGGAATGGCAGTGGAGGCGGAGGTGTCGCCATGGCCGGTGTTAGCTCTTCCCCATGGGGAGTGGGGGGTGTCGGCTCAACGAACCGAGGCGCAGGCGGTGGGGGTGCACAACGCTCTTTTTCCGTCATCGGATTGTCCTCCTCCATCTCCGTCGGGGCGGGCGGCGGAGGTGTCATCACAGCAGGCATCAGTTCTTCGCTGTGGGAAGTAGGCGGCGTAGGCCCAGAAGGCCGAGGCGCAGGCAGTGGGGATGTTGAAGGCACTGCGGTAGGGGCGGTCCTCAGCTCTGACAAGACCTGTCGCAGGACTTTATAGATGTTACTATCCCCTCCGGGCCTCTGGCCCAAGAGTTGATGGATTAGGCCGGCGAGAGCGCCGCCCTGCGAGGGTGACAGGAGGGGTCCCCGCTTCCGAGCCTTGGTCTTCGAGGAGAGGATGTCCAAGACCTCCTCCCGCCCGAGGCCAAGGGCGTCCGTCTGGGCAAAGGAGATGCCCGGGTTCCTCTCGATGAAAGTCACGAGGCCTTCTCTCGTTGATGTTTTTGTCGAAGACGTGGAGGATGTAGAAATCTCCTCGATGATGGACAACTCAACGTCCGGTGTTGGGGCTGCAGGCACGTGACTCACAGGTGCCCGCAGGGACGGAGCAGGGGTCACAGGTGGAGGGGCAGGAGACGCCTCCTCCATAGGTAAGGTCGGGGCCGCTGGTGGAGTTGGCCGAGGTGCTGTAGATGGAGTCACAGCTCGGGCCGCAGGAGAAGCGCCAGAATCCTCGACAGCTGAACTGGGAGGTGCTGGCGCAGGCGCGGCCGAGAACCGTTTAGGCAGTCCAGGCGCGGTCAGTGGTTGGAGTTTGGTGGGAGAGAGCGGTGGAGCCCGTCTGGAGGTGGTGGACTGCCCGTGGAGAAGGGGGCAGTTGGCTCTTCTGTGTCCCTGTCCGTGGCATCTAGAGCATTTGATGCCATATGTAAGGTAGGCCGGCCAAGCCTCACCTTTAATTTTAATTTCAAAGCGGGTGGGAAGCTTGTCAACGGTAACGCCGTCGTGGAGGAGAATAAAAGCCTCCCGACGGCCGTCAGTGAAGTCAAATTCGCCAGCCCTTAGCAGTTTGGGGGCGATCGAGGTGATTCGTCCAAATCGGGAGAGGGCATTGATCACGGCGGCGTCCTCCACAAAGAAGGGTAGGTTCCCTATTGTGATTTTGATGGAGCGCTTCCTAAAGGGGAAGGTTCTGATGAGGGTTCCCTCGACCTCGAGGCCCTCCCGGATCAGCCGTTCCGCCAGGGATCTGCTGGTGAGTCCAAGCAAGTAGTGCCCATTTACCTTGGCAAATTGGACAACATTCTTGGATCCTCCGACGACTCTTTCAATGGCTTTTAGGTATTGATATGTCTGATAGTCCGGGCAGTACTCCAGGTAGAGGCACTGCTCCTCGTTGCAGGACGCCTGGCGAGCTCTGGCTTCCACGATGTGCGCCCTCGTGGTCCTGATCTCCTGGACCTGCCGCACCCATGTAGGCGAGGATCTCCGTCGCCCAGTAGCCGATCCAGCGCCGTTGGACTGTGCGGCCGTAACGCCCGGCGCTCCCGTGTTGCGGCGTTTTCTTTTGTTTTGAACGACGGTAAAGTCGTCTCCAGAAACAGGACCTTGATCCTCGGATATTTCCGCCCAGTTCTGTCGGCTTGGAAGCGCGCCAGACGAAGGCAATGTAGCGGCAAATTCGTGCGACACGGCAGATTTTGCATATCGTTCGCTAGTAGGCAGATTTGCATTACTGGCCGATTCTTGCATTTCGATTGAATTTTCAATCTGCAATTGGTTTTCCGCAGATAATTCTGCGCTGGTTTCAGGTATTAAGCCGTACCTTGCAGGTATTTCTTCGGCGTTGAATGGGCTATCCGCCCATACCAAATTTATCGCTTCCAGCGATAATTTTCCGCTTTTCAAAGGCGAAAGATGAGGAGCTCGCGCGAAGCGTGGAAATTCCTATGAGAGGGCCATCTGAATACTTAGGTATTGGATGGCTAAGCAAATGAAGAGGAAATGATCCGCTGTTTGTCTTAATTCTAGTAGTGAGGAAGGAATTGGATCCCCTTTTTTAAAATGTTCGCGTAGTATGCTTATGCATAGCCATGGCCATTTAGGATGGTTGTTGAAGGACCCTCATGTTAGGTTTTTGGAAGCGTGGAGCATCGTTGGCGTGGCTATACATCTTCTAAGATTGCTGGTTGAATAATCTATAATTTTAGGTCTATCCATAGATTCTGTGTTGTCTGATTTCTTTTATTGAGGGTGACACTTTATAGAAGGATTATGATAGACAGGGATCTTCTTCTTCTTTCTTATCTCCACTCAATCATATTAGGGTATCAAATTGTGACCCTTGATGGCGTCTGTTTGACAACCATCATGACTGAGTGAAGTAGAATGCGTCTGCCTTTGTCATTAATACTGGAAGCACTACTCATGTATGTATGTGTGTATGTTTGTCGGCTATACACGTCCACAATACGTAACTAATCTGACTGAAATTTTAACAGTATATATAGTAGAATCTAGAAAAACTTATAGTGAAAATTTCAGATCTCTATCCCGAATATTCTTCGATTTATTTGCAAATTGCGTTGAAAATTTGCCCTTTCGCTCGCAAGCAGCGCCTCTAGCGGTGAAGATGGGAGCTATATCAGCTGACCTAATGTACATGTAAAACGTGTTTTGACAGGACATAGAGAAAAATCAGGAAGAGATATTTGTCGCATTTTCAGCCAAGAAAAATTGACAATGAAAAATTGAAATTGACATGTTCTGGGCAAAAATAGTTGTTTTTTAGTCAGAAAATGATTATGACAATATTGCTTTATCATGTTTGATTATCAGATACAAAATTATATCGGGAAAATTTTCAAAAAGCAGAGACCACGGGTCAAGAAAATTCATTTTTAGTATGCAGGAACAAAATTCTAACAGAAAAACATTCATTCGAGAAGAAGCAACAAAGCCAGATCATCTCTATAAAAATATCGCTTCTCAGACACAAAGTTTGGAGCGGGACGTTTTACAAGAACGACATCCACGGCGCCAATTTATAATTGTAACGAATAGTATTTGAATAAAAACATTTAATCGGGTAAAACCCGGGCGTTTCCCGGGTAATTCGGCTAGTAGATTTATAAATTTGAGGATTACGAAATTCAAAGGGGCTAAAGATTTAGCAGATTTATTTCTAGGGAAATTTTCCAGCAAAACCAGGTCGATGTTGGAAATTCCTATGAGAGGGCCATCTGAATACTTAGGTATTGGATGGCTAAGCAAATGAAGAGGAAATGATCCGCTGTTTGTCTTAATTCTAGTAGTGAGGAAGGAATTGGATCCCCTTTTTTAAAATGTTCGCGTAGTATGCTTATGCATAGCCATGGCCATTTAGGATGGTTGTTGAAGGACCCTCATGTTAGGTTTTTGGAAGCGTGGAGCATCGTTGGCGTGGCTATACATCTTCTAAGATTGCTGGTTGAATAATCTATAATTTTAGGTCTATCCATAGATTCTGTGTTGTCTGATTTCTTTTATTGAGGGTGACACTTTATAGAAGGATTATGATAGACAGGGATCTTCTTCTTCTTTCTTATCTCCACTCAATCATATTAGGGTATCAAATTGTGACCCTTGATGGCGTCTGTTTGACAACCATCATGACTGAGTGAAGTAGAATGCGTCTGCCTTTGTCATTAATACTGGAAGCACTACTCATGTATGTATGTGTGTATGTTTGTCGGCTATACACGTCCACAATACGTAACTAATCTGACTGAAATTTTAACAGTATATATAGTAGAATCTAGAAAAACTTATAGTGAAAATTTCAGATCTCTATCCCGAATATTCTTCGATTTATTTGCAAATTGCGTTGAAAATTTGCCCTTTCGCTCGCAAGCAGCGCCTCTAGCGGTGAAGATGGGAGCTATATCAGCTGACCTAATGTACATGTAAAACGTGTTTTGACAGGACATAGAGAAAAATCAGGAAGAGATATTTGTCGCATTTTCAGCCAAGAAAAATTGACAATGAAAAATTGAAATTGACATGTTCTGGGCAAAAATAGTTGTTTTTTAGTCAGAAAATGATTATGACAATATTGCTTTATCATGTTTGATTATCAGATACAAAATTATATCGGGAAAATTTTCAAAAAGCAGAGACCACGGGTCAAGAAAATTCATTTTTAGTATGCAGGAACAAAATTCTAACAGAAAAACATTCATTCGAGAAGAAGCAACAAAGCCAGATCATCTCTATAAAAATATCGCTTCTCAGACACAAAGTTTGGAGCGGGACGTTTTACAAGAACGACATCCACGGCGCCAATTTATAATTGTAACGAATAGTATTTGAATAAAAACATTTAATCGGGTAAAACCCGGGCGTTTCCCGGGTAATTCGGCTAGTAGATTTATAAATTTGAGGATTACGAAATTCAAAGGGGCTAAAGATTTAGCAGATTTATTTCTAGGGAAATTTTCCAGCAAAACCAGGTCGATGTTGGAAATTCCTATGAGAGGGCCATCTGAATACTTAGGTATTGGATGGCTAAGCAAATGAAGAGGAAATGATCCGCTGTTTGTCTTAATTCTAGTAGTGAGGAAGGAATTGGATCCCCTTTTTTAAAATGTTCGCGTAGTATGCTTATGCATAGCCATGGCCATTTAGGATGGTTGTTGAAGGACCCTCATGTTAGGTTTTTGGAAGCGTGGAGCATCGTTGGCGTGGCTATACATCTTCTAAGATTGCTGGTTGAATAATCTATAATTTTAGGTCTATCCATAGATTCTGTGTTGTCTGATTTCTTTTATTGAGGGTGACACTTTATAGAAGGATTATGATAGACAGGGATCTTCTTCTTCTTTCTTATCTCCACTCAATCATATTAGGGTATCAAATTGTGACCCTTGATGGCGTCTGTTTGACAACCATCATGACTGAGTGAAGTAGAATGCGTCTGCCTTTGTCATTAATACTGGAAGCACTACTCAGTGGCAGGCCGACTTAGCTCCAAAATAAATGGCCTCCTTTGACATGAGGAACAGACGCCATGTACAGCTGCTCCTAACATGGAGTACAAACGCCGCTCATCCTGTATCCCTGGCTTAGGAGCCCTTACAGGGCACTATCAGCCGGGCCAGCTGAACCCAGGTTTTTTAGTGAGCTTGTTACTGCTTCCCCTCCTCCTTTTTCATCCGGGTTTGGGACCGGCATAGGCGGAGTTGAGACAGGGATAAAAGCTAGAATGTGCTTCAGACTTAGTTGCTTGATCTGCTAGTTCTTATCCCGGAGTACCTCTGTGACCTTTGACACAGCAGAGTTGTATATTGGGTGTAGAATGTAGGTTACAGATTATTTCTGCATATAGCTGGATTCTTAAGATCCGAAGACTGCATTATACAGAAAGAACCAATAGCTATTCTGATACAATTAGGAAGTTTTCATATGGGAAAATCTGTACAGATTCAATCGAGTAAAAATGACCTTAAATTCTGCTTGGGAGGTTGAACATTCGTAATATCATAGTAGGCATCCGCCCAATACGCCATTTCAACAGTTATTTCTACTTGGAATTGAAGAAGGTAGCGATAAAGAGGAACCTGAATTTTCGGATTTATTTCCAATTCGAGGTTTTGAACAAACACTGGAAGAATCATGTATAAACTCCAAAACATTTACTGAGTTGAAATCGTGCAATGAACACATACATCGCATTTATTTAGATGATGATTATATATGACAATTATAGCAACATATATACACTTCACATAGTATTCCCGTTTGAAAAGAAATATAGGAATTCTATTCTCTAGTCTATTCCGTACCACACCACGGGAACCAAGAATTATGAAATTTTGTAAACATGCATTGCTAGCAGGATTGAATAGTTTATAAAATACCAAAATTCTACGCGTCCTAGAAAACGGTTTACGAACAGGTCTAAAACGACAGACCCACATCTAAGTCTTGTTAAAACTTTACCTATATTTACATATGGATCTAGAACGACAGCCCTTCTGAGCCATATTCAAGTTTTACTTATCTCTCTCTTGATATAATCCAGATTCCTGGAGCCACCACGTACCAAAGTCACCAACTATCCGGGTTGACTTGTCTAATGGTGGACATCCAGTTTATCAGATGTACTGTACTTGGTTCTGTAGGTCTTCAGTAATAAATATGCTTATTCCTAGTGATTGTTTGGAACCTATGAAGGGGGTAGGCGGAAAATCTGAAGAGAAGGTGGTTGACAGTTTGGCCTTCCTCGTGACAATGTGGACAGGTAGGATCGTCTTTAAATATTTTTGCAGTATTCGCTTTGGCAAAGCCGTGATCTGTGAGAATTGTAGAGGCGGTACCATAATTATATTTTGGATAGGATCGCAATGAGAGTGTTTGGGATGCAGCTATTCTCTGAGGTTTCTTGAGGAGTGATCTATGTCATAGAGTGCATTCCAAATTTGGAGGGAATACTACAGGTTCGAACAAACCTTTTTGACAAAGTAGAATAAGTTAGTGTCAGATTGGAATGAGCTGATACCTTTGCAAATTGATCCGCTTGCTTATTGTCTTCTATGCCGCTGTGGTCTTTAATCCAGCAGAGCTGTACATTTAAATAGTTTATATTGCGAACTATCTCTCTGCTATGAGTGAGGTTTTCAGGAGCTCTTGGTTACAATTGGCAGGAGGACTGCAAGACAATCAGAAGCAATTGCTGTTGGCTATCTTGACATGAGCTAGATAGCTCTGGTTGCGTATAGGATAGCAAGTAATTCGGCTTGGAAGGAGGTGCAATGATCATGAAGCTTTAGTACCTTTGGGGTGTACGGAGATGGCAGAAAAACTGCGGCGTCTACACCGTTTGGGGACTGCGATCCATCAGTGTATATTGTTGTAGCATTTTCTGGAGGCGACTTTGAGAACTGTAGTAGCCTTCTATGGGGTGGATAGTGAACTGTGCATAGCCCTGGACGTGTCTCAAAAGAGCTATTTTAATGCTTCCTTGTAGGCCAGATGTGCTTTGATTGAAATGTCCAATGGAGAGAGCCTCTAGAAAGTGAAATAGCTGGAATTGTGGGGATACAGGGGCATCATCTCTAATAAGAATTTTAGAGAATTTGTAGTGAAGACTACGCAATTTCCGGGTGCCCATAGAATTTTAGAAACATTAATTTATTTTCAGAAGAATAGATTCAGTATTTATAGTATATTTCTCGAAGAAATCAAATTTCTCATGGATAATAAAGATAATAATGATGATCGTAAAGATCTAGGCTGCCTGGTCGGCATTCACATTTCTTGAAAATAAAGATTTTTAACGCCTTGCCAAATGTTTCAATTCTTGTTTGCTCCGTTTTGTGGCACCGCCTCTACAATCCTCACAGGTCACGGCTTTGCCAAAGCGAATGCTGCAAAAATATTTAAAGACGATCCTACCTGTCCACATTGTCACGAGGAAGGCCAAACTGTCAACCACCTTCTCTTCAGATTTTCCGCCTACCTCCTTCATAGGTTCCAAACAATCCCAAGGAATAAGCATATTTATCACTGAAGACCTACAGAACCAAGTGCAGTATTTTTTGTCGAAACGTCGAGGTAATAAAAAGATTTACTGGCCGAAGTATCTTTATTTTCAATAAATAATTATGATATCACTTAATTATCATTAAACCTCATCATAGCTTTGTAGAAATTTAAAAAATGATGTGCCTAGAGCATCGCCCTCCTCCTGGAGCGTGGAGTGACCTTCTTGGAGTGTTGGGAGGTCTCTAGGTCTAACGACTGGAGCCGTGTCCGGGTGGAGATGGCGGGTATGTGGCCCCGTCTGGCCCGGCACCCTAAGAAAAAGAAGAAAATATTTGAAATTACGTCCGGGTTCTGTAGTAGTGAATGTTTACCCAAAAATAGTTTTATAAAATGTTAATAATTTGAATATTAAATTATAATTCTTAACTAGACAAATTACCACAATTTGGTGTAAAAAAATGGCGAGTCACAATGAACCCCCAAAAAAAGTGAAACAATCATTTTCTCCAGAAAAAAAGACAAAATTAAAAAACCTTTGGACGAACTCTTCGTCTTCGAAGACAATATTAAATGGAAAGAGAATATCCGATACCTAGGGATGACCCTAGACGAGAACCTAACTTTCAAAAATCACATTGAAAACAGAATCAATTTAGCGAAAGCTGCCCAATACCGACTATCCCTATTTCTAGGACCTAAAAGCAAATTATCCCTTAATTGCAAAAGAACCATTTACACGTCAATAATAAGACCGATACTTATATACTGCCACCCCCATTTTTATGGCAGCACATAATACCATCCTTAAAAAGTTAGAAGTATTTGAAAATAAAATGATCAGAAAAATCATGTCTCCATCCTGGTTCGTTCGGTACACAATCCTCAGGAACGATCTAAATATCGAAAACATCAATGACTATATTATTAGACAATCATTTAAATTCTACGAAAAATCCGAAAAATTAGAAAACCCCACATTCAAGGAAGCCACAAACTACAAATGCGGAAAAAAGAAAATAAGAAATTTAAAACCTAGAAAAATTATCCATCAATTAAGCCAGAATGACGAAAAGTGGAAAAAAAGGAAAAATACACCTACCTTGAATATCAAACAAGCCAGACAAAACCTTCTCAAGAACATATCCCAAGGACCCGATAATCTGAACCCAACGACATCAATATAAATTATAATTGTAAATGAACCCTTGTACATAACCATCCTCCTCAGTATATTGTAAATATGATGATCTAGGTTGCTCTTTTTGAGCGGCACCTAATAAAGTAATTTGGAGCTGGAACTAGACAAAAAAAAAGTCGGTGGACGAGTGGTTAACACCCTCGATTCCCGACAGTCATGAACCGGGATTTGATCCCGCGTTAACATTTTGTTTAATATGTGAATAACTCACATATTATTCATTGTTTCAATTATCATAAACTAGGTTGCTCTTGTTGAGCGGTACCTATTAAAGTTATTTTGGAACTGGAACTAGCCAAAGTACATATGTATATAAAATAAAACGTTAATTTCTAAATCAAATACAATTTTTACAACTATATATTATGACTCAAATTGGCCCTGGTTCTCCCCGAGTGAATATTTGGCAAACGAAGAATGCTTTAACAAATATATCTATCAGAATTGTACCTTATTATCACTCTGAAGTCAAATAATTAGAAAAAAAATAAATCACGATTATAGCTTTAATAGTACAAAAATTGGAAACATCATTACTACTAATTAGAGCGATAATGATGTAATTATAAAAAATAATTCTAAAGAAATAATTGCCTGTCAAACATTCATAGGGTAAAAGCCATTGGTCTTCATCGAATGTTTACCCCGAAAACATTGTTTTATCAAATGATCGATAGACAAACTTTCCCTCGTGTATAAACTAGGAGAAACTGGGTACACATTCGCTAGTGTAGAGAGATATATATATATAGACATAGATGACACATAGAAAATATTCCAAATAATTGAATTATCATCGTGAGTAAGCAAAATGAACAATAGTCTGAAATGATAAAATTTATACAAATAGCTTTTATATGTCTTTATAAGAGAATATAGGTGTGGCAGATATGATCATATAGATTGGGAAGCAGAATAAGCCTGGCGAAGCTTGTTATCATTGAATGTTTGCCCCGAAAGCATTTTTTAAAAATCAAATGTCTGTTAGGCAAATTTCCCTCGTGTATAAACCAGTTGAAGCCGGGTACACATTCGCTAATGTAGAGATATATACAGTATAGACAATGAATATAGATAACACATATAGATTATTTCCTGAAAATCAGTTTTCTCATTAATCTACATTTGGTTTTAAGAATTAATAATATATTAGTATGTGAGAGAGAGAAAATATATTCTCACTCCATGGATTTAAAATTGTTGTTGTTGTTGTTGTTGCTTATTCCTCAAGTCGTTTAAACAATCTCCATTAGGTTACATTGTCTCAGTTTTTATATTATAGTCCTGAGGTTTTCCCAGAGGTGTTTTTGGAGGATTTGATACAATTCAATAGATATTCAGGACTGGCTGGAATCGCATTTGGGGAATTTCTGGAATGTTTTGATTTTTTCATTAAATTTGAGCATTCTAAGATGTCCTTTTCGTAATCTTAAAATCGCCGTTTGTTCTTCCCTTGTGAAGGCGTGGAAAGAAGATTCGTTAGGAATGGGGGTGCACCAGGGGTGGAATTTTCTATTAGAAGTTTAAATGGAAATTTATTTATTTCGTCTCAGTTTACAGATATTACATTCGAGTCACCTTGTCCTGGCTATTTCACATGGCGAGTTGGTGGAGTAGAGGTGCTAGTGGAATAGAATTATACAAAAATTGGAATTAACTGATATTCTGTTTATAGGAAATTCTAGGGACCAAGATAAATATTGGAATTAAAGACGTTTTCGAATTATCCAAGTTCTACTGTATCTTCATTAAATATAAAAAATTGCGGAATAACGGAATAATTGGAAAATTTTGGAGTCATAAAATGATTATAGCATTGTTGTGGAGTATGTTTAAAGGCCATTAAAGATATACCTCTGGAAAACATTCACATAGGAATAACGCAGGTGAACTCAAATCATATATGTATAAGACATGCTTAAACAACAACTTCTACACATCTCCAGTTCCAAGTTCTAAATAACTTTTCAGGTGCCGCTCAAAAAGAGCAACCTAGATCACCATATTTACAATATACTGAGGGGGATGTGGTTATGTACAGGGTTTCATTTATAATTTATATTAATTTATAATGATGTCGTTGGGTCGTCAGGTCCTTGGGGATATTGTTCTTGAGAAGGTTTTGTCTGGCTTGTTTGATATTCAAGGTGGGTTTATTTTTCCTTCATTCTGGCTTAATTGAGGGAGAATTTGTTTAAGGTTTTAAATTTCTTATTTTCCTTTTTCCGCATTTGTAGTTTGTGGCTTCTTAAAGGTGGTTTTCAAATTTTTCGGATTTTTCGTAGAATTTAAATGATTGTCTAATAATGCAGTCGTTAATGTTTTCGATATTTAGATCGTTCCTGAGGATTGTGTTCCGAACGAACAAGGGTGGAGACATGATTTTTCTGATCATTTTATTTTCAAAGACTTCTAAATTTTCAAGGATGGTCTTATGTGCTATCATAAAAATGGGGTCGCTATATATGAGTATTGGTCTTATTATTGACATGTACATGGTTCTTTGAAATGAAGGGATATTTTTCTTTTCGGTCCTAGAAGCAGGGATAGTCGGTGTTGGGCAGCTTTCGCCAAATTGATTCTGTTTTCAATGTGTTTTTGGAAGGTTAGGTTTTCGTCTAGGGTCATCCCTAGGTATCGGATGTTCTCTTTCCATTTAATATTGTCTTCGAAGACGAAGAGTTTGTCTAAAGGTTTCTTAATTTTGTCTTTTTTTTTCTGGAGAAAATTATTGCTTAGCTTTTTTGGGGATTCATTGTGACTCGCCATTTTTTACACCAAATCGTGGAAAAGATACAGGCCTCTTGGAGTTTCATGTGGAGTCTGTCGAAGTCGTATGCCGAGGCCAAAATGACGGTATCATCGGCAAATAGGTGTAAAGAGGTGTCTTCAATACAGGGGAAGTCGTCTATATATATGTCGAAAAAGGTTGGTCATGTGACTGATCCTTGAGGGACCTTGAGGATCCTTTGAGATGGCAGGTAGCAGTAAGATGGTCCTGTAGCTTGTTGGTTCATGCATGGATTTCCCTTTTTTTAAGTATAGGACAGATAATGGACGTTTTCTATCTGTCAGGGAAGTGGGCGAGCTGTAGTGATGCGTTAAATATTTCGGTTATTGCTAGTATGTGATTAGGGAGCAGTTTGATAGCTTCATTAGGCAATTCCTCGATTCCGGGAGCTTTTTTATTTAGTAGATATTCAATAATCGTTTTTATTTCACCAATTTTTGTTGGTTCTAGTCCTGTTTCTTTGTGAACTGTTTTTCATAGTTGTTGGCAAATGATTCAGCTGCTTCTTCTGTGGTTAGTGTCTGCCCATTGTTTGTCTTCAATGTTATTTCTTGTTTTTCAGAGTTGGAAAATCGTTTGATGGCTTTCCATATGGTTTGATCCGTGACTTTCAAGTTTTCGATAAAGTGGTCCCAGCTAGTGTTATCGTGCTCTCTTGTAAGTTTCTGTGATTCTCTCTGGGCCGTCATGTAGGCTGATTTATCTCGGGGATCGCAGGTTTTTTTTCTTTTTTTTTTTTTTCTTAGTCTGTTGGTGGATCTTTTTTTTTTTTTTATGTGAAGTGGATATCTTCGTTCTAATTCCGGGTCCTTATATTTTGTTGATTCTATCAAATTTTGCATCATTTGTTCTTCAATGTGTGTAATGGCCTCGTCTATTTTTAAAGATGTGTCTAGGATCAGTTCAGGAAGTTCAGCGGTTTCTATTTTGTACTTGAAAAGGGCCCAATATGTAATTTTGATTTTTGCATTTGAGTAGGAGATTTTAAAATCCTGTAGCACAAGTAGTACTGGGAGATGATCAAAGGTTAGTTCGTGCAGGACTTTGGAATATGTGCTTTGGGAGATGTTTTTGTGCACGGCAATATCAATGGTATCTGAAGGTGAGTCATGAGTAGGTTCGTCGGGGTAGCTCACATCTAGGTCCATAAAATCCATTGCGTTTTGGAGCCATCTCCCGTTTGGGTTAGTGTCAACACATCTTTCTGTTAAAAGTACTAATAAAAAATTAATAAATTTAATAGAAAGTATGTTAGATGAAAATGTAGTTTATCATAGCCTGTTACAACCTAAATAAATCATATCAATAAATACAGTAGAACCTCCCTGTAAAGGACATCTAGTTGCAGAACCTATATAATAGTTGCTAAATAGTAAAAATGGTAATTTTTCAAATGAAAACTGTCCTTTATAGAGAGGTGTCTTATAGCGTAAGTATCCTCTCATGGAGGTTCTGCTGTACTATAATTTACACACATATTTTATATAAAATAAATGGTTATAAGAATATATTAATAAAATATTACTACTGATAAACATATACTAGCAATTTTGTGTACACATTTCATGATTATACGGTGTACATATTTCAAGCTACTATTTCTAATTACTATATGTAAAATTTGCGTGCTTCCCAATGTTTAACTATGTTAATTTTACGATGATTTGATTTGTATATAATATCAGATTTACACGCAATTATCCTAAATGTGGATATGGCGTGTCTTTGCAACTGTTAAATAAATAAATATAATTTCGAAATAAAAATATTTGTTGATCAAATCATATCACACGGTTAAACCGGGACAAGCTGGTGTTACATACGCTTGTACTAATATAAAAAAGCATGATTTGCTAAATTTTAACTTGTGATCTATGTAATAGCAGAATACAAGATAAAATCATGCATATAATATTTGTTGCTTTGTTTGGAGAATCAGAGAAAATAACTCTTGGACGACTTATCCAAGCCTCAATCCGAGAGTCAACAAATATATAACTGGATGAATACAATGATGTTTAACCAAGGTCTTCTCTTTGGTTTATATAAATTCTACAAGACCGCAGGCACCGTTCAGAGTATATTAATAGAATCGTCGAATGTCGTGGTTTATTTGGATGAGGAAAGCGAAGACTAAAACGCGGCTGATTCCACATTCGTCTTATCAGTGATACGCTAACCTATGCACGGTGGATTCTGTCACCATTGGACATATGTCAGACCTGGAGGCCGTTGGGCTCTGCGCTGCCTGGAGTATAGGAGCTCCATCTATGCTTCCTTCCTGTGGTGAATCTGTATGAGACTTGTGGTCTTAATGAAGCTGTATGTGTGTGTGATTTTTTAAACTGCAATCAATTGTTAACTGTTAATAAACAGACGGGCAATTAGAACTATTAGAAACTGGAGCTCTATACAAATCTCTCAAATATCTGACCACAAGGCAATAACATTTGATGCCTGTATAGATGATCAATTCTCCACAATCACTTTTTATTCAAATTGGAAATTCAATGAGCAGGGATTTGACAGGAATCAATACACTCAGAGCGTGAATGGAACTGTACATGAGAAGATTAAAAACTATATAGAAAATGCTACTACACCAGAGATGATAGATCGAACAATAAGAGAAATTACAAATATCTTAATTGAATCTGCCTACTCAACATTAAGAATTAGGGAAAACAACTCAATGAGAGGTAGAGCGATCAACTGGTGGAATGCAGAACTGGAAATTTTGAAAAATAACTTTCACTATATAAGAAACTTATATTACCGAAATCCTAATTCTCCACGTTATATTGCTAAATTTTTCCAAAAATACACGAAACAAATATATACGTGAAATTAGAAAAGCAAAAAGAATATCATGTAGAACTTTTCTGGAAGAAAAAAATTCAAACAATCCTTTTGGAAAATTTATATAGAATATACAAAAAATTGAAAGGAACACCTGATAAGCAAATACAAATATTGGAAACAAATACATGTCATGAGTGGTTGCAGAGAACCGAGGGCTTGTTAGCCTGTCTCTTTCCTGATGACAGCCTCAACGATGACACGAATTTACATCTACTTATATATTTGCCCTATTCTGTCTGTTTGTCTGTTTGAAGCTCACGGATGGGATTTTTCATAACCATCGGTGGTTCAGTGGTAGAATGCTCGCCTGCCACGCGGGCGGCCCGGGTTCGATTCCCGGCTGATGCATTTTTTTTTTTTTTATAATTTTTAAAACTCATTTATATATAATACAATAATAACATCCACGGCGCCAATTTATAATTGTAACGAATAGTATTTGAATAAAAGCATTTAATCGGGTAAAACCCGGGGGTTGCCCGGGTCATTCGTATATAATAATTGTATAAACGAATGCAAGACAAAATCACCGCGAATGTTTCTTTTTTTAAGGCAATTATCGTTATTTATCGTTAATTTTTGTTTCGATTTTATTGAAAAAAAAAACGATATGGTGCCTTTAAAAAATGATCTTTATTACTATGCAGTTTTCTATTTAGTCAATATACCTAAGTTCATGTTGCAAATGTAATTATCTCTATCGATTTAGTAGGTGAAATGCAAAAAAAAAATCGACATGATGAAATCTTTATGAAAATTCACATTTTTATTTTTATATTTTCAAGACACACACAGTTTGGAACGGGACGTTTCACAAGAGTGACATCCATGGCGCCAATTTATAATTGTAACGAATATATTTGAATTAAAACGTTTTTAAAATATATACGCACTCGGGTAAAACCCGGGCGTTGCCCGGGCCATTCGTCTAGTAAAGAAATAAGAAATTATAAACCAAAGCTTTTGAATACAGCAAATATAGTAGTCACATTGAAGGAAATAAATGATATCTCTACATATATATATATATATATAATATATGTATGTATATATGTATGTATATAATATATATATATGTATATACATAAAAATGAATGTTTGTATGTCTGTCTGTATGTCCGGTATACAAATTCGCAGTAGTTCACTAATTCAAACCAAAATTTCCATACATAGTAAAAAAATACGGGGAAGACGATAGGCTATTTTAAAAAATATATAATTCAATTATTAAAACTATATATTGTAGCGTAGCAGAAAGGTAGACGCAAGGAGAGGTAAACCCAACCGAACTTTATTCTCTCTAACTGTCCTCTCTTAAAATTGTATTTACGCGCATTTATATAGCCATGCCATAATTCAAAACTATGTAAATCAATACGATCAAAATTAAACAAATAAATTAAAATATTTACATGAAAATGATAAAACTAATTACTCGCCACATAGCCCCCCTCTCAAAGGACATCGACCCGATGCTCAGCAGGAGACCTGCGCCTCCAGTCTACGAGCTCGCGACCGCGTAATAGGGCCAGGGATATCCAGGTCTCCTGGTCTGGGGACCTCCTCCTGGGCCAAGGGTGGTTGCCTCCCTTCCGCTGGAACTTCTTCCCTTTGAGGACTTGATAAGTCGTCTTCCATCTCCGCAGACGACGTTCACATCTCCGCAGACGGCGATTCTCTGCAGGCGGCAATCTCTGCAGGCGGCAATTTCTGCAAGCGGCAATTTCTGCAAGCGGCAATTTCTGCAGACGGCAAATTCCGCAGACGGCAATCTCTGCAGGCGGCAATCTCTGCAGGTGGCAATCTCTACAGACGGCAATCTCTGCAGACGGCAACCTCCGCAGAAGACGGCATCAACTCCGCAAAAGACGGCCTCACCCTCGTAGAAGACGGTCTCACCTTCGCAGAAAGAGAGAGAGACCAGAAAGTTGCTTCAAGTCTTGTAAGCGAAGGCCTCCTCCCATCAAGTCATCCGTGAGGGCATCGGTACCCAGCATCTCCACCAGTTGTAGCGTAGCAGAAAGGTAGACGCAAGGAGAGGTAAACCCAACCGAACTTTATTCTCTCTAACTGTCCTCTCTTAAAATTGTATTTACGCGCATTTATATAGCCATGCCATAATTCAAAACTATGTAAATCAATACGATCAAAATTAAACAAATAAATTAAAATATTTACATGAAAATGATAAAACTAATTACTCGCCACAATATTTTTATTCAGAAAATGATGATGACGATATTGCTGTATCATGTTTGATTACCAGATACAAAATTATATCGGGAAAAATTCCAACAAGCAGAGACCACGGGTGAAACCAGTTCATTATTTTGTACGCAGGAACAAAATTCTAACAGAAAAACATTCATTCGAGCAGAAAAGAAAAGCTAGATCATCTTTCTATAAAAGTATCGCTTCTCAGACACAAAGTTTGGAGCGGGACGTTTCACAAGAGTGACATCCACGGCGCCAATTTATAATTGTAACGAATAGTATTTGAATAAAAACATTTAATCGGGTAAAACCCGGACGTTGCCCGGGTCATTCAGCTAGTAATTGATAAATTAAACCCAAGGAAATCTCCTGGAACTGACTATATATCTAACAATATGATATTGCATACTAAACACTTTATCGCTCCGCTCTTGAATAAGCTGTTTCAGAAGTGTTTGGATATGAGCTACTTCCCAAATGAGTGGAAGAAAGCAGAAGTGTTGGTTATCCCAAAGCCAGGTAAAGCTGACTACTGCGAGTATAAGAGCTACAGACCCTTATGTTTGAACTCAAGCATTTCAAAAATCTTTGAAAAAATTATTAATAATAAAATAATCAAGCGCGCGCGTGCGCGCACTATGAAGAAAATAAGATGTTCAGCAATCGCCAACACGGATTTACAAAATCACGATCAACAATAACGGCGCTAACTGACATTGTCAAAACTGCTTTAGACCACAAAGCTATGGAATTTACGGCCATTATAACAATCGACATCAGTGGAGCATTTGATAATGCATGGTGGCCAATGGTGCTAAAAAGAATCGATGAAGATAATGTAAATACATCTATTGTTAAACTTTTCAAGTCATATTTCGATAATAGAAATATAAGATACAGATACACATCAATTGAAGTTCAAAAAACACTAAGCAAAGGATGCCCGCAGGGAGGACCTATTTCCCCTACAATATGGAATATAATCATGAACGATTTACTATGCAAATATACTGAGCCGAATAGTGAAATCATTGGATACGCAGATGATATAACTGTGATATGCTGGGATAAAAACCTAATAGAACTTGAAAATACAATAGAAAGCATAATATATAAGAAAATAAAAACAAATTGGTGTGAAAGCAGCAAATTAAGAATATCCAAGGAGAAAACGAAGGTATTGCCTTTGTTCAATAATAAAAGGTTTACAATAACTTTGAATAACAATACCATCATTCCGGTAGATGGGGTAAAAATTTGGGAATAACCTTCAAAAACCACAGAAATAAGAACAAACTTGATTTTATGCCGCACATTAATGATATTATCACGAAAACAATCAGAGTAAGTAGATATCTATTAGGACTAACAAAGAAGGCCTGGGGTCTTGACAGCAAAAGGAGAATTGTATTGTACAAAACACTATTTAGAAATACAATAACATACGGATCTACGATATGATACCAATTCATCCAAAAAAAAAAGCCAAACACAAATTAAACTCGCTACAGTATAAAATTCTCAAACATGGTATACAAGCCTACAATACGACATCGTCAAATTGTACGCATATCATTGCTAGAACACCAAAGCTCACACACTTTATTTTATCAAATATATTGAAAATAAATATAGATTACAATCGAGCTGTCCCAGCAAAAAGAATCATAATATCTAACTTTATAAACCACAAACAACAGGAATACTACGAAGCGACCAATGAAAATTTCAAAAGTTTCTTCAGTGGCCCAAAAATTCCTAATTATATCAAACCTAACTTCTATAATGTACTTCAACTCATACCTGTTTAAAATTGGTAAAGCTGAATCACCTGGATGCTCGTGTGGAGGCGAAGAACAGAACCCCAGACACTTATTAAATGACTGCCCGCTGACCTTAGGGAACTAAATCAACTTCCCATAACAAATATGCAACATCTGGTCTACACTAAGGACATACACCAAAGATTCAACAAATTCTGCAGAATATACTTAACTAGATAAGTGACTACTAATGTAATCAATTTGCATACTGAAATGTAAATAATGTATATATTTCACACGCAAATATCCAATTTGTGGATATAGCGTGTATTCTGAAATTGTTAAATAAAAATATTCAAATTTTATTTATTAACAAAAAAAAATAGAACATGATTCATCATTTTTAAATTATAATTATTTTCGGAAAAAATGTAAATTGTTCCTGGATTTAGTTAATTTGAAATAATTTTGTTTTTGAAAATGTGGCAAATAGGTATTTTATATTCAACTCTATATCCTGTTAAAATTCATTCTAGAGATTGATTGAATATTGAGGATGCATATGAGCTATAAACATGTATCTTTACCTATGAGTTTTGATATACAGTAGAACCTCCATGAGAGGACACTCGCGCTAGAAGAAAACCTCTCTATAAAGGACAATTTTCATTTGCAAAATTACCATTTTAATATTTGGATGGAAATATCTTTATTTACGGGGCTGCTAACCAGAATGGATTATTTTTGAGCCCCAAAAATTTTTGGCAACTCTCCGGCAAGAAGACACCTCTCCCTAAAGGACATTTTGGCTCTGCAATTAGGTGTCTTTTTACAGGGAGGTAGTTCTTCTGTATATAAATATCACACATACCAAATAAATAGATCTTTATGAATAAAGGTTAGGTATCGGCCATTGTGCATAATAAATTGTTGAATATATATATATATTTTTATTTATATATAGAGTTTGTTTAATTTAAAAAAGAATCTTACGCGTTTAAAATAGTTTCGAATTTTGATAACAGATGGCGCGCTAGTGCATCATATATATAGAGTTGCTTTTTAATTTAATACAGGTTGGACCGTAAGTCACGAACCCTTTTATTTTATAAATTAAATACTAGCGGACCCGCCCGGCTTCGCCCGGGTTTTACCCGAGTAAAAGTTTGTCTAACGAATCTCTCGATAAAGTGAACATTTTTTTCCCGGTCCCTTGAAAAATACTCGATAAGTTGAATAAAATCAATATTAATTGGTTCCCTCGGTAATTGGAAGTTAAAGGAATAGTATCTTGCCTTGGAATTGTATCATTATTCTTGTATGGATGTACCCGGCTTCGCCCGGGTTTTACCCGAGTAAAGGTTTGTTTAACGAATATCTCGATAAAGTGAACATTTTTTCCCGGTCCCTTGAAAAATACTCGATAAGTTGAATAAAATCAATATTAATTGGTTCCCTCGGTAATTGGAAGTTAAAGGAATAGTATCTTGCCTTTGAATTGTATCATTATTCTTGTCTCAAATAAATTGCCGTGTCATCCTGAATTTTGTCTTTCCTAATTTTCTACATTACAAAATCATCGTAACATCATGATAATATTTAGAGCAGATTGTTGAATTATAACAGATAAATTAGAATAATTATCTTGATTATTTCTAGGCGAAAAGTTATTTCAAAAATTTTATTTGCTAGAAACCTTCCCAGTACTATACTAAATAACTTCCCAAAGTTTCATGGCGATCCAATGAGTGGTTTGGTCAGGCATAAAGGACAAACAAACAGACATACATTCATTTTTATATATATAGATATTAACAGTAATTAAACGTAACAGTAAGAAAATGTTGATTTTAAAATATTTTAATTTTTTCATATTTTAAATATGTAAATAGAGTCTCTTAAGAAAGACCACCTAAAAACATGAATCAACTTGTTTCTCCTGTTGGTGGTCTCTCATTGAAGAGTCTAATTGCTATTAAAGAATCTCTAATAGACCTTTAATAAGAGACTGCCTCTTGGAGAGACGGTGTAGCTACGAAATGGATATTCCCGGCTTCGCCCGGATTTTACCCGAGTAAAGGTTTGTCTAACGAATCTCTCGATAAAGTGAACATTTTTTCCCGGTCCCTTGAAAAATACTCGATAAGTTGAATAAAATCATTATTAATTGGTTCCCTCCGTAATTGGAAGTTAAAGGAATAGTATCTTGCCTTGGAATTGTATCATTATTCTTGTCTCAAATAAATTGCCGTGTCATCCTGAATTTTGTCTTTCCTAATTTTCTACATTACAAAATCATCGTATCATCATGATAATATTTGGAGCAGATTGTTGAATTATAACAGATAAATTAGAATATTTATCTTGATTATATCTAGGCGAAAAGTTATTTCAAAAATTTTATTTGCTAGAAACCTTCCCAGTACTATACTAAATAACTTCCCAAAGTTTCATGGCGATCCAATGAGTGGTTTGGTCAGGCATAAAGGACAAACAGACATACATTCATTTTTATATATATATAGATAGATAGATTAAAAGGCAAACTATAATAAAATACAGTAGAACCTCCCTTTAGAGGATACCTCTCCACAAAAGACAGTTTTCATTTACAAAATTACCATTTTTACAATTTAGTAACTCTCCGGTAAGAGGACACCTCTCCCTAAATAACACTTTGGCTCTACAATTAGGTGTCATTTACAGGTAGGTTCTACTGTAGTTATATAGTTTTTATTCTAGTTTGCCTTTTAATTTTCGATAAAAAATAAAAGTTATCGGAACTTATAGGCCACCCTGTATTATACCATAAGTATCTCAATTTAACTGTGCTATGAAAATGTTGAATAGTCATGTGCAATTTCAGGATTTTATAAATGGGGTATTGATTTTGGTTCCAAAATCACTTTATTAGGTACCGCTCAACAAGAGCAACCTAGTTTATGATAATTGAAACAATGAATAATATGTGATGGTTATTTACATATTAAACAAAATGTTAACGCAGGATTCAATCCCAGTTCATGACTGTCGGGAATCGATAGGGTTACCCACTCGTCCATCGACTATCATTTTTTTTGGGGGTATCGACCAGATTTGTCACTTAGCAGACAATAAAGCTACACAGTAGAAACTCTATGTAAATGACACCTAGTTGCATATTCAATGTTTCCCTTATGTAGAAAGGTCCCCTTACATCAGATAGTTAATAATTAGTTAAAATTGCAATATTTAATGATTATTTTTAAAAATAGAGATTTGTGTTCTTTAGTGAGATTGTCTTTCTGCCAATATCAAGCCGGTTTTAAAAGTAAATTGATTCTTTTAAATTGAAAAAAAATAATCTTATGAAATATTTAAAGTTATACATATCACATATATTTTATTACAGCTGTAAATAATTCCACAGACAGTTGATCATATTCTCTTCAGCTGTCCAGCATTCCTGAGACATAGGATGCAAACAGCTGCTTGGACTGACCCACTTCAATCCTACATCTATGGCCAGCTTTCCAGACTCAACCTAAGCATGGAACTTCCTAGTAAACTGGTTCAACTCAGCAATCAAAACAGGACGCGAGTAAAAGCGCTCAACACTAGTCCATACTAGTGAGCTGTACTCCCCGGGTAGTTGGAGTTCTGTTCTCCAGGAACCTGGGTTATAAATATCTCTTTATATATTTCATTATGATTGAGACAAGGTTTATTAAAATAAAGTTTTATATAGTGGTTTAATATAAAAGATAGTGCACGATATATTTTAGTTAAAATAGGTTTGAAACAAGTTTAATATAAAATTATAAACAATAATTTATTTACAAAACAAAATGAAGAGATATATATTACAAATATAAATAAATGAATCATTAGAATGTTTTGGCTTGTTCTATTATATTTTTATCGGTCAGTATTTTACCAATTTTATATTGCATAACGTTTGGTATTTTGTTAAATTTTTGCATGACGTTGAAGTTACTTTTCCAGAGAAGGTTCCCTCTCTCTAAATCTTGGTTGAAACGTTTTATAATGAAATCAGCATATATAGGGAGATTTTCTTTGTACCAAGATATTTGCATATCCTCTGTGGATCTTATCTCTGCCTTGTATAGTAGATTTGCTCGTTGGTTGATATCGCGTTCTGTTAAGTATTGGTGTAAGGTGAAAGAAGATTGACCAAGGAAAAACTTCTGAATCTTCTTTACTTCATCTTTGCATTGATCCCATAAATCTGATCGACACCTTATTGGTATAATAAACCTAGTGTTATCTACTTCTATTTTTTGCAAAATAAACATTTTTATCATAACTTTTAATAGTGGATTAATTGTATTTCTTGAAGCAAATGTTTGTAAAAGTTGAAAAAAATCTTTTGAATCAATATCTGAATTTTCCATAACTAACTCACAAAGATCTTGCATATCTGTAGTAAATTTGTTTTCACTTAAAATAGAATTATGGAGAACTTTTGCTGTATGAATGTAAAATGGAATCTTTTCTTCGTTAGTTCTGGTATCGATTTCAAATCCTGTTTTAATAAGGGCGAAAACAAGCTTTATATTCCTTTTAGCAACTGCTCGAAATAAAGCAATATTACAAGACCCATTATAACCATCAAAATTGGCACCCAATTCTATCAAAGTTTCAGCCATTCTTAAATTATTAGAATAGCATGCAAAATTAAGAGCTGAACAACCATTTTTTACGATATAATCAATATTTGCCCCTTCTCTAAGTAATTTGTAAAATAGTTTCTCATTTCCGAATATAATTGAACTCTCTAAACATGAAATCCCAAAATTATTTCTTGATTCTAAATTAGCGCCAGCTTCTAACAGAATCTTAACATTTTTATAATGGCCTCGACCTGCAAAATATATAGCAGTTCCTCCATTTATATCAGTTGCATTGACATCTGCCCCTAATTTTATTAATGTTTTAAGAATAGATTCATTATTCACATAAGCAGCATACATCAACAAGGTACGCTTTCTTTCATCCACTGCTTTTAAATCCGCCCCATTTCGAATCAATATTTCACAGATATCATTCTTTTTAATAAAAATAGCATGATGTAAACAAGAATGAGAATTATTGTATTTAAGGTTAACATTTGCACCCATTTCCAGTAGGAAATTAAATACTTCCAAATCATATTGAGAAATGGAGCTGTATAGTGATGTTATTCCATGGGAATTTCTGGTATTTATATCAGAACCAGCTGCTAATAAATCTTTTGATAAATCCAAATTCTTTCTAATCATCGACACAAGGAAGGGTGTATTTCCATTTTTAGACTTTAGATTAACATCTGCTCCAACACTTAAAAGATAATTAACTATATCTCTTCTGTTAAGATAAGCAGCAATATGTAAAGGTGATTTCCCATTACAATTAATTATATTAATATCTGCTCCATTTTCTATAAGATACTTACATACTTCTAAATTATTTTGTTCTACAGCCACATGTAAAAGATATCCCTCATCATCCATTCTCGTGTTGACATCACCCCCTTTTTCAATATAACTTTTGACTTTCTCAAAAAAATCAGTTTTTTTATCGTCATTCATTTTTGCTTCCATTTTAAAGCATAAAAAAATGCAAAAATGTGTATCCACAAATTATCACTAACCTTTAATATATTTATAATCCAGGGTGTTGGATCGCGCAGAACGTCAACTACTTACTAAACTTTAAACTTCTTAAAATATAAATCTTGAATTTCAAAATTGAGTATTCATTAGATATATTTATAACCGAGGTTTCAGAAACACCAACTTTCTGATTAGATATTTATTAGTCTGTTTCTAAAATTGAAGATATAATTACTCTGTTTATATATTATTCAATGAATAAAAATATATATTTTTTATGATATCCATGCTCAAATTTGCAATCCTTATATATATAAAAATGAAATGCGAAATCGATGTTTGTTATCGCATCACGCAAAATCTACTGACTCAATCATTATGGAATTTCGCATGTAGGTAGCTGAAGATTTCGTTTAACATATAGGCTATTCAAAAATCTACAAAGGTTAATGTACTTTTTTTAAAAATTATTTAACTGAAATGGATTAGTTCCCGCCTTTTGCCGCTTGGCGCCGCACTGGTCGCGACGATGGCCATTTTTTTTAAAGCATCGGTGGTTCAGTGGTAGAATGCTCGCCTGCCACGCGGGCGGCCCGGGTTCGATTCCCGGCCGATGCATTTTTTTTTTACAATTTTTAAAACTCATTTATATTATATATAATATAAATATCAACATATATAGTCACGACCGTCATGGCCTCTGTCACGGATGCGCGCGAATCATCATTATGATCATTATCATTATCTAATGATAATTATTATTATCAACATATATAGTCACGACCGTCATGGCCTCTGTCACGGATGCGCGCGCATCATCATTATGATCATTATCATTATCTAATGATAATTATTATTATTATCAACATATATAGTCACGACCGTCATGGCCTCTGTCACGGATGCGCGCGAATCATCATTATGATCATTATCATTATCTAATGATAATTATTATTATCAACATATATAGTCACGACCGTCATGGCCTCTGTCACGGATGCGCGCGCATCATCATTATGATCATTATCATTATCTAATGATAATTATTATTATCAACATATATAGTCACGACCGTCATGGCCTCTGTCACGGATGCGCGCGCATCATCATTATGATCATTATCATTATCTAATGATAATAATTATTATTATTATCAACATATATAGTCACGACCGTCATGGCCTCTGTCACGGATGCGCGCGCACAGGGAGGTCACGTGCTCGCCGGCAGTCAATAAAAATTTAAAAAAAAACTCCCTCGAGCCGGATTTGAACTAGCGACCTAAGGATCACTGTTGTAACATCTACAGTCCTCCGCTCTGCCAACTGAGCTATAGAGGGATACAAACTGTATGAATAAGTTTACCTTATAAAGTCAACTAATCCTATTTCTACACAAAATGTATTATTAATATATATAGTCACGACCGTCTTTCCTGGCCTCTGTCACGGATGAAATTTAAAAATTAAAAAAAGATGCCGAAACCCGGGATCGAACCAGGGACCTTTAGATATTCAGTCTAACGCTCTCCTAACTGAGCTATTTCGGCTTATTTTATTTATTTCTATAGAAGCTTCTATCTTGATAATTATGTATATTTTCAAAAAGTCAATTCACACCTCTTCGCTGGAGACCATGGGAATACTGACTAATTCATTATACTAACATAATTATAAATACAAGTATCAGAGTCATCAACAATTCTGTCATCGTTTGCTTTTGTGAATGGAATAAATACCCAAATAGGGCCATTTCTTATTAGCATCGGTGGTTCAGTGGTAGAATGCTCGCCTGCCACGCGGGCGGCCAGGGTTTGATTCCCGGCCGATGCATTTTTTTTCTTTTTTACAATTTTTAAAACTCATTTATATTATTATCCCTATATATATAAAAGTCAGCGTATGTATGTATGTATGTTTGTCAACTATACACGTCCACAATACGTAACTAATATGATAATTGTAACAAATAGTATTTGAATAAAAACATTCAATCGGGTAAAACACGGGCGTTGCCCGGGTCATTCGGCTAGTATCCCTATATATAGTCACGACCGTCATGGGTTCTGTCACGGATGCGCGCGCATCATCATTATGATTATTATCATTATCTAATGATAATTGTTGGATCCTATAGTTAATAATTTCCTTAAATTCAATTTTATATATGAAAATTAAGCCAAAATATTCTAAATTCAATTGTACAATATAAATCTTTAATATGTAAATTTTAAAGCAATCAGCATGTATGTAAATTTCTAGTTTGGTTAGTTAATAGCTTTTTTGTTTTCTCTCTCTCTCTACCACTAGTATCAAAATCTAAGTCAATTTCATGTATTCTAAATTCATGTGGTAGCTACTCATAACTCTTAAACCAAAGACAATAAAACAATTCAAGACAAGTGGCAAAGTGCTTCTTAGTATTTTTTACTGAACATTCAAGCCACGAACAGAATGGTCCCTCATCGAGCCGGATACTTTAAAAAATTAAGGTAAGCCATTTGAAAACTTAAAATTCTTAAAATAAAGTCATGCCCAAATCAGAAGTTAAAATTCGGCACAAATTCAACTTTATTATTCAGGAAATAAAGGATCTGGAATCAAAGAATAAAGCTATTGTAGAATCCAAAAACATACATAGATTAAAGCTATTCCAACAAGAAGTTAATGAAAGGAAAATTAGCCTAAATCAAGTTATCAATACATTATTAGAATCAGAGTTAGATGATACACAATATGACGATTATTCAAAAGCCAAAGAGGATATTTTTAATATGGCTTTATCTTTGATTGAAACCAAAGAAAATACCCATAGTGATAAACAACTGCCCGAATCCAATGTTAATTTACCTAAGATAAATTTACCCATTTTCAATGGTGATTCAGCCAATTGGCTTAGTTTTAGAGAAATATTTAACTCCACCATTAATTCAAATCAAACACTAACTGAAATACAAAAATTTCAATATCTAAATGCATCTGTTAAGGGTCCTGCGGAAAAGTTGATTCGGGGTTTTCCCATTTCTGACAAAAACTACCAGCAAGCATGGGATACCTTATGCAATAGATTTAATAACAGAAGAGAATTGGCTTTTTCACAAATCAACAAAATATTCTCCATAAGGCCATTAAAATCTATTTCGGCTGGTTCTCTCTATGAAATCCTTGATGTTTGCAATGAAGGCATTAGAAATCTCTCAGTGCTAGGACTTGAGAAAAACACATTAACAGATCTAATCCTGATCAATTTTTTTGAAAAAAGAATTGGTGAAGCCCTCAGGAAAGAATGGGAATTAACCCTTCAAAATGAAGAATATCCAACATTTGAAAACTTTGTGAATTTTTTAGAAAAACATGCTAGAAGCCTGCAAGGTATGAGAATTCCTTTGTTCCAGGAACAAAAAACCTCTAGCAAAAATATGATGGCTCACGGCCTTTATGTCAACAAAGGTCAAAATTGTATTTTATGTCATCAAATTCATAAACTAAATGACTGCCATAGATTCATAAATCTTCCCTTGCCTAAAAAATGGGAATTAGTTAAAAAACATAAACTTTGTCAAAATTGCCTTAGAGCAAATCATGAGATATCCAAATGTCTCATCACATCAAGATGTAAAAACTGCAAGCAGAACCATCATACTCTTCTGCATGAATACAACTCTGAACCATCCATTCCACAACCAACAACCTCTCAAGAGATGTTGATTTCAACAAATACCATCTGTAATGCGATGCCTTTGGAAACGGAAACAAATATTCTACTGTCAACAGCCCTTATTAAAGTCAAGGCGAAGGATGGCTCATTTGTGCTATGTAGAGCATTAGTGGACAATGGGTCCCAAATAAGCCTAATTTCAGAACAATGTTGCCACAAGTTGGGACTTGAAAAAAGGAAAAATTCTTATACACTAAAAGGTGTAGGTGACATTGTTGTCAACAGGACAACATCGCAGGTTGAAATAGAGTTCACCCCACATCATAATGATCAATTATTTTCTGCCAGAGCATTTGTGGTTGGGAGGGTAACTGCAGACCTTCCAAACTTCCAAATTCAGTCAGCAGACTTTCCTCATTTAGAAAATTTGCTCTTGGCAGACCCAGAATTCTATGTCACCAAGCCCATAGACCTAATTTTGGGTGCAGATACCTTTGTAGAAATAATTCTAGGTCATAAAACAGATTTAAAGCACCATCCTATAGCACTTAATACCAAGTTAGGTTGGCTTGTTTCTGGGAGAATCCATTCAACTATTAAGTCGAATACTTCGGTAATCAATCACTGTACCACTGAACTTGATTCCAGCATAAGAAAATTCTGGGAACTTGAAGATGTCCCAATTTCTAAGGCCCAGTTGGGTACAAAGAATGCCTGTGAGATATTATTCAAGTCAAACCTCAAAAGAGACATTGAGGGCAGATATTCAGTCAATCTCCCTTTTAAATCAACACCCAATTTAGGTGATTCAAGATCTCAAGCATTGGAAAAAGGGCTACAGGAAAATCCAAGTAAATCTGAAGATAATTCAAGTAAATCTGAAGAAAATCTAAGTAGATCCGAAGATAATCCAAGTAAATCTGAAGAAATTCCAAGTAAATCTAAAAAGTCACGTATCTCAAAGTTAACTCCACAAATTACTTCTAAACAAAACCAATTACTTCCTTCTGAATCAAGTCAACGATCCACTCCAGAACAACCTCTCGCTTCTCAGTCAAGTGAACCACTCTCATCTAAGAAAGAAACTTCGATTATTCATAAGATAAAGCCACCACCCTATTATAGGCGAAAAGGTCAACTTCCTGCTGAGAAAACTTCATGGGATGAACCAATTGAATCAGATATAAAGTCAAATTGGAATAAATTCCAAACTCAACTATCGTGCCTAAAGGAAATCAAAATACCAAGATACCTGAACAGTTCATCTTCTGAAATAGAAGAATTACAACTACATGGATTTTGTGATGCATCCCTTAATGCTTATTCAGCAGTTTTTTACTTGGAAACTAGATTCAAAATTCAAAAGATCAAAATCAATCTGATAACCTCAAAAACTAAGGTTGCACCATTAAAGACCATTACAATTCCAAGACTTGAACTAAGTGCAGCATTGCTTTTGGCTCAACTGAATCAAGTCATTCTTGAATCATTTCCTTTTCAACCTGACAAAACCTTTTTGTGGACTGATTCACAAATCTGCATAGATTGGATAAGATCAGATGCCAGCAGATGGAAGGCCTTTGTTTCGAACAGAGTGTCGTCAATTCAAAATTTGACTCAAATCACTGATTGGTTCCATGTATCCAGTCAAGATAATCCAGCTGATTGCGCATCAAGAGGAATCATGCCTCAAGACTTGGTCAATCATAGAATTTGGTGGCGGGGTCCTATTTGGCTTCAAGAAAATAATGTTCGATATATTCCTTCTTCACCAACCCAAGTAAATCTCAATATCATTCAAGAAGAAGTCGGTGAGGGTCAAGTGTTGGATCAAACAACCTTAATTCAAAATTCAGAAACTATGTTAAATCTAGAATTCATTGAAAGGTATTCCACAATTACCAAATTGATCCGAATAACAGCTTGGTGTTGGAGATTCTACTACAATTGCCTCCTCTTTGATCCAATTCGTCAGAAAGGACCTTTGACAACAAGAGAATTAACAAAGGCAATTCAAGTCTTAGTCAAATCAATTCAGCAAGTTGAATTCTGCACGGAAATAAAATTACTGAAGTCAAACAAGCAACTACCTCTGTCCAACAAGCTAACTTCTCTAAATCCCTTCTTAGACACTCAAGGACTTCTAAGAGTTGGAGGTAGCCTCAAGTATTCCTATTTAAATGAAAATCAAAAATTCCCTCTCTTACAACCAAAATCCCCACGCCAGGAATCACTTATCAAAAATCTCTTAACTGAGAATGCCGAAATTCCTGAGGCTATTGATGAGAATCAAGAAGATTCTTCAATTTTAGAAACTACTTTTGTCATTGAAGACGAAGAGTCTAACAAAGATATCGGGACTCCAAAGATTGAATTCTCCGAAGTTTCGGTTATTGATAAATCGGAAGGCAAATATTCGAAAGAACCAGTGGTCAGTGTAGAAGCTCTGGATAAGAAAGAACTGTGCCATGATGACTCAGCTCACCTCAATGTAGTTGAAGCTGATCTTAATCGACCTAAAGAGGCTACCAGTGGCATAATCAATGTTTATACAGAAGCTAATGAATCGTCAAGCAAAGAGAAAGTTGTACCTGTTGAAATTGTGGATACATCAACAAAGGATTATCTACAGAGCGGTGAAAAGGCTAAATTATCCCGCTGGAAACCCATTGATTCTCTATGCTTAGAAGACGTCAAGGAATCTGAAGACGACGATGAAAATTACAGTTCATCGGCATATATAGAATGGCCAGAAATCTTGGAGAAAGAAGTCTTAAGACCCGAAGCTTTAGAAAAGGCAGTCAATCTGGAAGATTTTGAGAAGGCGGCAGAAAGTCGACAACTCTCCAAAGAACATTTAGAGGAATCGACCGAACAAGGCTCATGCATAAAAGCTGAATCAAAAACTTGGGAAGATCCTATTGAATCCGACTTAGCAGCCGCAGAGTCTGATAATCCAGCAGTTCCCGAAAGAGAACTGGCCAACGAATCTGAAAATCTCATCCAAGATTCACCTCAATCGGATACTCAAAGATGGAAGCTGATTCCATTACCTTTCAAACAATGAGAATTGTAATCTTAGCTACATAGTCGGAATCAATTAGTCCAGCATCTATACTATTGGAACTCTTTTTTTATTTTTATTTATTTTTTTTATTTTTTATTTTCTGGTCATCTCTTCCCAGCCGGGGGAGTATGTTGGATCCTATAGTTAATAATTTCCTTAAATTCAATTTTATATATGAAAATTAAGCCAAAATATTCTAAATTCAATTGTACAATATAAATCTTTAATATGTAAATTTTAAAGCAATCAGCATGTATGTAAATTTCTAGTTTGGTTAGTTAATAGCTTTTTTGTTTTCTCTCTCTCTCTACCACTAGTATCAAAATCTAAGTCAATTTCATGTATTCTAAATTCATGTGGTAGCTACTCATAACTCTAAAACCAAAGACAATAAAACAATTCAAGACAAGTGGCAAAGTGCTTCTTAGTATTTTTTACTGAACATTCAAGCCACGAACAATAATAATAATTATTATTATTATTATATTATTATTATTATTTTATTATTTTATTATCAACATATATAGTCACGACCGTCTTTCCACCGTCAATTCCTCATGTCACAGATGCGCGCGCATCATCATTATGATCATTATCATTATCTAATGATAATAATAATAATAATTATTATTATATTATTATTATTATTTTATTAACAACATATATAGTCACGACCGTCTTTCCACCGTCAATTCCTCATGTCACAGATGCGCGCGCATCATCATTATGATCATTATCATTATCTAATGATGATAATAATAATTATTATTATTATATTATTATTATTATTTTATTATTTTATTATTAATATACATAGTCACGACCTTCTTTCCTCAATTCCTCATGTCACGGATGCGCGCGCACAGGGAGGTCACGTGCTCGCCGGCAGCCAACGGGCGCGCGCCGCCGGCATTACGTCATAGATTATAAACACAAGGTAATAAGGCCAAATAAAAAAATAGTGTGTGATAAGGCACAATTTGAATTATCTACTTATATAATTGCCTTTATCTGTCTGTGTGAAGTTCACTGTGTGAAGTTCATGGATAGATTTCGGGCAGATGCCATGACCACTAGGCTACCCTGGACATATTTTTCCCGTTCACATTTTTATTATTATATTTTCAAGACACACACAGTTTGGGGCGGGACGTTTCATAAGAGAGACATCCACGGCGCCAATTTATAATTGTATCGAATAGTATTTTAATTAAAACATTTTTAAAATATATACGCACTCGGGTAAAACCCGGGCGTTGCCCGGGCCATTCGTCTAGTATTATTATATCAACTATATTAATCAAATCAATTATTAAAACTATATATTTTTAGTCAGAAAATGATGATGACGATATTGCTGTATCATGTTTGATTATTAGATACATAATTATATCGGGAAAAATTCCAAAAAGCAGAGACCACGGGTGAAACCAGTTCATTATTTTGCACGCAGGAACAAAATTCTAACAGAAAAACATTCATTCGAGAAGAAAACAAAAGCCAGATCATCTTTCTATAAAAATATCGCTTCTCAGACACAAAGTTTGGAGCGGGACGTTTCACAAAAGTGACATCCACGGTGCCAATTTATAATTGTAACGAATATTATTTGAATAAAAACATTTAATCGGGTAAAACCCGGGCGTTGCCCGGGTCATTCGGCTAGTTAATTGTATATACAGGTTAATCGTAAAGAAAGAAGATGCTTGGCCGGCATTCATAGCTCTTAAAATTGAAGATACTTCGGCCAGTAAATCTTTTTTACTATCTCGACGTTTCGACAAAAATCTTCGTCTTCGTCAGGAGCGAACAAAAATTAAAACATTTGGCAAAGCGTTAAAAAATATTATTTTTATCTCTATAAGTTTTATAATCACTAAGTTTATTATCTTAAAGATTATTTATCAAAAGTAAGATATTCTACCTATTAATTGCGCACAAGTCAAAGTTAGTTTTATCATTTATCTACAACATATATATTGGGAGAATAGATAAAATGATGATTTTGTAATGTAGAAAATTAGGAAAGACAAAATTCAAGATGACACGGCAATTTATTTGAGACAAGAATAATGATACAATTCCAAGGCAAGATACTATTCCTTTAACTTCCAATTACCGAGGGAACCAATTAATATTGATTTTATTCAACCCATCTAGTATTTTTCAAGGGACCGGGAAAAAATGTTCACTTTATCGAGAGATTCAAATTTACGAGTTTCAAATTATCAAAATATATCTATTATTTTTTATATAATTTTATTATCTTAAAGATTATTTATCAAAAGTAAGATTTTCTACCTATTAATTGCGCACAAGTCAAAGTTATTTTTATCATTTATCTACAACATATATATTGGGAGAATAGATAAAATGATGATTTTTTAATGTAGAAAATTAGAAAAGACAAAATTCAGGATGACACGGCAATTTATTTGAGACAAGAATAATGATAATTAATATTGATTTTATTCAACTTATCGAGTATTTTTCAAGGGACCGGGAAAAAATGTTCACTTTATCGAGAGATTCAAATTTAGGAGTTTCAAATTATCAAAATATATCTATTATTTTTTACATATGTTATATTCAAATGACATTTATGTAGGGATAATTTTATTTTTAATTTTCATTTTGATGTATTGTATACATTTGATCATTAACAAAATATCATTTAGGTATTAAAACTGCCTTTTTGTTCAAAGACAGCAACGTTTGAACGGGTACAGTTAGGTGGAGCAGATATTCAAACATAAAGTTATCTTGCCAAGTATAGATTCAGTAGGGATTGGATGTTTTCTAGAATTGTTTTAACAAATGTTCGTTAGGTAAACTTTCACTAGGGTAAAACCCGGGCGAAGCCGGGTACATCCGCTAGTGTTTAAATAAAATGGCATATATTGGATCAAAATATCATTTATTTTCCAATATTTTAGTTGGCTGAACGCCAACCTTTATCAAGGTATTATAACATTTTAAACAAACTTTAATATGTTATAACACCTTGATAAAAGTTGGCGTTCAGCCAACTGAAATATTGGTAAAATAAATGATATTTTGATCCAATATATGCCTTTTTATTTAAATATTTATTTATGGATTGCTCTATATTCTAAACAAGTTAATATGTATATGTGATATGATCCTGTCGACTTTCGATGTGACAATATAGTGGTAATGATGTGGTGAGGTGAGAAATAATGAAACAACAAGTTTGGAAGGAATTCCAGGCAATCAGCGAGAGAGAGCGGATCGACGGGCGACCGACCCGCTGAACGACCGTTTTCCCTGTGTACACAACCGGGGGGGCTATCCAAAATAGTCGCCAGGTGTTGACGGGCGGCCCCCTCAGGAATGTGGTCAAAATGGTCGTAAGTTAGTTGTCTTCTATCGACTACGTCTCTCTCTCTCTGGTCGACTGCAGATTTACTTTATTATTCCTGTAAGAGCATATATTATGACATATATATGCTAATTTTATTTATTTATTTCTTCAATATTTAACCAATCTGGCTGAAATTCAAAAAGAATATAGAGTTATGGTTCGAAAAAGTTTTTGTCATGGACTAATTCATTTATTTTTTTAGTCAGACAATGAATATATAGATTCGCAAAGATAGAGGCTGCCTGGCGGGCATTCATATTTCTTAAATTTAAAGATACTTCGGCCAGTAAATATTTTTATTGTCTCGACGTTTCGACGTTTGTCCTCGTCGGGAGCGAGCAAAAATGTGAGAACGCCCTTGCAGCCTTAGAATAATTTTTAACGCATTACCAAATGTTTTAATTTTTGTTCGCTCCTGACGAGAACAAAAGATTTTTGTCGAAACGTCGAGACAATAAAAAATATTTACTGGCTGAAGTATCGTTAATTTGAAGAAATACATATAGATAATACATATAGATATAAGAAAATTGTGAGATATCCTTTTGTAAAATATCGATAAACCTTATGCAATAAGAATATGAAAAAATAGTACAAATGTGATATTGTACTGGGATAAGATGCAGAAAGGCATCTCCTTATCGTGCAATCGTCCGTGGTTAACTTTTCTTGATTAATCAAGAATGGGTATTTTGCCAATTCTGGAATTATTAAAAATCAACGAGAATAGTTGATATTTATTCCGATAGATGGCACAAGTAATCAGCAACTTTCAGTTGCACGATAAGGAAATGCCTTTTTCTTAACTTATGCAATAAGTTTCTTTATTACAAAAACACAGCAAACTTTCAAGCTCTTGTTCTTCAACGGGCAAAGTTCCAACTGAGAGTGATCACGGTGTGTCGAGATTTACTGAATGATGGCTGTTAATCTTGATTTGAAGTTTGACAGTTCTGGGATGTCTCCTGTTGATACTGTTCTTATGTTTGGTTATGAGGGATACGAGGATTTCTGACTTGGATGGTATATTACAGTAGTAGCAGGTAGGGTTTTCTAGATTGAATATATGGCCTGTATTTGTGATATGCTGGTATATTAGTTATCTTGGATCATTGGTTTTATATTGTATATGTATTCTTTTATTCTGGTTTCTATATTCTTCTGGTTTCGCCAACATGAATAGATTGGCAATCTAGACATGATATAGAATATATTGTCTTCTGTTTGGGATTCATATTTATTGATAGTTTAGTGATGGGATTTCTGAGATGTTTCCTATTGTTCTAGGGCTGCGGAAGATAAACTGTAGGCCGAATTTCTTTAGTTTGAGTTCTATTTTTGAATTTGTAGGTGAATAATTCATATAGAAATTGGTTCTGGAATTAGGTTGGATTCTCTGTTGGGAAGGAATATAAGTGTATTTATGGATAAAAGCCAGTGGACATCAGAAATTCCCGAAGTTTCTGTATATGTTATTCAATTCCTTTAAACTTGGGGAGGAAACAATGAGTATATAAACGTTTGATTTGTTTTTACAAAAGTTATCTTGAATGATATGGGGCTATGAGAATAGAAGGGAACGTATGAAGGTTTTTTTTACACTATTCTTATAAATAAACGGTGGTATAAAATCTCTTTTCTGTTTTTATGATGAGGGCATCTATGTAGGGAAATTTTCCGTCTATTTATTTTTCTATGGTGAACGATATTTTATGGTAAGTTATTAAGTGTATCTAAAATTATCTGTAATTTTTATGATTGATATTCACAGTAAATGTCATCGATGTACATTTTCCATTTCACAATGCCCAAATCTTCCGTACTATTTATCCATTTATCAAATTTGATTAGAACTATTTAGGCTCAGGTTCAGGTTCCAAATAACTTTATTAGGTGCCGCTCAAAAAGAGCAACCTAGATCATCAAATTTACAAAATACTGAGGGGGGTGTACAGGGTTTGTTCATTTACAATTATAATTTATAATGATGTCGTTGGGTCCGGATTCTCAGGTCCTTGGGGATATTGTTCTTGAGAAGGTTTTTTCTGGTTTGTTTGATATTCAAGGTGGGTTTGTTTTTCCTTTTTTTCCCACTTTTCGTCATTCTGGCTTAATTGATGGAGAATTTTTCTAGGTTTTAAATTTCTTTTTTTCCTTTTTCCGCATTTGTAGTTTGTGGCTTCCTTAAAGGTGGGGTTTTCTAATTGTTCGGATTTTTCGTAGAATTTAAATGATTGTCTAATAATGTAGTCATTGATGTTTTCGATATTTAGATCGTTCTTAAGGATTGTGTTCCGAACAAACCAGGGTGGAGACATGATTTTTCTGATCATTATATTTTCAAAGACTTCTATATTTTTAAGGATGGTCTTATGTGCTGTCATAAAAATGGGGTGGCCGTATATGAGTATTGGTCTTATTATTGACGTGTAAATGGTGCCAGGCATAATTAGAACCACCACAGACCAACTAATTCAAAACGATCAGATGAAAATCACTGATTCAACCTACTTTGCTCACTACAAATTTTTGAGTGAATCATTCATGACAGAGGAGTACCTACGATTAAATATCTCGCTTCCCAACAAAAGACTAGTTGCACAACATAGAGTTTTATGGCAATTTTTCAGGGAAGAAAGAAAAGACTTCTGGAAAGAAAATGGCCGGAACTGTTTACTTTGTAAGGATCTCATGGATGATAATTTGGTTCACTATTTCTTCCAATGCCCTCTCTTAACAGAAAAACGTACTGAAATTTTCCCAAGCCCTAACGCAGGTCAATTTAGATACCATCGCATATGTCAACTTCTCTCTTCAGCTCTGAATGATGAATTACTGATTGTTAGATACTTTAAGTTCTGCACAGATGCTGGGCGCATGAGAAAGAATGCAGGGCAAAGGATACTGGAGGATGAACTATCTGTAAATAGGTAACTGAATGTGAGACAAACCTTATTTTGTTGTAAATGTTTCCTCTTCCCTCTCCTCTTGTTGACGTGTAAATACGGCGAATCCTGTATGGGGCGGAATGCCCTAAATAAAGGCTTTTGTTGTTGTTGACGTGTAAATGGTTCTTTTGCAATGAAGGGATAATTAGCTTTTCGGTCTTAGAAGTAGGGATAGTCGGTGTTAAAACTAACAAAAAATGTAAAAAATAAATCCTTCTGAGAAATCAAAATTTTGAGGTAGCGATAGGCAGGTGGTGAACCGGAAGAAATGAACAAACGACTTTAATCATGAATATGATGTTTATTCACATATGACGATTGACCTCGACTAGAGGTTACCTTTACCCCGTTGGGAAACAGATTTCCTGGCCACCTGTCCCTGTGAGATAGCCTCCTTGACTCTTGACCTCAACTTCTTTATCCTTAGGCTTCTGTAACCCCTTTATCTTTAGGCTTCTTGAACCTCTCGTGCCTTTCTTCTTGAGCTTCAGGCCTTATCTTCTGGGTTCCAATGAACCTCTCGTGCCTTTCTTCTTGAGCTTCAGGCCTTATCTTCTGGGTTCCAATGAACCTCTCGTGCCTTTCTTCTTGAGCTTCAGGCCTTATCTTCTGAGTTCCAATGAACCTCTCGTGCCTTTCTTCTTGAGCTTCAGGCCTTATCTTCTGAGTTCCAATGAACCTCTCGTGCCTTTCTTCTTGAGCTTCAGGCCTTATCTTCTGGGTTCCAATGAACCTCTCGTGCCTTTCTTCTTGAGCTCGAGCTCCTTGATTCGCTCTCCTAATCTGCAGACTCTCCTTCTCCCCGCGCGCCTTTCCCTTTATATAGGATCCCAAGCACGTGACCAAACCACATAAAAAACTACAAAAATCAAACCTAAACAAATGAATCTTTCTAAAACGAAAAACACGCAAAAAACATGCAAAAAAAACTTATACAAAAAACTATGCAAAAAACCATGCAAAAAAACTATGCAAAAAACTATGCAAACTAGTCTCAACATCTTCCACCAAATTTTGACAATTATTATTGTCAAAATTAATTTTATACAATGGCCACATTATCCAGAGATATATTTTTCAGATCTCTTAATCTCTCCACCATATCTGTTTTTATTAACCTCGGGAACTATCCCTGGCCACCTGTTACTTGGGAGATAGCTACTCGAGAGACAGCTCTACCAGTTCTTCCCGCTACACTCGGGAGACAGCTCTACCAGTTCTTCCCGCTACACTCGGGAGACAGCTCTACCAGGTCTTCCCGCTACACTCGGGAGACAGCTCTACGGGAAACAGCTCGGGAGACAGCTTTACCAGGTCTTCCCGCCACACTCGGGAGACAGCTCTACCAGCTCCCTACCACCAGCTAAGATTGCCCCAAAGCGTCCATCCTCTTCTTCCAAAGAAATCTGAGGTAGTCCCAATCATTCTCCTTGATGGCCATCACCTGGAAATATCTCCTCATGTCGGCCAAAATTCCAAACTTATTTTCTCGAAATTTTATCCCTATTTCAGGAATTCTCCTCAGCAGATCGGGTCTCCCCCTCAAATACCGTCTCAAGGCGAGTCCGCCGTGTCCTCGACAGGAAGCGTCGCCATATACTGGCCGTATAGGCGTCGTTTTGGACTCACACCCAAATACAGGGCGATGGGGCAAATAGCATCCCTTTACCTCAGGTGGATTTTCATTAACTCCCCCGATAAACCCTTCATTCAACCAATCTTTTGGATCAGTAATTTTTTCTTCCACCTTTGAATCAGTACTTTGTTCTACATCTAGCTTTTCTTCTTCCACCTTTGAATCAGTACTTTGTTCTGCATCTAGCTTTTCTTCCACCCTTGAATCAGTACCTTGTTCTGCATCTAGCCTTTCTTCCACCTTTGAATCAGTACCTTGTTCTTCATCTATATTTTTCGCTTCATTTCCATCATGATCTTTTCCCTTGTTGTATTTATCGTCCTTAGGCTTCGCTTCAGAATCCTTTACGCCTTCGCCCTTTGGCTCTGCTTCTGAATCCCTTATTCTATCGCCTTTGGACTCAGCTTCAAAATCTTCCTTATTCTTTAAATCTACATCTTCATCTTTTTTATTAGCAGAAAGGGCATCCCTTTCCTGCTCACGCATTACGCCAATCCTATACTCTAAATTATATCTTTCCATTATGTAGACCTCACAATTCTCAAATTCTCCATCAATTTCTTCATCAGTAGTATCCTCTTGGGCCAATAAAATTCCCTGGCATTGTTCATTTAATGCCACCAGCTCCAAATGGAGAGATTACAACCTATCATATTTTGCATATATCCTATTTTTATCAATGGAAGCCCTTTTCAACTCTGCATGTAAATCATTAACTTTTTCAGTAAAAGTAATTCTTGCAGCTCTTCTTATTTCGTTCACCTCCTCCATTTCACCACCAAGCCTATCGCGTCCGGCTCACCAAATGTTAAAACTAACAAAAAATGTAAAAAATAAATCCGTCTAAGAAATCAAAACTTGGAGGTAGCGATAGGCAGGTGGTGAACCGGAAGAAATGAACAAACGCTTTTAATCCTGAATATGATGTTTATTCACATATGACGATTGACCTCGACTAGAGGTTACCTTTACCCCGTTGGGAAACAGCTTTCCTGGCCACCTGTCCCTGTGAGATAGCCTCCTTAACTCTTGACCTCAACTTCTTTATCCTTAGGCTTCTGTAACCCCTTTATCTTTAGGCTTCTTGAACCTCTCGTGCCTTTCTTCTTGAGCTTCAGGCCTTATCTTATGGGTTCCAATGAACCTCTCGTGCCTTTCTTCTTGAGCTTCAGGCCTTATCTTCTGGGTTCCAATGAACCTCTCGTGCCTTTCTTCTTGAGCTTCAGGCCTTATCTTCTGGGTTCCAATGAACCTCTCGTGCCTTTCCTTCTTTAGCTTCAGGCCTTATCTTCTGGGTTCCAATGAACCTCTCGTGCCTTTCTTCTTGAGCTTCAGGCCTTATCTTCTGGGTTCCAATGAACCTCTCGTGCCTTTCTTCTTGAGCTCGAGCTCCTTGATTCGCTCTCCTAATCTGCAGACTCTCTTTCTCCCCGTGCGCCTTTCTTTTTATAGGGTCCCAAACACGTGACCAAACCACATAAAAAAACTACAAAAATCAAACCTAAACAAATGAATCTTTCTAAAACGAAAAACACGCAAAAAACATGCAAAAAACTTATACAAAAAACTATGCAAAAAAAAATCATGCAAAAAACTATGCAAACTAGTTTCAACAGTCGGTGTTGGGCAGCTTTCGCCAAATTGAATCTGTTTTCAATGTGTTTTTTGAAGGTTAGGTGCTCGTCGAGGGTCATCCCTAGGTATCGGATGTTCTCTTTCCATTTAATATTGTCTTCGAAGACGAAGAGTTCGTCCAAAGGTTTCTTAATTTTTTTTCTGGAGAAAATTATTGCTTCGCTTTTTGGGGGGTTCATTGTGACTCGCAATTTTTTACACCAAATCTTTAAAAAGATACAAACCTCTTGGAGTTTCATGTGAAGTCTGTTGAAGTCGTATGCCGAGGCCAAAATGGCGGTATCATCGGCAAATATGTGTGAAGAGGTGTCTTCAATACAGGGGAAGTCGTCTATATATATGTCGAATAAGGTTGGTCCTGTGACTGATCCTTGAGGGACCCCAGCAAGGATGTTCCTAGCTGTTGACAGTTCGTCTTTGACTCGTACCTTGAATGTTCTATTCGTTAAAAGGTTTTGCGTTATTTTTATGATGTCTCCAAGAAGGGGCTTTTTGCACATTTTGTAGAGTAGGGCCTCATGCCAGACTTTGTCGAACGCTTTGGCGATATCGAAGAACACGGCTCTTGTTATTTGGCCTAGGTCCATGGCTTTCTTATTTTTTCAGTGACAACAACAAGCTGGCGCAATGTTGAGTGCTTGGCTTGGTAGCCAAATTGTTCAGGTCTGAGTGGATTCTTCGAGGAATTTTCTGAGTCTTCTTAAAACAATTCTTTCGAATAGTTTTGAGATGGCAGGTAGCAGTGAGATGGGCCTGTAGCTTGTTGGTTCATGCATGGATTTCCCTTTTGTAAGTATAGCACAAATAATGGACGTTTTCCATCTGTCAACGAAGTGGGTGAGCTGCAGTGAAGCGTTAAATATTTCGGTTATTGATGCTAGTATATGATTTGAAAGAAGTTTGAGAGCTTCATTAGGCAATTCGTCGATTCCGGGAGCTTTTTTATTTGGCAGATATTCAATAATCGCTTTTATTTCACCAATTTTTGTTGGTTCTAGTCCTGTTTCTTTGTGAACTGTTTTTCATAGTTGTTGGCAAATGATTCAGCTGCTTCTTCTGTGGTTAGTGTCTGCCCATTGTTTGTCTTCAATGTTATTTCTTGTTTTTCAGAATTAAATAATCATTTGATGGCTTTCCATATGGGGTTTGATCCGTGACTTTCAAGTTTTCGATAAAGTGGTCCCAGCTAGTGTTATTGTGCTCTCTTGTAAGTTTCTGTGATTCTCTCCGGGCCGTCATGTAGGCTGATTTATCTCGGGGATCGCAGGTTTTTTTCATTTTTTTCTTAGTCTGTTGGTGAATCGTATTTTTTCTTTAATGTGAGGTGGATATCTTCGTTCTAATTCTGGGTCCTTATATTTTGTTGATTCTCTAAAATTTTGCACCATTTGTTCTTCAATGTGTGTAATGGCCTCGTCTATTTTCAAAGATGTATCTAGGATCAGTTCAGGAGGTTCAGCGGTTTCCATTTTGTACTTGAAAAGGGCCCAATCTGTAATTTTGATTTTTGTATTTGAGTAGGAGATTTTGAAATCCTGTAGCACAAGTAGTGTACTGGGAGATGATCAGAGGTTAGTTCGTGCAGGACTTTAGAGTATGCGCTTTGGGAGATGTTTTTGTGCACAGCAATATCAATGATGTTTGGAGGTGAGTCATGTCGCCAGGGTAGCTCACATCTAGGTCCATAACGTTGATTGCGTTTTGGAGCCTTCTCCCGTTTGGGTTAGTGTCAACACATCTTTCTGTTAAAAGTACTAATAAAAATTAATATATTTAATAGAAAGTATGTTAGATGAAAATGTAGTTTACCATAGCCTGTTACAACCTAAATAAATCATATCAATAAATACAGTAGAAACTCCCTGTAAAGGACATCTAGTTGCAGAGCCAATATAATAGTTGCTAAATAGTAGAAATGGTAATTTTTCAAATGAAAACTGTCTTTTATAGAGAGGTGTCTTCTAACGTAAGTGTCCTCTCAAGGAGGTTCTGCTGTACTATAATTTACACACATATTTTATATAGAATAAATGGTCATAAGAATATATATTGATAAATAATTACTATTGATAAACATATAATTGCAATTTTGTGTAAACATTTCATGATTATACGGTGTACATATTTCAAGCTACTATTTCTAATTACTATATGTAAAATTTGCGTGCTTCCCAATGTTTAACTATGTTAATTTTACGATGATTTGATTTGTATATAATATCAAATTTACACGCAATTATACTAAATGTGGATATGGCGTGTCTTTGAAACTGTTAAAATAAATAAATATAATTTCGAAATAAAAATATTTGTTGATCAAATCATATCACACGGTTAAACCGGGACAAGCTGGTGTTACATACGCTTGTACTAATATAAAAAAGCATGATTTGCTAAATTTTAACTTGTGATCTATGTAATAGCAGAATACAAGATAAAATCATGCATATAATATTTGTTGCTTTGTTTGGAGAATCAGAGAAAATAACTCTTGGACGACTTATCCAAGCCTCAATCCGAGAGTCAACAAATATATAACTGGATGAATACAATGATGTTTAACCAAGGTCTTCTCTTTGGTTTATATAAATTCTACAAGACCGCAGGCACCGTTCAGAGTATATTAATAGAATCGTCGAATGTCGTGGTTTATTTGGATGAGGAAAGCGAAGACTAAAACGCGGCTGATTCCACATTCGTCTTATCAGTGATACGCTAACCTATGCACGGTGGATTCTGTCACCATTGGACATATGTCAGACCTGGAGGCCGTTGGGCTCTGCGCTGCCTGGAGTATAGGAGCTCCATCTATGCTTCCTGCCTGTGGTGAATCTGTATAAGACTTGTGGTCTTAATGAAGCTGTATGTTTGTGTGATTTTCTAAACTGCAATCAATTGTTAACTGTTAATAAACAGACGGGCAATTAGAATTATTAGAAACTGGAGCTCTAAACAAATCTCTCAAATATCTGACCACAAGGCAATAGCATTTGATGTCTGTATAGATGATCAATTCTCCACAATCACTTCTTATTAAAATTGGAAATTCAATTAGCAGGAGTTGACAGGAATCAATACACTCAGAGCGTGAATGGAACTGTACATGAGAAGATTAAAAACTATATAGAAAATGCTACTACACCAGAGATGATAGATCGAACAATAAGAGAAATTACAAATATCTTAATTGAATCTGCCTACTCAACATTAAGAATTAGGGAAAACAACTCTATGAGAGGTAGAGCGATCAACTGGTGGAATGCAGAACTTGAAATTATGGAAAATAACTTTCACTATATAAGAAACTTATATTCCCGAAATCCTAATTCTCCACGTTATATTGCTAAATTTTTCAAAATTACACGAAACAAATATATACGTGAAATTAGGAAAGCAAAAAGAATATCATGTATATTTCGCCACCAGGCGGCCAGACTGAGTGGACGTGTTTTGCATCGCTCCGCATTATCCGGTAAATATACTTTAAATTTGTTTTAACTTGTATATTATATATTTTGAAATAATTTAAATTCAGTTTATTTTTAAACATATTAAATTTTGAAATTATATATTAATATTGCTAAATCTTTTGGATCAAATCAAACACTTTAAATATCGCTAACAATTCATTAATATTTTACGCTGTCAATAGATATGCAAAACAATGAATGCGTTAATATTAGACAGGTTGGATGAATTATGTAAATATTTTGTAGACAAATTTGATAACAATCAAAAAACGTTGAACAAACAAGATATTGGATATGTAAAAAGTACAACAAAACAGCTAAAGGATAGTGTATTAGAATTAGTGAAACTAGAACAGAGTTTAAATGGAATTGGGGAATGTATGCAGAAAAATTATACCGACATTAGAAACGATTTATCCCAAATAGTAAAACAAAACAGAAACAAGGACTCGTATGCAGAGGTGTTAAAATATGGGGAAGATAAATTTATTCAAAAAGATAAGCAAATTACTGAGGAACAAACTATCATAATAACTGCCAATGAAGGTCAAAACATCTCACAGGTACAACAAAAGGTGAATGATAGTATAAAAGTTTTACGACAGGAGGGAAATAAAATCAGATTTAACAAGGTATTTAATACTAGGAAAGGTACAGTAATAAAATTGCCTAAAGATCAAGATATAGATCGAATGATAGAAAGTTTTACTAAGCAAGATGATCTAAACCAATGCAGTAAAATATACAAGCCAAAACTAAGAGATCCAAACATAATCATAAAATCAGTCAATAAGATGACCAACTTGGCTAATTTATCGACAACGTTATGTGAGATGAACCCTGAACTTTCTCAACTCAGTGAAGAGATCAAAGTGCTATTTCCAATGAAAACCAACAGAGCAGAGCAAGATGTAGTACTGAGGGTTTCACCTAGAGTCTACCAAATTATGAAGAGAAATGGGAAAATTTACACGGATATTCAACGATGCGATATTAAAGATAAAATATTAGTGAATCAATGTCAGAACTGTTTTCTATTTAATCCTAATCATAAGAGGAATAACTGTCCCAATCCCAAAAAATGTATTAAATGTGAAAAAGAGGGAGAACACGAATGCTCGACTACAATTAAATGCTGCAACTGCGTCAAACATCCACATTTTAGAAATAGAGATTTGGAGCATAAACCGAATAGTCAAGATTGCCCAATCTATAAAAAAGAGATGCAAATTATAATACAAAGAACAGACTATTCTACACATATAGAAGATGCGGGCCAATAATAAAATTCCAGAATGATGGGCCGAAAACTATATATTGACAAAATCAAAATTATTCAACAAAATACTAGAAAAAGCAAAAATTGCATAAATGAGCTTTGTGCATCTGATGAAATTAGAAATGCAGATATAGTAATGATACAAGAACCTTATATAATCAAAGAGGAGGTAATATTTCCAGGACCTTGTACAAAATATCAATTGATGAACAGTCCCAATATAAATACGGCAATAATTGTAAGAAATAGCACCTTAAAAATTCAATTAAGTACAGAATTCACTAACTCATTCGCTACAACTATAACCATACAAACAAAAAGTAAGAAAATATATCTTTCCAACATTTATATACATCCGAATTCAATGAAAAGTGAGCACGAGGAATTTATGAAGAAGTTAATTAATACAAATTTACATATACCGGTGATAATTTGCGGCGATTTCAATGCCAGAGCTCCGTTATGGTATGATATCAGGAAAAATTATAATGGACATAGACTGATCCCTATCATAGATGAAATAAACTTAATTATCCATAATAATAAAACTTTCACGTGTCGTGATGCAAGTGTGATTGATCTCACACTAACAAATAAACAGGCAATTGCGGCGATCAGAAATTGGAAGACGCAGCAAATATCGCAAATTTCAGATCATGTAGCTATATCTTTTGAAATATATACAAACGAACAATTTAGTTCAGAAAAATATTATTCCACTTGGAAATTTAATGAGAAAAATGCGAACTGGTTAAGTTTTAGTCAGAGAATTAACAGTACTGAACGAGAAAAAATTGAAAACTTACTAGACATAGTGGATACACCAGAAATGATTGATCAAACGGTAAAAGAACTTACGAACATACTGATTGAGGCAGCACATAATTCACTCAAAGTAAAGAATAATATGACAACAAAAAATAATATTAGTAATAAGTGGTGGAATACGAATTTACAGCTTCTAAAGGATCACTGTCATTATCTTAGGAACTGTTACTATAGAAACAAAAATTGCCCTAATCATATTAAACAATACTATAAAAGCATACGAAATAAGTATTTACGGGAAATAGAAAAAGCTAGGAAAGCATCCTGGAGAATTTTTCTGGAGGAAAACAAATCGAACAACCCTTATGGAAACTTATATAAGGTGTATAAAAACATCAAAAGTGGATCTAATCGGAAGAGAAATATGCAAATTTTGGAGGGTAATACTGATATGGAATGTTTGCAGAAGGGTGAGGAATTATTGAATAACTTATTTCCAGATGATAAATGTGAAGATACAAACATCCATAAAAGTATAAGAAATTATAATTTAAAACTACTCAATAAAGAAAAACCGATGGTTATGATTACTGAAGTTAACGACTTAATTGACAAATTAAATCCAAAGAAATCTCCCGGAATAGACAACATCTCTAACAACATGATAAGGCACACTAAACAATTTATAGCTCCTATATTGGTGAAACTATTTCAAAAATGTTTGGACCTACAATACTATCCTGCTGAATGGAAAAGAGCAGAGGCAATAATTATTCCGAAACCTGGAAAAACAGATTTTAATAACTATAAAAATTATAGACCTTTATGTCTTAATTCCAACATTTCTAAAATATTTGAAAAAATAATTAATAATAGAATAATAAAATATTATGAAGATTTTAATTTACTAAGTGATCGACAACATGGCTTTAGAAGATCGAAATCTACTATTACTGCACTAACTGAAATAATAAAAATTGCGTTAGAACATAAAACAAGAGAATATGCAGCAATAATTGCAGTGGATATTAGTGCAGCGTTTGATAATGCATGGTGGCCGGCCTTGATAAAAAGACTAGATGAAGATGGTGTGCAGGCTTCAACGATAAAACTTCTACAATCATACTTTGATAATAGAAGAATAAGATTTAGATTTTCCTCAACTGAAATTAATAAGAAACTAAGTAAAGGATGTCCACAGGGAGGACCACTGTCTCCCACATTATGGAATATTCTTATTAATGAGATACTGAATAATAGTCTGGATGATAATTGTGAAACAATAGGATATGCAGATGATATTACGTTAATATGTTGGAATAAAACTCCTGAACAACTAAGAAAGACAATAGATAATGTATTAAGAAAAATCAATAAGTGGTGTGAAAGTCGTAAATTAAAATTGTCAGATGAAAAAACAAAAATATTATATTTATATAAATGCAATAGCGATATAATAGTCTCAGGTAGCAAGTTAATTAAACCGGTTGAAGAACTTAAGATCCTAGGAGTGACTATTAAAAATCACCGAGTCAGAAGCAAACTGGACTTTACGCCTCACGTTAATGAAATGATCATAAAAGTAACTAGAGCTAGTGGATACCTATTTGGCCTGACAAAGAAAGCATGGGGTCTAGACTTTAGACGAAGACTGATATTGTATAAGACATTATATCGAAGTACAATTACTTATGGTTATTCAGTATGGTATCCATTCATAAACAAAAAGTCTAAGGACAAACTAAATTCTCTTCAATATAAAATATTAAAACATTGTATACAGGCCTACAGTACAACATCATCGGACTGTACACACATACTTGCACAAGTCCCCAAACTTACTGATTATATTGAATCTAACATGTTGAAAACCGAAATAAATTACAACCGATTTGACTCTTCAAGTAGGAATATAATTTCTAATTATATAAGGGAAAAAATGCAGAAATACTATGAGAAGACTAATACCATTTTCAAGTCCTTCTTCACTGACTCCCAAATACCCAAATATGTCAAGCCAAATTTTTACAGTGTCCAATTTTTTACTGGACACGGTAACTTTAGATCATATTTGTACAAAGTCAGAAAGACGGATTCGCCTAAATGCTCATGTGGTGCAGAAGAAGAAAATCCTGTACATATTCTAACGGACTGTCGACTTGTAGAGGACTTGAGAGTCAAAAATCAAATAAATATAAATTGTCTAAATCAAATAGTTAATAATAGATATATGTATATAAATTTTAATAGATTTTGTAGAATGTTTTTTAGTAATAGATAGCCTGGGTTGTAATAACTGATATATAGTTATATGCTGTAAATAGCTCTAAATTTCTGTTCTTATCTGTGATGTTCACTAATATTCATTATAGGGTAATTAAATCGTTAACTAACTGACAAATATGTTAATAATTTCTATTATAATAACTAAAATCATATTAATAATTACTGTAAATAAGCTCCCAAACTTGTGTATGCATGCAAATATCCAAGACGGATATCGCGTGCTTTGTAAATGATAATAATAATAATAATAATGTAGAACTTTTCTGGAAGAAAACAATTCAAATAATCCTTTTGGAAAATTCATATAGAATATACAAAATAATTGAAAGGAACACCTTATAAGCAAATATTGGAAACAAATACATGTCATGAATGGTTGCAGAGAACAGAGGGCTTGTTAGCCTGTCTCTTTCCTGATGACAACCTCAACGATGACACGAATTTACATAAAGAAATAAGAAACTATAAACCAAAGCTTTTGAATACAGCAAATATAGTAGTCACATTGAAGGAAATAAATGATATAATTGATAAATTAAACCCAAGGAAATCTCCTGGAACTGACTATATATCTAACAATATGATATTGCATACTAAACACTTTATCGCTCCGCTCTTGACTAAGCTGTTTCAGAAGTGTTTGGATATGAGCTACTTCCCAAATGAGTGGAAGAAAGCAGAAGTGTTGGTTATCCCAAAGCCAGGTAAAGCTGACTACTGCGAGTATAAGAGCTACAGATCCTTATGTTTGAACTCAAACATTTCTAAAATTTTTGAAAAAATTATTAATAATAAAATAATCAAGCGCGCGCGTGCGAGCACTATGAAGAAAATAAGATGTTCAGCAATCGCCAACACGGATTTACAGAATCACGATCAACAAAAACAGCGCTAACTGACATTGTCAAAACTGCTTTAGACCACAAAGCTATGGAATTTACGGCCATTATAACAATCGACATCAGTGGAGCATTTGATAATGCATGGTGGCCAATGGTGCTAAAAAGAATCGATGAAGATAATGTAAATGCATCTATTGTTAAACTTTTCAAGTTATATTTCGATAATAGAAATATAAGATACAGATACACATCAATTGAAGTTCAAAAAACACTAAGCAAAAGATGCCCGCAGGGAGGACCTATTTCTCCTACAATATGGAATATAATCATGAACGATTTACTATGCAAATATACTGAGCCGAATAGTGAAATCATTGGATACGCAGATGATATAACGGTGATATGCTGGAATAAAAACCTAATAGAACTTGAAAATACAATAGAAAGCATAATGAGAAAATAAAAACAAATTGGTGTGAAAGCAGCAAATTAAGAATATCCAAGGAGAAAACGAAGGTATTGCCTTTGTTCAATAATAAAAGGTTTACAATAACTTTGAATAACAATACCATCATTCCGGTAGATGGGGTAAAAATTTGGGAATAACCTTCAAAAACCACAGAAATAAGAACAAACTTGATTTTATGCCGCACATTAATGATATTATCACGAAAACAATCAGAGTAAGTAGATATCTATTAGGACTAACAAAGAAGGCCTGGGGTCTTGACAGCAAAAGGAGAATTGTATTGTACAAAACACTATTTAGAAATACAATAACATACGGATCTACGATATGATACCAATTCATCCAAAAAAAAAGCCAAAGACAAATTAAACTCGCTACAGTATAAAATTCTCAAACATGGTATACAAGCCTACAATACGACATCGTCAAATTGTACGCATATCATTGCTAGAACACCAAAGCTCACACACTATATTTTATCAAATATATTGGAAATAAATATAGATATAACCGAGTTGTCCCAGCAAAAAGAATCATAATATCTAACTTTATAAACCAGAAACAACAGGAATACTACGAAGCGACCAATGAAAATTTCAAAAGTTTCTTCAGTGGCCCAAAAATTCCTAATTATATCAAACCTAACTTCTATAATGTGCAATTCTTCACTGGACATGGCGACTTCAACTCATACCTGTTTAAAATTGGCAAAACTGAATCACCTGGATGCTCGTGTGGAGGCGAAGAACAGAACCCCAGACACCTATTAACTGACTGCCCGCTGACCTTAGGGAACTAAATCAACTTCCCATAACAAATATGCAACATCTGGTCTACACTAAGGACATACACCAAAGATTCAACAAATTCTGCAGAATGTACTTAACTAGATAAGTGACTACTAATGTAATCAATTTGCATACTGATATGTAAATAATGTATATATTTCACACGCAAATATCCAATTTGTGGATATAGCGTGTATACTGAAATTGTTAAATAAAAAAATTCAAATTTTATTTATTAACAAAAAAAATTAATAGAACATGATTCATCATTTTTAAATTATAATTATTTTCGGGAAAAAAAAAGTAAATTGTTCCAGGATTTAGTTAATTTGAAATAATTTTGTTTTTGAAAATGTGGCAAATAGGCATTTTATATTCAACTCTATATCCTGTTAAAATTCATTCTAGAGATTGATTGAATATTGAGGATGCATATGAGCTATAAACATGTATCTTTACCTATGAGTTTGATATACAGTAGAACCTCCATGAGAGGACACTCGCGCTAGAAGAAAACCTCTCTATAAAGGACAATTTTCATTTGCAAAATTACCATTTTAATATTTGGATGGAAATATCTTTATTTACGGGGCTGCTAACCAGAATGGATTATTTTTGAGCCCCAAAAATTTTTGGCAACTCTCCGGCAAGAAGACACCTCTCCCTAAAGGACATTTTGGCTCTGCAATTAGATGTCTTTTTACAGGGAGGTAGTTCTACTGTATATAAATATCACACATACCAAATAAATAGATCTTTATGAATAAAGGTTAAGTATCGGCCATTGTGCATAATAAATTGTTGAATATATATATATATATTATTTATATATAGAGTTTGTTTAATTTAAAAAAGAATCTTACGCGTTTAAAATAGTTTCGAATTTTGATAACAGATGGCGCGCTAGTGCATCATATATATAGAGTTGCTTTTTAATTTAATACAGGTTGGACCGTAAGTCACGAACCCTTTTATTTTATAAATTAAATATTAAAAGGCAAACTATAATAAAATACAGTAGAACCTCCCTTTAGAGGATACCTCTCCACAAAAGACAGTTTTCATTTACAAAATTACCATTTTTACAATTTAGTAACTCTCCGGTAAGAGGACACCTCTCCCTAAATAACACTTTGGCTCTACAATTAGGTGTCATTTACAGGTAGGTTCTACTGTAGTTATATAGTTTTTATTCAAGTTTGCCTTTTAATTTTCGATAAAAAATAAAAGTTTTCGGAACTTATAGGCCACCCTGTATTATACCATAAGTATCTCAATTTAACTGTGCTATGAAAATGTTGAATAGTCATGTGCAATTTCAGGATTTTATAAATGGGGTATTGATTTTGGTTCCAAAATCACTTTATTAGGTACCGCTCAACAAGAGCAACCTAGTTTATGATAATTGAAACAATGAATAATATGTGAAGGTTATTTACATATTAAACAAAATGTTAACGCAGGATTCAATCCCAGTTCATGACTGTCGGGAATCGATAGGGTACCCACTCTTCCATCGACTATCATTTTTTTGGGTATCGACCAGATTTGTCACTTAGCAGACAATAAAGTTACACAGTAGAAACTCTATGTAAATGACTCCTAGTTGCATATTCAATGTTTCCCTTATGTAGAAGGTCCCCTCTCTCTTACATCAGATAGTTATTAATTAGTTAAAATTGCAATATTTAATGATTATTTTTAAAATTTTATTACAGCTGTAAATAATTTTGCAGACAGTTGATCATCATCTCTTCAGCTGTCCAGCATTCCTGAGACATAGGATACAAACAGCTGTTTGGACTGACCCACCTAAACCCTACATCTATGGCCAGCTTTCCAGACTCAACCTCAGCATGGATCTTCCTGGTAAACTGGTTCAACTCAACAATCAAAACAGGACGCGAGTAAAAGCGCTCAACATTAGTCCATACTAGTGAGCTGGACTCCCCAGGTAGTTGGAGTTCTGTTTTCCAGGAACCTGGGTTATAAATATCCCTCTATATATTTCATTATGATTGAGACAAGCTTTATTGAAATAAGGTTTTATATAGTAGTTTAGTTTAATATAAAAGATAGTGCACGATAAATTTTAGTTAAAATAGGTTTGAAACAAGTTTAATATAAAATTATAAACAATAATTTATTTACAAATCAAAATGAAGAGATATATATTACAAATATAAATAAATGAATCATTAAAAGGTTTTGGCTTGTTCCATTATATTCCTATTGGTCAGTATTTTACCAATTTTATATTGCATAACGTTTGGTATTTTGTTAAATTTTTGCATGACGTTGTAGTTACTTTTCCAGAGAAGGTTCCCTCTCTCTAAATCTTGGTTGAAACGTTTTATAATGAAATCAGCATATATAGGGAGATTTTCTTTGTACCAAGATATTTGCATATCCTCTGTGGATCTTATCTTTGCCTTGTATAGTAGATTTGCTGGTTGGTTGATATCTCGTTCTGTTATGTATTGGTGTAAGGTGGAAGAAGATTGACCAAGGAAAAACTTCTGAATCTTCTTTACTTCATCTTGGCATTGATCCCATAAATCTGATCGACACCTTATTGGTATAAAAAACCTAGTGTTATCTACTTGTAAATTTTGCAAAATAAACATTTTTATCATAACTTTTAATAATGGATCAATTGTATTTATTGAAGCAAATGTTTGTAAAAGTTTTAAAAAATCTTTTGAATCAATATCTGAATTCTCCATAACTAACTCACAAAGATCTTGCATATCTGTAGTAAAATCGTTTCCACTTAAAATAGAATCATGGAGAACTCTTGCTGTATGAATGTAAAATTGGACCTTTTCTTCGTTAGTTCTGGTATCGATTTCAAATCCTGCCTTAATAAGTGTGAAAACAAGCTTTATATTCCTTTTAGTAACTGCTATAAATAAAGCTTTATTACAAGACCCATTATAACCATCAAAATTGGCACCCAATTCTATCAAAGTTTCAGCCATTCTTAAATTATTAGAATAGCATGCAAAATTAAGAGCTGAACACCCATTTTTTACGATATAATCAATATTTGCCCCTTCTCTAAGTAATTTGTAAAATAGTTTCTCATTTCCGCATATAATTGAACTCTCTAAACATGAAATCCCAAAATTATTTTTTGATTCTAAATTAGCGCCAGCTTCTAACAGAATCTTAACATTTTTATAAAGGCCTCGACCTGCAAAAATTATAGCAGTTCCTCCATTTATATCAGTTGCATTGACATCTGCCCCTAATTTTATTAATGTTTTAAGAATAGATTCATTATTCACATAAGCCGCATGCATCAACAAGGTACGTTTTCTTTCATCCACTGCTTTTAAATCCGCCCCATTTCGAATCAATATTTCACAGATATCATTCTTTTTAATATGAATAGCATGATGTAAACAAGAAAGAGAATGATTGTATTTAAGGTTAACATTTGCACCCATTTCCAGTAGGAAATTAAATACTTCCAAATCATATTGAGAAATGGAGCTGTATAGTGATGTTATTCCATGGGAATTTCTGGTATTTATATCAGAACCAGCTGCTAATAAATCTTTTGATAAATCCAAATTCTTTCTAATCATCGCTACAAGGAATGGTGTATTTCCATTTTTAGACTTTAGATTAACATCTGCTCCAACACTTAAAAGATAATTACATATATCTCTTCTGTTAAGATAAGCAGCAATATGTAATGGTGAATTCCCATTACAATTAATTATATTAATATCAGCTCCATTTTCTAAAAGATACTTACATACTTCTAAATTATTTTGTTCTACAGCCACATGTAAAAGATATCCCTCATCATCCATTCTCGTGTTGACATCACCACCTTTTTCAATATAACTTTTGACTTTCTCAAAAAAATCAGTTTTCTTATCGTCATTCATTTTTGCTTCCATTTTAATGCATAAAAAATGCAAAAATGTGTATCCACAAATTATCACTAACCTTTAATATATTTATAATCCAGGTTGTTGAAGCGCGCAGAACCCCAACTACTCACTATCTTTAAACTTCTTAAAATATAAATCTTAAATTTCAAAATTGAGTATTCATTAGATATATTTATAACCGAGGTTTCAGGAACGCAGAACACCAACTTTCTGATTATATATTTATTAGTCTGTTTCTAAAATTGAAGATATAATTACTCTGTTTATATATTATTCAATGAAAAAATATATATATTTTTATAATATTCATATTTAAATTTGCAATCCCTATATATATAAAAGTCAGTGTATGTATGTATGTATGTGTGTTTGTTCCTATGTCGGCTATACACGTCCACAATACGTAACTAATCTAACAGTATATAGAGTTAACTATTGAAAAACTTATAGTGAATATTTAAGGTCTCTATATAGAATATTTTTCGAATTATTTGCAAATTTGCGTGGAAATTTGCCCTTTAGCTCGAAAGTAGTGCCTCTAGCGGGGAAAATGCGAAGTAATGGTCCGATGACCTAAGTCGTGGCGCCATCTATGTACGATATATATAACTATTCTTCAAATTCAATATATTTATATATCCTCTTTTTTAAATTTACATTTTGTTTAAAAAATATTATATTTAGTTATTCATTCAATTTTTTATAACTTATATGCGGAGTATTCTTCTTTTGCAGAAATTTTACATATTTTTTTAAAGACTACCATTTTCATGCCTAACCTTTTCCTTTTCTGAATCTCATATCTCAATTTCTAGGCAACATATATATAATTAAGATTGTGTTGTATCATTGCTTTACAGTTTTTTTTTTTTTTTTCAGAAAGCTGAATGCCTCCTAAAAAACGCAAGGCTTTTGGCCACTGCCAAGCAGAGGCTAAAAAAAGGAAACAACAACGTGCTAACGAAACGCCTATAGAAAGAGAGCGTAGACTTGCTAATCTGCGGGAGAGATTCAGAGTTTCGCATGCTTCAGAGACAGAACAGCAGCCTGAGGCCCGACTAAAGGCTACGCGAGAGAGAGCTACAACCTCCAGGGCTTCAGAGACTGCAGAGCAGCGGAGGGACAGGCTGAGTGGTTTGCGCGACAGAGCTACAACCTCCAGGGCTTCAGATCATCTCTTTATAAAAATATCGCTTCTCAGACACAAAGTTTGGAGCGGGACGTTTCACAAGAATGACATCCACGGCGCCAATTTATAATTGGGACGAATATCTTTTTAAAAAAAATCGCTTCTCAGACACAAAGTTTGGAGCGGGACGTTTCACAAGAATGACATCCACGGCGCCAATTTATAATTGTAACGAATAGTATTTGAATAAAAGCATTTAATCGGGTAAAACCCGGGCGTTGCCCGGGTCATTCGGCTAGTTAATTGTATATACAGGTTAATCGTAAAGAAAGAAGATGCTTGGCCGGCATTCATAGCTCTTAAAATTGAAGATACTTCGGCCTGTAAATCTTTTCTATTGTCTCGACGTTTCGACAAAAATCTTTTGTTCGCTCCTGACGAGGACAAAAGATTTTTGTTGAAACGTCGAGGTAATAAAAATATTTATTGGACGAAGTATCTTTAATACAAGTTAATCCTTAAATAAAAAGGCATATATTGAATCAAAATATCATTTAATTTAGCAATATTTCAGTTGGCTGAACGCCAACCTTTATCAAGGTATTATAACATTTTAAACACACTTTAATACCTTGATAAAGGTTGGCGTTCAGCCAACTGAAATATTGGTTAAATAAATGATATTTTAATCCAATATATGCCTTTTTATTTAAAGATTTATTTATGGATTGCTCTATTTTCAAAATTATATACAAAGTGTTTTCAAACGTATAATTTAAACCGTACAATTTCAAAACAAAGGGAAAAGATAAAAGTGTGTGAAGTAATATCGTTTGGCAACATCCGGGAGGACATTGGCAGGAGTCGTCTGCTGACTTCCACCATCTTTGGCATTTATCCTTAGTGGGTTGTTGGATGCACGACGATGATTGGGTGGAATATGTTAGTCCATATTTATAGAGGCAATAGAATATTTAAAATTTTAACGTTTTAGTGTAGTTTTAGTAAAAAAAACTTATCCTATCTCTGCTGAAATGCGATAACTATAAGGTTATCCCAAAGTTCATGTTTTTCTTAAAACGTTGTTTTTATTTTTACTTGGCGAATAATATCATTACGGCGAATACATAATAAAATTAGTTTTTACGTAATACAAATACATTATACATAACGGTGAATAAGATTGGTATTTCATTTTTTTTGCAAGTGTTTACGAACTTTGGGACAATCTTGTATTAGGAAAGCTTGGCTTGTCAGTAATGAACTCTCCCAGCGCTAGTTACCTGACTGGACAACTATTGGCTTCAGCTCTGCGAGAGTTAAACAGCCCAATATACAAGTGAAGCTGACAGATTGAATTAACGCTGGGAGTATTCACTAATGATGAGCCAACCCCTTCTAATATTCCAGTAGAGAGATGAGGAATAATTTTAATAAAACAAATTACACTAAACGTTCTGCTGAATGTGCACCTTTACCTTCTAACAGCTACCGTTTTGAAGGTGCGGTGTTGACCACTTGTATGTTGAGGACGTTTTATCCCCGTCGGCTATGTCTCTAGTTGAGCCACACAACGGGGAAGAAGAAGACGCTGTGTGGCTCTAGAAGCGTCAAGTCAATATCTTATTGGAGCGAAATTTAATTATTATACAGTAGAACCTCCATCAGAGGACACCTCTCATAATGGACAGTTTTTATTTGCAAAATTGCCATTTTTACTATTTAGAAACTTTCCGGTAAGAGGATACTTCTCCTTAAAGGACACTTTGGCTCTGCAATTAGGTGTCCATTACAGGGAGGTTCTACTGTATTTATCAATGAAATAACCACTCATTTCAGACAACTAATTGATTCCTGGTATGTATTTTGAAAATGAAATCACTGAGAGAGTAAAACGGAGATTCCTGGATTTAGAACATTAAAATCACGAAGAAACAAGTCTAAATTTACCGGCAACAAAAATGTATATTGGCCAAAGTAATATATCTGGATATAACACAGCATAAAGTTGAGGGAGGATTATATTCGTGTACCTAGAGATCTCTTCAGTTGTGCATCAGAGGGATGCATTACGTTCATCACCCTAGTGAAGTGGCAAGGGCCGATTTTAACGCATCGTTCTGAGGCATAAGTAAAGAGAGAGAGAGAGATTGAAACTGATTTATTAGAATGTCCATATAAGATTATACAAGGTTAAATACATAAAATGAATAAATAAGATTAATAATGAGAGATATATGAATAAATAGATATAAATAGATAAAATAATTGATGAATATACAATATATCTATATATATATAAATTAATGTATGTATGTGTGTGTGTATGTGTGTGTCTGTCTGTCCTTTATGCCTGACCAAACCACTCATTGGAACGCCATGAAACTTTGGGAAGTTATTTAGTATAGTACTGGGAAGGTTTCTAGCAAATGAAATTTTTGAAATAACTTTTCGCCTAGAAATAACCAAGATAAATATTCTAATTTATCTGTTATAATTCAACAATCTGCTCTAAATATTATCATGATGATACGATGATTTTGTAATGTAGAAAATTAGGAAAGACAAAATTCAGGATGACACGGCAATTTATTTGAGACAAGAATAATGATACAATTCCAAGGCAAGATACTATTCCTTTAACTTCCAATTACCGAGGGAACCAATTAATATTGATTTTATTCAACTTATCGAATATTTTTCAAGGGACCGGGAAAAAATGTTCACTTTATCGAGAGATTCGTTAAACAAACCTTTACTCGGGTAAAACCCGGGCGAAGCCGGGTACATCCATACAAGAATAATGATACAATTCCAAGGCAAGATACTATTCCTTTAACTTTCAATTATTGAGGGAACCAATTAATATTGATTTCATTCAACTTATCGAGTATTTTTCAAGGGACCGGGAAAAAAATGTTCACTTTATCGAGAGATTCGTTAGACAAACCTTTACTCGGGTAAAACCCGGGCAAAGCCGTGTACGTCCGCTAGTATATAAATATATATACAAGGAGAGAGAGAGAGAGATTGAAACTGATTTATTACAATGTACATATAAGATTATATATGGTTAATTACAAAATTGAATAAATACGAATAAATAAAATTATATAATGATAAATGTATGAATAAATATATAAATAGGGAGAGAGAGAGAGATATTTATAACTCAGGTTCCTGGAGCGCAGAACGCCAACTACCTGTGAAGTCCAGCTCACTAGCAGGGAGATATAACTCTCTAGGTACACGAATATTATCGTCCAGCAACTTTATTTTGTATTCTATCCTAAAAATCGGCTCTTGCCAATTCACCAGCTTAAACATCTGTTTGGTAAATTTGACCGATTTCACATCCGCTCTCGTAGGATGTTATGAAATCGAAGCCGTCTCTGTACTGATGAAGGTCAAAGCCCAAAACCCTGGTATACTGATTGTTGGATTTTTGTCTGAAATCGCCAAAACTGATGTGCTGTGGTTGATGCTTTATCATCTTCTCTACGGTTTGTACCGGGGTGTTGTCCCAAAATGTGGATTGTTTAATTCTTTTGAAGCATTTATAAAGGGAGAGGTGCCACTTTTGGTACATGAATCCTCGCGCAACTTTATGTTTTATCTTGATATGTAAAAAGTTATCGCAACAATGCAAACAACAGGAAACGATCGGCACGGATATCTCAGTCAGTGCAAGGTAGTTGGAGGCGCACGCACGATGCCCCTCGCGAGACCTGACCATGGCCAGAGTGAGCCCGGAAAAGATCGCCAGGCCTCCTCCGCCCTACTACGAGGTCCCGGGGGTCGTGCCCACCTTCGAGGCCGACGGCGAGGGTCCTTCTCCGTCCTACGCCGAGATCGGGGCACCGGACGGCCCGCCGCCCACTTACAGCTCGCTCTACTCCCAGATGCAGATGATCAAGACTTCCTCCAAGGGGATCTGGGACTTTTTCCGTCGCCTGCTGGACCTGGCAATTGGCACCATCGGCTGCACGCTGCTCATGGCCTTCGTGTTCGTGCTGCCCAGCTCCATGATGGTGGTCGGTGGCCTGTTTCTGTGGGACTGCCCCGCTCAGCCCAACGTCCCCGTCTTCTTGCTGGTGGGCGGCGGGGTCTGGACGCTCCGCAATGTGGTCTACCTCACGCTGTCGCTCTTCCGTCGCCTCTCCGTCGGCACCATAACGGTCGAACGCCTCTCCGACATCGTCTTCAACGTCTTCCTCGTCGTGTGGTTCGTCGCCGGCTGCTTCTGGGTCTACACCGTTTATCCTCCCGAGTTCGAAGACCACGCGTCCAAGAAGTTCTGCGACCAAATCGTTTATCATTTTGCCTTCTGGCTTCTCAACTCCATCTTCGCATTATTCGCTTTCATTTTCGTATTCACAGCATGTCTCTTCCTGCTCATCACGTGAACATTCTGAATGTATGTGTGGAGTAGTACTGCCTGAAAGAAGATAACAAGAACCGTGCTGTAACCCACCTGCTATCCTCGGGTTTGCTCAGCTCGGCCCCAACAATACAGACATTTCGTCCTTATCTTTGTGGTCTATAGTAGTCAATGGACCTACAACAACGCTGAACTCTACTATCAATCCAATATGTTATGACAGTAGAACAGAATACATTTCATAGATAACTCAATCATGTAGCCAAAAATATATATTATAAATTGAGAGAATGCAATCAAGCGCCTGTTTACCTCGTTTTCTGTTCTAAGCAGTCGAAGTTGAACAGGAAGGATGATTCAATGGCCCTACTAACCCCGTTTACTTCTTTATTTTAAAAATGATTTATTTCTAAGAGATATATAAAAATCAGCATTCTTGGGAATCCGGAACCTTTTGGCAATATAAGAACGCACAAGGTACGCTTGATTCTCAGATGGCGTTTTAAAATCGTTACATCGAGGAATAAATAGAAAGTGGTATAAATTTACTTATTCACAAAGTCTATGGAGGTATATAAAATGTATTCAGAAATAATACTTTTTGTGTTATTTATTATAAGGGGAAAAAATCGTCATAATTTGTCTGGAGACAGAAGAGTCCTTAATCAAGAGTTCGACTTTGCACTTACAAATATGCCAGAGCCCCGTTTGGTTACTTGCACTCGCTTGTTTATTTATTTATTTTAATTATCTCTAGTACAGGCCACACACACACATGATAATCATGGTGGGTAGAAGTTGACGACTGCTTTTACTGTAAGTGCACCACATGTCTACACATGTGAAAAGTAGTTCGACTTTGCACTTACAAATATGGCAGAGCCCCGTATGGTTACTTGCACTCGCTGGTGGGGTTGGACTTTTGCAAGAAGCGGGGGCCATTCGAGCATTTTTTTTTTATTAGAAAAAAAATCCCTTTGCGGGATTCGATCCCGGGTAGTAACGCTTTAGACAACCGTTCCACCCATTCCCAAAGTAATTTGTTCATTCACCCAGTTGTTAAGTAGAAACCATCGGATTCATCAAGTTACTTCGAATATCACTCGCAGCTCTATAAAATCTAAAATATTTAAAAGTTTCGGTCACAGCCAGCGCAGTATTCAACCATTTGTTGAGATCACAGTTTACACAATACAGAGAGGGACCCACCGGATCTCACGACAGACAATTAGAGATAATCTCCCTCCTCACATTTTGTTCTCTCCAACACATCACAATGGATTACGACACAAAAAATCACATTATTACAAAAAATTGAGAAACCTCTATTTTAATGTACTCTGACGTATTTATATATAGTTTTTATATTCTTGTTGTGTGTGATTTGGATCTATTATGATGATTTTTTCCAGAACAATGTTGGGATACCATGTTGTAATACCATGTTACATTATACGTAGACACTCCACCGCCCTGTCGTGTGTGTCACAGACCTACTCAAGCAATGTCGGCTTGCTATTCCTTAACTATTGTCATTAACAAGATCTTTTCTTGATTTAACAAATAGACACTTCGGCCAGTTAGAGTTTTTTTTAATTTTTTTATTTTCTCAACGTTTCGACAAAAATCTTTTGTCTTCGTCAGGAGAAGTAAATAAAAATAAAGTGTAAATATGTGGAATAAAATATAAACATGTAAATATAGTTAAGGATTTGTATTGTAATTAAGAAAAAACTTCTCTCGCTGGTGGGCAGTCGCGTGCTTTTCGTTCTAAACATTCTTTAAAAATAAACGAACTGTAAACAACAGAAGAGGTTGTTTTTAATCTTAGCTTCGAGGCGTAAAGGGAAGTGACCCTACACTCGAAACCCTACATAAAGCATTTGGAAAGGCGTTAAAAATTGTTCTGAGGTTGCAAGGGCGTTCTCACTGTATTTTTCATAGAACTATGAATGCCGGCCAGGCAACCCTTATCTTTATGATACCAAATACAGTAGAACTTGGATAATATTCGAACGTCTTTAATGCCAATATTTATCTTGGTCCCTAGAATTTCCTATAAATAGAATTTCCGTTTTTAAATTTGAATTTTTGAATAATTCGATTTTTTTTTTTGGTTCCTTGGGCATCGAATTATCCGAGTTCGACTGTATATTAAAATAATGTCACAGGTCTCTGAAGATGGATTTATTTTCATGAAACGAACATCCGATTCTGCTAGTTTCTTGAGATGGTCGATTGAATATCACATATATTTGCGTATTTCCTGACGGGAACAGAAAATAATACACAATTGAGAAAAACATTAGCTTCATGCTTTTTTTAATTGTGAAGATATAAAACAAGAAAGACCAAACCTAAGCAAGGCCCTTACAAGGAAAAGATATAGAGTTGCGCTAGGTTGTTTAGTCTTTTCATCACTTCAACAAAAATAAGTTCAAAGATAAGTTCTAGAACTAAGAAATGGAGAACCCTACGTGAAGTGAATATGCATTTACGTCTATAACAAAGAAAATAAATTGAGGTGGATATACAGAGCTTGTAGTTCTCAGCCATCCTAATCTAGAACAGACTTTGCGACAATAAGAACTCAGTCTCTTATCGCAAAGTATGTTCTAGATTAGGATGCCGTTTGAAAACTACAAGATCTGTATATCCATCCTAATTTATTATCTGTTAAATAAGCAAATGCATGTTCACTTCACGTAGGGTTCTCCCTTTCTTAGTGCTAGAATTTATTATTTGTTGGAGTGAAGACTAAATTACCTATAAACTTTGTATATCTTGTCACTCTAAGTCGGATGAAGGCTTCAGCTTGCTATCAATGGTTCCAAGATGTTCAGCGGCGGATGTCCACGTCAGCTTCCCCTTACAGCATTCCTCTTTCGCCTTCTTCTCTCCCTTTAACGTAGATGAAGAGAAGCGAGACATATATCATATATTCAAGTTTATTTGATAAATCTCATATAACCGTGATAGATTGATATATTTTTGAAAATAGAGCAATCCATAGATAAATCTTTAATTAAAATGGCATATATTGGATCAAAATATCATTTATTTTTCCAATATTTCAGTTGGCTGAACGCCAACCTTTATCAAGGTGTTATAACATTTTAAAGTGTGTCAACGACAAACTCAGCGCCACATAACGTCAACCGTTAAAATACCGTAAAATACCATAAAAATAACGTTAAAATAAATGATATTTTGATCCAATATATGCCTTTTTAATTAAAGATTGATATATATAGGACGGTTCCAACAGTGCATCAGTTAAAACCATTCATTATCATAAAGGTTTCTAGATTTCGATAAATTACAAAAAAAAAAAAAACTATTTTTATTTAATTAAAAATAGTAGCGGCATCTTATACCTTTTTTAAAAATTATTTTTAGGTAAAACCATGCTTGGAGATATATAAAACAGAAACCCCTTTTAAAAGTTTTTATCTTGTTACCATGTTTGTTTGTCTATCAAGAAATCTTGTAATCAATTTTTAATACACTTACAAGGCACCTCAGCCAGAAATTTGGTACATTTGCTCAGCCCTGAGACAATTGCGAATTGACCAAATATCAGAATCATGGGTGGTTGGTAATGGACTAATTTTATTATCTTTATTTGATTTGTAATTTTGTGTTCCATTTTATTATACTACCAGACCTCACAGAAGTCTGAAAATTTATAGACTCGATTAATACAGCTGGCAATATAAAATGACAAAATTTAGAATTCTGGGTGATTGTGGTAATCGGCTATTTTTTTCTATATTTAGTTTCAGCCTTTTGCCTAAAATCAAAGGGTCTTTCCTAAAGCCCTATAGAGGCTATAGGCCTCACCTATAACCGGGTCGTGGCGGTATAACCACTGGGTCTGGAGGAAATGCCAACCCGAAGAAAGAAGAGATGTGTGGATCTTCCCGCAAGAGAACCTTCCGCCCGGATCCGGAGAACCAGAAGAAGAACCCTTTGTACCATAATCTATTTGCATTCATTATTCTATATTTAACTTGTAATTTTTTTATAATTTTGTTTTTTTATCATCTACTATGTTGAACTAGTATTTTTTTTTTTGAATAGTTCAATAAAATGTTTTAAATCTTTAGTTTCCAATTTTTAAACCATTTTTTATATATTATCTGACCATATATAAGTATAGTATTTAATAGACTTGTTCACAATACAACTAACATTTAAAGTGTACATAATTCTGACTTCTAGGTGGCTGCGGTGGTCGGGAATAGAAAAGGAAATAGAATTTGCTTTCAAACGGACAAAAACAGGTGTAGCCGTTTCTTTGGTGTGATGAGCGGCAGGAGTTCAATAAAAATGTGGTCGGGGTGGTAGGGACTGGAACAATTTCTATTTTTCCTTTAAATATTTGTGATCAAGTTTTAATATACTACCAGACCCCACATAGATTTCAGAAATGTTGTACTCTCTCGATCCTGCTAACAATTAAAATTTTCAAAATTTAAGACTTCTTGGTTGTCTGGATTGTACAAATTTCTATATTTCTTTTTATAAATTTTGGGATACATCTATATATATAAAATGAATGTTTGTATGTTTGTTTGTCCACTAATTCAAACCAAAATTTCCATACATAGGTAAAAAAAAATACGGGGAAGACGATAGGCTATTTTAAAAAATATATAAATCAATTATTAAAACTATATATTCAAATTATTCTACTTAGCTCACGAACATTATGCTGATGCAAACAAATAGATAATGCTAATAACAAACAATTATTCAAAAAAATCTTATCTAAATATATATCACTCGGGTAGATATGCACACGGGTCAATGCCGGGGCGAAGCCCGGGTCACCCGTCTAGTTTTTAATATAATTCCAAACCACTAAAAAGCCTAAATAAATAATTTTAACGCCTCACCAAATGCTTTGATTTTATTTGCTCCTGACGAGGACAACATTTTTTGTCGAAACGTAGAGATATTGTAATAATAAAACTTTATATGACCGAAGTGTCTCTTATTTTATAAATATTAAATTAATTCTTTTCTCTCTCATCTTATAGTACATTTATATCGAAAGGATCGAAAAATACTTCGTGAAAAGTTAAGTTTAATATAATATATGAATACGATTTTGCGTTTCTCTCTTTCTTAAGTAATGAAATCTCTTCCACTGAAAGAATTAGAATCATCCCCATTGTTATTTTACTTTTAAAATGGGTTTTATTCGATTGACAACTAAAATATTAGTATCGTTGGATTTGATGGTCAGAAGAAATATCACATTGAAGTCCTTTCTTTCATTTGAAGGAATAGAAGTCACGCTACAGAAAAAATTCAACTTCTCTATTTGCAAAAAAAAAAAAAAAAAAAGATTATGAAAACCTTTGAAAAAACAATTTATATCAAAAATGTTCGAAGTGATATCGGAAATAAGAAATTTTCTGAACTCTATTTAGAATTTTATATTGATTCCTGGAACAAGCACAATGTTTCAAGCTAGAAAGATTGTATTTTCACTCTCCTTACTAAAGAAGAATTCAATTATCAATTAATTAAATAAGAATTAATCACTGAGATCTACCCAGCATGGATGAAGCAAGCCTAGGAATTGATTTTCTACAAGTTTAACTTATCTATTCAGTAAAACTTATGATATCAAGTGATTTTTATATATAAATAGTATATTGATGAACATTTCTAGAATCAAAGTTAGAAACAAATTATTATTTGATTAATGAACTTTTCCCAAACAAATATATACGAAGTAGCTCCATAGATGTGAAAATTGCAGGATTGTATGGAACCCAAGCCAATTCAAGTATGTGTGTGTTGATTCCATTATATATCTCAACGTCAATATCAATTCAAAACGACAAACGAATTTAGGAGCATGAATACAGCCGACATTCTTTCTGTGGCGTCTCTATAATTAAATAAAAATATCCATAGAAAGCCATAATCTAAGGTTGACATAGAAGTGTATCTCTCTGCGACCTAGAACTGGACAACCACAGGTGAGTTCCTATGACTACCTTACATAGAAATATAGTCAGAATAATAACTAGTATAGAAGATTGAGACAATATGGGTGTTTATCCCTAGTACAAGTGGTAGAGGCCATGATAATCATGGTGAGTAGAAGTAGGCGACTTCTTTTACTGTAAGCGCACCACATGTCTACACATGTGAAAACAGTTCGACTTTACACTTACAAATGTGCCAGAACCCCGTTTGGTTACGTGCACTCGCTGGTGGGGTTGGACTTTTGCAAGAATCGGGGGTTATTAGAGCATTTTTTGTTAATCAGAAAAAAGTGCCCAATGTGGGAATCGAACCCGGGTCGTAGCGGTCGAAAACCAACGGTTTAGACCATCCTTCCACCGACCCCCCAATAAGGCTGTACAGGCACTAAGGGCTTCCTTAGTTATGTCCTAGAGCCGGGGTCGATAAACTGCGAGCCACATGCGGCTATTTGGATGTGAAGCTGCGGTTTTTATACAGCTCCATACGCAAATATTATTTATTTTATAAAAAAAAAAAACATTTAAAATCT
>CP092867.1:99735482-99758176 GCA_030710605.1 Cordylochernes scorpioides
GATCTCACGACAGACAATTAGAGATAATCTCCCTCCTCACATTTTGTTCTCTCCAACACATCACAATGGATTACGACACAAAAAATCACATTATTACAATAAATTGAGAAACTCTCTATTTTAATGTACCCTGACGTATTTATAGATAGTTTTTATATTCTTGTTGTGTGTGATTTGGATCTATTATGATGATTTTTTCCAGAACAATGTTTTAATACCATGTTGTAATACCAGGTTGCAATATACGTAGACACTCAACCGCCCTGTCGTGTGTGTCACAGACCTACTCAAGCAATGTCGGCTTGCTATTCCTTAACTATTGTCATTAATAAGATCTTTTCTTGATTTAACAAATAGACACTTCGGCCAGTTAGAGTTTTTTTATTTTTTTATTTTCTCAACGTTTCGACAAAAATCTTTTGTCTTCGTCAGGAGAAGTAAATAAAATAAAGTGTAAATATGTGGAATAAAATATAAACATGTAAATATAGTTAAGGATTTGTATTGTAATTAAGAAAAAACTTCTCTCGCTGGTGGGCAGTCGCGTGCTTTTCGTTCTAAACATTCTTTAAAAATAAACGAACTGTAAACAACAGAAGAGGTTGTTTTTAATCTTAGCTTCGAGGCGTAAAGGGAAGTGACCCTACGCTCGAAAATCTACATAAAGCATTTGGAAAGGCGTTAAAAATTGTTCTGAGGTTGCAAGGGCGTTCTCACTGTATTTTTCATTGACTATGAATGCCGGTCAGGCAACCCCTATCTTTATGATATCAAATACAGTAGAACTTGGATAATATTCGAACGTCTTTAAAACGAATATCTATCTTGGTCCCTAGAATTTCCTATAAATAGAATTTCTGTTTTTAATTTGAATTTTTGAATAATTCGATTTTTTTTTGGTTCCTTGGGCTTCGAATTATCCGAGTTCGACTGTATATTAAAATAATTTCACAGGTCTCTGATGATGGATTTATTTTCATGAAACGAACATCCGATTTTGCTAGTTTCTTGAGATGGTCGATTGAATATCACATATATTTGCGTATTTCCTGACGGAAACAGATAATAACACACAATTGAGAAAACATTAGCTTCATGTTTTTTTTTTAATTGTGAAGAAATAAAACAAGAAAGACCTAACTTAAGCAAAGGCTCATACAATAACAAGATATACAGAGTAGCAAGGTAATTTAGTCTTTTCTTCACTCCAACAAAAATAAGTTCAAAGATAAGTTCTAGAACTAAGAAATGGAGAACCCTACGTGAAGTGAACATGCATTTACGTCTATAACAAAGAAAATAAATTGAGGTGGATATACAGAGCTTGTAGTTCTCAAACAGCCATCCTAATCTAGAACAGACTTTGCGACAATAAGAACTCAGTCTTCTATCGCAAAGTCTGTTCTAGATTAGGATGCCGTTTGAAAACTACAAGATCTGTATATCCATCCTAATGTATTCTCTGTTAAATAAGCAAATGCATGTTCACTTCACGTAGGGTTCTCCCTTTCTTAGTGCTAGAATTTATTATTTGTTGGAGTGAAGACTAAATTACCTATAAACTTTGTATATCTTGTCACTCTCAGTCGGATGAAGGCTTCAGCTTGCTATCAATGGTTCCAAGATGTTCAGCGGCGGATGTCCACGTCAGCTTCCCCTTACAGCATTCCTCTTTCGCCTTCTTCTCTCCCTTTAACGTAGATGAAGAGAAGCGAGACATATATATCATATATTCAAGTTTATTTGATAAATCTCATATAAAACCATGATAGATTGATATATTTTTGAAAATAGAGCAATCCATAGATAAATATTTAATTAAAATGGCATATATTGGATCAAAATATCATTTATTTTACCAATATTTCAGTTGGCTGAACGCCAACCTTTATCAAGGTGTTATAACATTTTAAAGTGTGTCAACGACAAACTCAGCGCCACATAACGTCAACCGTTAAAATACCGTAAAATACCATAAAAATAACGTTAAAATAAATGATATTTTGATCCAATATTTTAATTAAAGATTGATATATATAGGACGGTTCCAACAGTGCATCAGTTAAAACCATTCATTATCATAAAGGTTTCTAGATTTCGATAAATTACAAAAGAAAACTATTTTTATTTAATTAAAAATAGTAGCGGCATCTTATACCTTTTTTTAAAATTATTTTTAGGTAAAACTATGCTTGGAGATATATAAAACAGAAACCCCTTTTAAAAGTTTTTATCTTGTTACCATGTTTGTTTGTCTATCAAGAAATCTTGTAATCAATTTTTAATACACTTACAAGGCACCTCAGCCAGAAATTTGGTACATTTGCTCAGCCCTGAGACAATTGCGAATTGACCAAATATCAGAATCATGGGTGGTTGGTAATGGACTAATTTTATTATCTTTATTTGATTTGTAATTTTGTGTTCCATTTTATTATACTACCAGACCTCACAGAAGTCTGAAAATTTATAGACTCGATTAATACAGCTGGCAATATAAAATGACAAAATTTAGAATTCTGGGTGATTGTGGTAATCGGCTATTTTTTTCTATATTTAGTTTCAGCCTTTTGCCTAAAATCAAAGGGTCTTTCCTAAAGCCCTATAGAGGCTATAGGCCTCACCTACAACCGAGTCGTGGCGGTATAACCACTGGGTCTGGAGGAAATGCCAACCCGAAGAAAGAAGAGATGGATCTTCCCGCAAGAGAACCTTCCGCCCGTATCCGGAGAACCAGAAGAAGAACCCTTTGTACCATAATCTATTTGCATTCATTATTCTATATTTAACTTGTAAATTTTTTATAATTTTGTTTTTTTTTATCATCGACTATGTTGAACTAGTATTTTTTTTTTTTTTTTGAATAGTTCAATAAAATGTTTTAAATCTTTAGTTTCCAATTTTTAAACCATTTTTTATATATTATCTGACCATATTTCAATTTCAATTTTTTACTGGACATGGTGACTTCAACACATATTTGTTTAGAATTGGCAAAATTGGTTCACCTGCATGCACTTGTGGAAACGGACAACAAACCCCTGAACACCTTCTGATAAACTGTCCATTAACTTCTGATCTAAGGGAAGAAAACCAACTTTACCTGACTAATACAAAACAAGCTGCTTGCAATAAAGACCAATACATCAAGTTTAATAGATTCTGCAGGATGTATATTTTGAGGTGAAAGTGTTCACTGTACATATTTCAAGCTACTACTTATAATTGCTATATGTAAATTTTGACATCGAACGTTTAATTTTAATGATTTCCAATGTTCAATTGTATTAATTGTATATAATATTTAAAATATACACGCAATTATCCAAATTGTGGATATGGCGTGTCTCTCCCAACTGTTAAATAAATAAAAACCATATATAAGTATCTACTTATATATTTGCCTTATTCTGTCTGTTTGTTTGTCTGAAGCTCACGGATGGGAATTTTCATAACCATCGGTGGTTCAGTGGTAGAATGCTCGCCTGCCACGCGGGAGGCCCGGGTTCGATTCCCGGCCGATGCATTTTTTTTTTTTTTTACAATTTTTAAAACTCATTTATATATTATACAAGAATGACATCCACGGCGCCAATTTATAATTGTAACGAATAGTATTTGAATAAAAGCATTTAATCGGGTAAAACCCGGGCGTTGCCCGGGTCATTCGTATATAATAATTGTAATAAACGAATGCAAGACAAAATCACCGCGAATGTTTCTTTTTTTTAAGGCAATTTCTTTTTAAGGCAATTATCGTTATTTATCGTTAATTTTTGTTTCGATTTTATTGAAAAAAAAAACGATATGGTGCCTTTAAAAAATGATCTTTATTACTATGCAGTTTCTATTTAGTCAATATACCTAAGTTCATGTTGCAAATGTAATTATCTCTATCGATTTAGTAGGTGAAATGCAAAAAGAAAATCGACATGATGAAATCTTTATGAAAATTCACATTTTTATTTTTATATTTTCAAGACACACACAGTTTGGGGCGGGACGTTTCACAAGAGAGACATCCACGGCGCCAATTTATAATTGTAACGAATAGTATTTGAATTAAAACGTTTTTAAAATATATACGCACTCGGGTAAAACCCGGGCGTTGCCCGGGCCATTCGTCTAGTAGTATTTAATAGACTTGTTCAATACAACTAACATTTAAAGTGTACATAATTCTGACTTCTAGGTGGCTGCGGTGGTCGGGAATAGACAAGGAAATAGAATTTGCTTTCAAACGGACAAAAACAGGTGTAGCCGTTTCTTTGGTGTGATGAGCGGCAGGAGTTCAATAAAAATGTGGTCGGGGTGGTAGGGACTGGAACAATTTCTATCTTTCCTTTAAATATTTGTAATCAAGTTTTAATATACTTCCAGACCACACATAGAATTCATCAATTGTGTACTCTCTCAATCCTGTTAACAATTCAAGTCTACAAAATTTAAGACTTCTTGGTTGTCTGGATTGTACAATTTTCTATATTTCTTTTTATAAATTTTGGGATACATCTATATATATAAAAATTAATGTTTGTATGTTTGTTTGTCCACTAATTCAAACCACAGTTTCCATACATAGGTAAAATAATACGGGGAAGACGATAGGCTATTTTAAAAAATATATAAATCAATTATTAAAACTATATATTCAAATTATTCTACTTAGCTCACGAACATTATGCTGATGCAAACAAATAGATAATGCTAATAACAAACAATTATTTTAAAAAATCTTATCTAAATATATATCACTCGGGTAGATATGCACACGGGTCAATGCCGGGGCGAAGCCCGGGTCACCCGTCTAGTTTTTAATATAATTCCAAACCACTAAAAAGCCTAAATAAATAATTTTAACGCCTTACCAAATGCTTTGATTTTATTTGCTCCTGACGAGGACAACATTTTTTGTCGAAACGTAGAGATATTGTAATAATAAAACTTTATCTGACCGAAGTGTCTCTTATTATATAAATATTAAATTAATTCTTTTCATCTTATAGTACATTTATATCGAAAGGATCGAAGAAATACTTCGTGAAATGATAAAGTTTAATATAATATATGAATACGATTTTGCGTTTCTCTCTTTCTTAAGTAATGAAATCTCTTCCACTGAAAGAATTAGAATCATCCCCATTGTTATTTTACTTTTAAAATGGGTTTTATTCGATTGACAACTAAAATATTAGTACCGTTGGATTTGATGGTCAGAAGATATATCACATTGAAGTCCTTTCTTTCATTTGAAGGAATAGAAGTCACGCTACAGAAAAAAAATCAACTTCTCTATTTGCAAAAAAAAAAAAAGATTTTGAAAACCTTTGAAAAAACAATTTATATCAAAAATGTTCGAAGTGATATCGGAAATAAGAAATTTTCTGAACTCTATTTAGAATTTTATATTGATTCCTGGAACAAGCACAATGTTTCAAGCTAGAAAAATTGGATTTTCACTCTCCTTACTAAAGAAGAATTCAATTATCAATTAATCAAATAAGAATTAATCACTGAGATCTATCCAGCATGGATGAAGCAAGCCTAGGAATTGATTTTCTACAAGTTTAACTTATCTATTCAGTAAAACTTATTATATCAAGTGATTTTTATATATAAATAGTATATTGATGAACATTTCTAGAATAAAAGTTAGAAACAAATTACAATTTGACATCATGAACTTCTCCCAAACAAATATATACGAAGTAGCTTCTTAGGGATGAAAATTGCGGGGGTGTTTGGAACCACATCCCGTTTCAAGTATGTGTGTGTTGATTCCATTATATATCTCAACGTCAATGTCATTTCAAAACGACAAACGAATTTAAGAGCATGAATAAAACCGACATTGTTTCAGGCATCTCTATAACAAATCGAAAGATCCATAGAAAGCCATAATCTGGGGTTGACATGGAAGTATCTCTCAGCGCCCCAGAACTGGACAACCACAGGTGAGTTCCTATGACTACCTTACATAGAAATATAGTCAGAATAATAACTAGTATAGAAGATTGAGACAATATGGGTGTTTATCCCTAGTACAAGTGGTAGAGGCCATGATAATCATGGTGAGTAGAAGTAGGCGACTTCTTTTACTGTAAGCGCACCACATGTCTACACATATGAAAACAGTTCGACTTTACACTTACAAATGTGCCAGAACCCCGTTTGGTTACGTGCACTCGCTGGTGGGGTTGGACTTTTGCAAGAATCGGGGGTCATTAGAGCATTTTTTGTTAATCAGAAAAAAAGTGCCCAATGCGGGAATCGAACCCGGGTCGTAGCGGTCGAAAACCAACGGTTTAGACCATCCTTCCACCGACCCCCCAATAAGGCTGTACAGGCACTAAGGGCTTCCTTAGTTATGTCCTAGAGCCGGGGTCGATAAACTGCGAGCCACATGCGGCTATTTGGATGTGAAGCTGCGGTTTTTATACAGCTCCATACGCAAATATTATTTATTTTATAAAAAAAAAACATTTAAAATCTTTCTGAGTCGATTAACGAGGACTAGGCGCAGATTCTATTTCTCAGTCACTTGTACTCGCTTTTCATCACAAACTTTATTTCACCAAAAACTTTATTTATGCTAGTACTGTTTATTGTTTGTCAAGAAAATATTTTGTGGCTCTTTAATGTAAATATCAATTTTTGGCTCTTTCGACTCAAAAGGTTGCTGATCCCTGCCATAGAGGCCTACTTTATTAATTTGTCCTCTCTTATTAAATATCTATTTTAATTTTTTTCCTCTTCGGTTCCAAAATCACTTTATTAGGTACCGCTCAACAAGAGCAACCTATTTTATGATATTTGCAACAGTGAATAATATGTGAGTTATTCACATATTAAACAAAATGTTAACGCGGGATTCAATCCCGGTTCATGGCTGTCAGGAATCTAGGGTGTTACCCACTCGTCCACCGACGTTTTTTAATTACACTGATAGACAAAACTTAAGGAAGTTGTACCTTATAGCATATATATATCGGGATTCAGAAAATAACTCTGAGAGATATTTTCTGAATCCCGATATATATATGCTATAAGGTACAACTTCCTTAAGTTTTGTCTATCAGTGTTATTTTTCCCTCTCCATTTGTATAATAGTTAAATATGAAAATATTTTTATAGCTCTATACAGTTAAACCTCTCTATAGCGCCCCCTCTAAATAGCGCCCGATTTTAAATACGTAGTACGATGTGATTTACATTAAAAGTGACCTGTCTATAGCACCCTCTCTCTATAGCACCCTATTTTTGTGAGTCCCAAGAGCTATAGACAGGTTTAACTGTATATAGCATTTTTATAAAATTATGTAAAATAGTAACTCGTGTTCTATTATCGAATTCGTATTATACCATGCTTTCTCCTGTAGAAGGACGTCCGTGCCAGAAAGCTAGAGATTAAAAAGGTTTTTGAAAAGATAATTTTTCTGGAGGCCTGATATGTTTTTACTCAAGAACAAGTTTAATAAATGATAATCCTTTTTATATAATATCATTTAGATAAAAATTCATCCAGTGATAAGTTATATGATGAAGATATATCCGTCTGAAAATGTGAACTTTATTTTTGTTTAAATCATAGAAAAAATTCAAGACACTTTTCCCTGGGTGAAAGTTTTATCTCAAATGATAAGGTATTTGCTTTATTCGGATCCATTCAAGACATCTTACTACTACGTATTTATGATTAAAGAGAGGAAGTTAGCATTTTTATTTTGTAGAGTTTTTATATTAACATATTTAATTAAAATTATTTATTTTTTATTGTATGAAATTCTACTGTCCTCAAAGCTTATGTCCATAGTTCTTTTAAAATACCCATTCCAAGAATCTAGCAACAGTATCACTATAAAAGGAAGTTCCAAAAATGCAATATAACAGCGGTATGGTAGATTAAACTGGCGAAACCGCTTGGAGAGTTCTCCACTGATGAGCCTGACCCTCCCTTTAATTTTTTCATTGCAGTAAGGGCGGTAAAAATTGTTTAATTTCAAAAAGAATCTTACGCGGTTAAAATAGTTTCGAATTTTGATAAAAAAGCATATATTGGATCAAAATATCATTTATTTTACCAATATGTTAATGATGTTATACCTATAAGATTAATATGTTATAACACCTTGATAAAGGTTGGCGTTCAGCCAACTGAAATTTTGGTGAAATAAATGATATTTTGATCCTATAGCTTCCCCAGCAAGCCCTTTCTTGCTTCTCTCCCCCTTGACACATTGTAAATAGCATTGCTAATTATTGTAACTATTGTTCCTGTATATACCCTCTTCTACTTGGAGAAGTTGTATAAGACCAAAGGGTCATAACAGGTACTTTTGTTGTTGTTAATACGGCTATTCTTGTATGTACCCTACATTTCCGTTCTTGGAGAATCCGTATAAGACTAAATTGTCTTAATAAAGCTTTTTGTTGTTATTTGTTGTTGATATTTTGATCTATAATATGCCTTTTTAATTAAAGATTTATTTATGGATTTCTCTATTTTCAAAGCAATATTAACATATGTAAAATATCGCAAGAATCCTCTGAAAGATTAAATTACAATAAAACTCAGTCTCCGAGAATAATTTTCCTATTTTTTATTAAATATCTTCTCAAGCTTTCAGGTAGTGCCAACGTTTCTACAAGAGTATCTAAATGAAATGAATTTAAATAAGAAAAACTCAATTCCTATTATATTACACCGTAACAAATACAATGTTATACAATATAATGCGGCTTGTGATTGTAAAACGATATTTGAAAATTACCCCGCATGTGTTTCTTTTCAACGAAAAATCAAAATTTATTTTAAGGAGAAATAATTCCCATATCTGGACACTTTTATTTTTCCGTTTATCATTACTCTTCACAATTCATCCTTTCATACCTCATTCCCTAAGGTTAGAAATAATCGTTATTTCTCCTTAAAATAAATTTTGATTTTTCGTTGAAAAGAAACACATACGGGATAATTTTCAAATGTCGTTCTACAAAGACTATGCTAAATAGTCTTCTTAGCACTTCTGAAATATAGGTTTTTAACTTTTAAATAGACAATTTAAATTTATATTTAGACATTTTTCATTTCAATTTCGACATTTTTCATTTTAATTTAGACATTTTTCATTTTAATTTAGACATTTTTCATTTTAATTTAGACATTTTTCATTTTAATTTAGACACATGGACTTTTCTATAAAAGGTCCATGTGTCTAAATTAAAATGAAAAATGTCTAAATAAAAATGAAAGTGTCTAAATTAAAATGAAAAATATCTAAATATAAATTTAAATTGTCTATTTAAAAGTTAAAACCTATATGTAAATAATTTATAAGATATGAATAATAGTTCAAAAATGCAGATTCATTTCGATTATATACTCCTGTAAAAGTGTAACAGATAGCGTAGTAATGCACCAATATCAGATGTTTATAAATAGATAAAAGATTAGCGCTTTTAAAAATATATTTATATTATAAATATGAAAAAGAAATATATTTAGTTCTATTTATTTATATTGTGGCGAAGAGATATTATTTAATTTAATTATTCAATGAAAATATTATAAAAAGATATATTTTTATATTTGTAAAATCATCATTTATGTTGTTTATGTTGTTATTTGTGCCTCTTTGATCACGCAGAATGCAACTGAACTAAGTTATTTATTTATTAACTTATGTTTTTATATCCTTGTTCTATATATATAAGAATGTTTACTAATCGAGTCTGCCGTGTTGCCGGATCAACTTGTCAGTTCAATCATAACATGTTTCCTTTAAACAAAATATAAAAAAGGATTGCAGTTCTCCTAGTCTCTATAACGCAAAGGTTTTCTCACTGTTCTACCACTGCGGGTTCGCACACTAGGAAAAGTAGATGATTCTTCACCTTTCTTGGCAACGCCCTCCTTTGGATTACATGCTCTTCTGTTTTCGGAAGTGGGTCTTCCACGATCTTTTATGTTGTCATCCATGACTGTCCCTGCTTGAAATCCAGGAATGCTTGGACTTTGAATTGTTGGGGCAGAATCTTCTGCACTGAACTTTCTCGGTCTAAGGTGAGACCTGTTCCTGCGGTATTCAGACCCACTTGGTGTTTTCACCATATATGAGCGTGGAGTTTCATGCTTTGCGGTCACTGTTGCCGGAACCCATTTTCTATGCCTTTCCTGCAACATGATGTTGTCTCCTACTTCCAAAGGTCTCAAAATTCTCTTTGGACTTCCTGCATACTTTTGTTGATGGTCTCTCAATTTTTGGTAATTCTTTGTTGTGTCAAACAGTGGTGTCAACTGTTGTCGGGTGTATGTCGAAAGAGTTCTCACAGATCTTCCCATAAGCATTTGGGTCGGAGATGGCAAGTCATATTTAGGTGTGTCGTTGAACTCCATCAAAGCCAGATTGGGATCTCTTCCTGACTTCACAGCTTTAATTATCAGTCCTTTGATGGTTTTAATTGTCCTCTCAACTTGTCCATTAGATCTTGGATATTTGGGACTGGAGGTTTGGTGTTTGAATTCATATTTCATTCATAATTCAAAATTTTTGAATCCAGTAGAGTTAAAAGGGGAACCATTATCCGAAACTAGAGTTCTTGGAATTCCATGAGTCCTGAAAATGGTTTTCAACTGCATGATGGTTTCGGTTTCTCTTTTGCTTGATAATTTCCGGATTTCAACAAACTTTGAGTGGTAATCAACAACCAAGATGGAACTGGTTCCACTCACCTCCATGAAATCTACAGCAATTTTTTCCCATGGAAATTCAGGGATTTCATGAGCTATTCTTGACTCCTCAGGATTCTTTCTTGAATATTCCTGACATGTTCTGCACTTTTCCACTTCATTTTCTACTTGTGTTATCATGCCGGGCCAGTAAAATGCTGATCTTGCTTTTATTTGGAAGCTGCTGTGCCCTGGTGTGATGAATGAACAACCTGCAGGATTTCTTTTCGAAGAGTCGATGGCACCATGATGCAATTTCCTTTGTAAACAATTCCGTCACTTACATGAATTTCATCTTGAAATTGCCAGTAGGGTTTTGCTTCATCACAGACCTTAGTTTTATATTTCGGCCATCCATTCTTCGCATACTCTATTAGTTGTATCAAGGTGTGGTCCCCATGAGTATCCTTTTTTGTAGCCTCTTTATTTTTTCATCTGTGGTAACAAGCAACATGTGCACTGATTCAGTTTGACCTTCTAAATAGCTTGTGTCCACCTCATCTTTTAATGGATCTTTAGACAAATGGTCAGCTACAAACATGTTTTTCCCTGGTGTAAACTTCAAAGATATTTGAAATTTCATGAGACGTAAGACCATTCTTTGCAGTCTTGGGGAAAGCTTTTCTAAAGGTTTCTTAACAATACTCAGGAGAGGTTTGTGGTCAGTTTCCACAATAACATCATTTCCCCAAATATAGTACTGGAAGTGCTCATATCCAAAGACTATAGCCAAAGGTTATTTCTCTATCTGTGCGTATTTTCTTTGAGTTGCATTCAGGCTGAAGGACGCATACTCAATTGCATGTCCCCCTTGCATGAGCACTGTACCAATACCATATTGGCTTGCATCAGATGAAATGGTGATTAGCTTGGTTGGCTCAAAAAATGTCAATATTGGAGCATTCGAAACCATATCTTGAGTTTTTCAAAACATTTTTTTTTCTTCGCTTCCAAATTTCCATTCACTCTTGTTGCTTATCAATTTCCTTAGAGGTGCAGTCTTGTCAGAAAGATTAGGAATGAATTTGCCAAGGTATAAAGAATATTGTTTATGCATCGCTGGAATACCTCCGAAGCACTGTTCAATCCATAGGGAAGTCGCTTGAACCGGAATCTTCCAAAGGGAGTGCAATGGTGCACAGGTTGGTGCTTTCTTTGTCTAATGGGACTTGCCAGAAAGCTGATGATGCATCAAATACAGAGAAAACTGTAGCACCTTTCAGTTCAGAAAATATTGTTTCAGCTGTTGACAGAATATAGCGCTCTCTCTCTCTGAACATACTTGTTCAGTTCCCTGGGGTCCATGCAAATTCTGACATCTCCAGAAGGTTTTTGTACCACTACAATGGGGGGTGTCCATAGGCTTGGTTCTTCAACTTTTTCAATAATGTCAAGTTTTCCATCCGTTCCAATTCTGCTTTAACTTTTCTTTAATGGAAAAAGGATTTTTTCTGCTTTGAGCAATAACTGGAGTTGTATTTTCATTTAGTCTAATCTTGTGTTCAATTGGCAGTCTTCCTATGCCTTCAAATATATTTTTGTGCCTGTTCAAAATTTCTTTTGCTGAATTGTTCTGCTGTATTTGTACAGCATCACATTTCTTAATTAGTGAAAGCTTTTCAATAGCTTCTATTCCTAAAATTGGTTGATAGTATCCATCAGCAATGAAATATTCTAGACTTTCCGTCTTATTTTTAGTTTTGCAATTTAGTGTGGCAATTCCTTTTATCTTGATTTCATGTCCTGTATATGATGTTAGCTTTCGGTTAGTCTGAAATATTTCCAAACCTTTCATTTGTCTGGCGAATGTGTATGGCAAAACATTTACTTCTGCTCCAGAGTCCAACTTGAAACATATTTCCTTTCCATTCACTATGATGAATATTTTCCATTCCAAAGTATGGACTACTTTTGCTTCATGTATTGACCATACAGTTTCTTCTGTTTCATCATTCAGACTTCTGATAGCTGAACTTTCACAGAAAGCTGCAAAATGATTCATCTTTTTGCATTTGGAGCATCTTTTACCCCATGCAGGACAACTTTTTGCTCTGTGAGACTTCCCACACCTATGGCATTTGAATTCTTTTTCAGATTCTTGATTTTGTTTTGAACTGTGTTTCTTTTCATATTTTCTTATTTGACAGATTTCTGGTTGTTCTGCATGATCTTGTTCTGTTGCTTGCTTATTTCATCTGTTTTGCACATTTCAGTGGCTTTTAGAAGAGTTAAATTGGGCTCTCTTAAGAGGCGTTCCTGCAAAGCCTTGTCTTGTATTCCATACACAATGCGATCCCTAATTAAACTATCCTTTTGTGATTCAAATTCACATGATGTGGATAATTCTTTTAGTTCTGTTATAAAACTATCGATGGATACACCATCCTTCTGGGTCGCTGAAAAAATTTGAATCTTTCAAAAATGACGTTCTTTTTAGGCTCGCAAAAATCATCAAATTTGTTTATTACAAGATCGAAATTTTCTGCTTCATCTTCTTTTAAATGAAATGTGTTGAAAACTTCCAAGGCTTCTTCGCCAATAAAATTTGATAAAATGGCAACTTTCAGTTTATCAGGGTTTGTGTCTTTTTCTGTTGCTTCAAGATAAAGCATTAATCGCTGTTTGAACCTTCGCCAATTTTCCGCTACATTACCGTGCAAGGCGAGTTCGCTAGGCCTAACAAAGTTCATGTTTTCTTTTTTTCACTAATATTTGTCAATAATATATTTATTTGAAAAAGTACTCACTCTTTTCCGCTGCCACCATGTTGTTTATGTTGTTCTTTGTGCCTCTTTGTTCTTTATTTATTAACTTATGTTTTTATATCCTTGTTCTATATATCTAAGAATGTTTACTAATCGAGTCTGCCGTGTTGCCGGATCAACTTGTCAGTTCAATCATAACAATTTAGTTGCCTAGCTTGCTTGCTTGATATTCTCTAGCTGTAGATAGTTGGGTTGACAATTGTCGACTAGTCGTACTGACGTCATCAATAAATACACTTACATCTTCAGATATACAAAGACTTGATTTCTACGCTACAATATGATGATGAGTATTCGGAATATTTTCTTTGTTCAGCTCAAAGATGTTTCAGGATAGGTTGTTCTAAGCTATTCAGAGGAATAGTTATTCCGAAACATTGTACCTCTGTTCAGAAAAAGGAAAATTATTCCGATATATATCCTCATTATATAACTGGAAAATAAAAATCGTTAAATATACAGTTAAACCTGTCTATAGCGCCCCCTCTAAATAGCGCCTTCCTCTCTATAGCGCCCGATTTTAAATACATAGTACGATGCGATTTACATTAAAAGTGACCTGTCTATAGCACCTCCTCTCTATAGCACCCTATTTTGGTGAGTCCCAAGAGGGGCTCTATAGACAGGTTTAACTGTATTTCGTCATTGTGTAATAATTTTTATCTCTCTGTAATTATTCTAAATGATTTAACTCCCTTTTATACCAACCACTTTGTTTATATAACTTTTATGGACTCTGTCGTTTGATACATGTAAATATGTAAATATTGAATCCAGCATTTCTCGATGCAAATATTTGAATGTAATTCTACTGTCCTATAAGCTTATGTTCATAGTTTTCTTGAAAACCATTTCTGAGATTCCATCCTTCAGTGCTGCGTATATAACCAGAATCGTCCAATACAGTATTAGAGCTCTGAGAAGCGGTCTGTGGATTAAATTGGCGAAGGGTTCACCACTGATGAGCCAAGCCCTCCCAATATATTTTTTCATCGCAATGCTTTTAAATCCTTTCATTTTGTATATATAATCCTAAGTTTCATTTTTTTTTTCTGTTTATCTGTCTCCTTTGTTTCCTCTGTAATAGACGCAAATACTTCAATATTGCGTCTTGTGTGTGTTTTGTTTGTATGTGTTGAGTGTGTGTTTCGATGGATAATTTAAAAAAAATTGTGAAATTTTCAATATTAGATTATTTAATCTCATAGTCTACGCGCGGTCAATGACCTGGGGTTAAAGGGGACGTTCAAAGAACGAGCAGACGGAGAGAGAAAAGCGAATCATTTATATAAAAAAATAAAAATAAATCGTGGAAGATGTTCCATCCTATCTGACGTCACTTGCAGGACTTCTCGGCAGTTCTTGGAAAATGACCAAGAGGTCGTCAAGATGTTATGCAAGGAAGGTGTCGCGACGGTCGTGACAACAGGTTTGGGCGTCCGACCAGGTGAGTCGCTGCATCTCGCTCTGCGCAACCTTTAAATCTCTTTATCGAATTCATAGAAATACACTTATAGACAAAACTTGAGTAAGTGGAAAGTCTTTGAAGGATACCGAGGTAATTTTGTTCCCAATTGGTTATTTCGTTGTTTTTGTTGTCGTGTCCAATGAAGAGCCTCAAATGTCTCCATGCATCTCTATCACAGCAGCAATGTACTCTATCTTGGGTGTGTAAAGCTGCTGCTCTGGGTCTATGTCAATTTTCTGCAAGGCTATGGCCATTGCTGGGCATGAGAATATGTGGGTAGGTGTTGGTTATCTCGTGTGTCTTCAATAAAGGCGAGTGTATCAAATATATTTTAAAGTTATTGTCTAAATCCCGATATACATGCTAAAAGGTACAACTTCCTTAAGTTTTGTCCATGGGTGTAACCAAGGCCTTGTGATCATTCCCATTTATATGCACAATCATTAAATCTCTTTATTGATTTCACAGACTTTAAAATACACTTTTAAACAAAACTTAAGAAAGTGAAAATTCTTTGAAGGATACAGAAATAATTTTGTTCACACACTTAGTTATCTCGTGTGTCTTTCATAAAGGTCACTGTAATATCTTTCAAAGTTATTGTCGAAATACCGATATACATGCTGAAAGATACAACTTCCTTAAGTTTTGTCCATGAATGTAACCAAGACCTTGTGATCATTTCCATTTATAAGATAAAATATAATGATTGTATTGTGGAAAGGGCTAATTAGATATTTTCACTTCCAAACTTCTTAAATTTCTTAATAATAAATACCAACTAATCGTTGAGTTTAAATAATCCGGAATTGGCCAAATACCCATTTTTACCGCAATCCATCAGCAACTTGTAGTTTCAAGATCAGGAGATGCCGTTTTCTTAATATATATATAATACAATATAATTCGGCTTATGATTGTAGAACGAAAATTGCAACTATACCGCAAATGTTTCTTTTGAACGAAAAATCGAAATTAATTTAAAGGAAAAATAGCGACCATTTCTAACCTTAGGGATAAAGTATGATAGGATGAATTGTGAAGGGTAGTGATAAATTATTTATTTGTCCGTTTATCATTACTCTTCACAATTCATTCTATCATACTTCATCCCTAAGGTTAGAAATGGTCGCTATTTCTCCTTAAAATAAATTTCGATTTTTCGTTCAAAAGAAACATTTGCGGTATAATTGTCAAATATATATAAGTTCATTATTTGAAGCTACTCAGTGTCCTTGGATTTGTATGCTTCCTCAATCAGACTCCTTCAATATAACCTATCTATAGCCATAGGTTCCAAATTGTGCTAAGACTTCTCTCTTCAGTTGTTCTACAGATGTAGCACCTCTTTTTATATGGTTACGATAATTATTCCATTTAGTAGGCAATTATGTCTATGAACATGGTCTTTCAAATTCATTTTGCGTTTTCTTTGCATTTTAATAAGACATCTGAGCCGCAAAATCCTACGTGGAAAATCTCGAGGTAGATTCAATGAAGCCCAAGCAGCAATGAGTGCCTAACAAGGTGTTTAAGTCATTTTATTTTTGAAAATATCTTCTGAATTATACGAGTTTCTACGTAGATAGCTGTTAGGTTCACATACATAATCGTATATAGCTCACACTCAGCTGGGAGTACTTTGATTCTAAAGAACTACAAGGTAATAAGACCATATCCAAATAAATTAATAGTGTGTCACTTTTCTGTAACAGCGTTGTTACCATAATCAGACAAAAGACTAACATTTATTCTTATGTCTTATGGTAACAACCGCTGTTACAGAAACAACATACATTATTATGAAAAAATAGTACAAATGTGATATTGTACTGGGATAAGGTGCATAATTATGAAAAAAGGGGCATATCCTTATCGTACAACTGAAAGTTGCTGATGGCTGGCGCCATCTATCGGAATAAATATCAACTATTCTCGTTGATTTTTAATTATTCCAGAATTGGCCAATTACCCATTCTTGATTAATCAAGCCATCAGCAACTTTCAGTTGTACGATAAGGAGATGCCCCTTTTTTCACACATTATTATGTTATTTGGATTTGGTCTTATTTCCTTGTAGTTCTAATCAATATAATCCAAATTGTGATTTATCATTGAACGAAAAGGAAAATAACTATAATGGAATATCAAATTACCATATTTATTTGACTAATCCAAACCAATATTTCACCCATTATTGATAAGGAAATCAGACCGATAACGACAGCTATGCATGCTATTGGCGACTATCCTCCTTCAGTTTGGAATTCCTGAGACACCAACAAGATGGATTTCTATTGTTAATTATTCCGATTAATAATACCTAGCCATTAGAAACATTCAGTTGAATGTATGTGATCAAAATGTGTTCTTCTAATAATATCACAGTTCGAGGATCTTTTTATACTATACGTGTTATCCTATTTTATAAATAAATTTGTTATTCCATAGTTTTGAACTCTCCCCATTTCAGGAGTTTCAAGCGGCCTACAATAATAAGAAAGCATATCAAATATATAGCGCACTCTGGAAAAAAAATATGTGGAACTAACATCCATAAGCTATCTATCAAAATAGTGTAAATACAAATTAAATTGAATTATCAGTAAAACACAGAAATTTTCGGTCTCAATAGTCTAAGGTCTCAATTAAGAACGAGCTGAATCCAACTCTCCGAATCCAAATATGACCAGAGCATTGCGATACGGATTGGATATGAAATTTTTATTGCCATTTTAATATTTATCATTATAGATAATCAACTTATTATATATTCACAAGCCAGTATTGTATTGTTGGAAACTTTATAGAAGTCTTGTCTTTTAGCGACTTCGACGTAACGCCGCTACAGGAAGAACGTTTCCAAGTGAACGGCCCCAGATGTCCTATGACGTAATTTCTTCCTTTAAAACATCCTTTGATAAAGACAATATATTGTAGCGTTGAAATCAAGTCTTTGTATATCTGAAGGTGTGAAAGCATTTATTGATGACGTCACGGCGACTAGTCGACAGTTATTAACAAATTAACCAAACTATCCTCAGCTAGAGAATATCGAGCAAGCAAGCTAGGTAACTAAATGATGATTTTACAAATATTAATTGATAAAAATCTGTTTCACATATTTCATTGAATAATTAAATAATAAAATATTTGAAAAAGTAAAAATAAATATCAGGTAAAAAGTTTCTTTTAATTTAAATTTGCAAGCTTTCAAGCAAATATACTGTTCTTCAACGGGCTGATATTCTATGTACAATCTCTAAATAATATTTATACAGAATAATTGAAAACTTTTGTTATTGGCATGTGATTTCAATTATTCTGTAAAAATATTATTAAGAGATTGTACATAGAGTATCAGCCCGTTGAAGAGCAGTATATTTGCTCGAAAGCTTGAAAATTTAAATTAAAAGAAACTTTTTACCTGATATTTATTTTTACTTTTTCAAATAATTTCTGGGTAACTATTTCTCACACAAATAAATATATTTCTTCGCGACAATATTGTTGTAGATATTGGATAGCTGACTTGTCCAGAAAGTCAAATAACAATTTGAATCGTACATCTAACAATATTGCCACGTGGAAAATTAGGGAAGACAAAAACTTCAGGAGGAGACAACAATTTATTTCAGGCAAGGACAAACTATGAATGGTAAACAAAAGATAAGCCACGAGGGAAATTTTCAGAGTAGCAAAATATGAACATAAAAATGACCACTCTATTAATAAAAATAATATAATTAATAAATATTTTGTTACAATATCGTAAATGCTTAATTAATGTTTTTCCACTATCTCTCTCAAAATGCCTGTTTTAACTATGAAGACAGCGCGCTCAGTTTAAAAAAAAAAAACATATTATCACTCAGATTTACTTATATGACGTCAAATCTCTATAAATAGATTTTTATTTTTTCCTAATCACTACAGTCGTTTACTTCAGCAAATCGTGATGGCAAGTAAAAAAACTGGGACTTTCAAGGTCAAATTTGTTGTTGACGTTCTCGCTGCAATAATGTCGCCCCGTGAGACAGGTAAGGAGACGGTAATCACTCAGAGAATCCCAAATTAACAAGGTTTAATGGGGAATAGGAAAACATAAAATGAACAAACTTTTGCTGATCTGAGAATCATAGTCATAGGGATCTAGAGAATCTCCATGTCCAATATATATCACAGAAACACGGTAAGAGAGTTAGAGAGGCCAGAAAGTTGAGCCAAAGGAAAGAACAAATGTCAGTATTTGACGCTTATACTTTGACAAAATACAAGATAATTCAACAAAAAAAATTAAGAAAGGATCAAATATGCTAAATAAACTCTGAGAGAAAAATGCAAAAACTATAACAAGACTTAGAACGAAACACTATAAAGGAATGACAATACATTCAGATGGCACAAGACCCTATAGGACATGCAACAACTGTCCTGGTGTGGAACTAACACCTACTCACATATTATCATGCCCAGAAATGGCTGCAGCCTTGCAGAAAATTGACATGGACTCAGAGCAGCAGCTTTACACACCCAAGATAGTGGACATTGCGACTAGTGTGATAGAGATGCATGGAGACATCTGAGGCTCTTCATTGGACACGACAACACCAATAGTTAGAGAAAACGGCACTTACAGCATGGAGAAGAACAAGTAAATGGGAGCACATCCTCGCTGAAGAGCTCCTGACCTCACACTACCAGTGGGAGATTGGTGCACAGACACATTAGATGTTTCTACAGATTTCAGCGGTTAGTCTCGAATGATTAAAATTTACTATCTCAAGTCAATTTGAATGCCTTGCCAAATGCTTTAATTTTTATTTTTGCATGACGAAAACAAAATAATTTTGTCGAAATGCCGAGAAAGTAAAAACAATTTTTGGCCGAAGTGTTTTTCATTTTAAAGAACTGTAAATGCACACCGGCCAGGCAACCTCTATCTCCAAGATATCTCAACAGTCAATAGATGGCGCTAGCGTCTATCTTGACGGGAGAGGCGACCTTTAATTCAATAGACTTGAATAATTAGTTATTTAGAGGCAATTACCTGACTCCTTCTAACGTACATCCCAAACAGTGTTGCACTGTCCTTGTAGGCTGGAAACCCCTTCAGCTGCTCGTACAGTATTACTGGGCCAATTAGAAACATATCTGCATATATTTGCATACACAGTCTCCCTATTAGCACCGTTATTCAGACCCGAGGAAACATTCCTCTCCAAACTGCGCTGAGAGAGTATGTATCTCGTGGTATATTGTACATTATACCGGTATTGTAACACTTTACTTTAGGAAGAGTTCACCACTGTGTGAGCCAGGCCTTCTTAATATGTTTATATATTTTTATTATCCCTAGTACACGTGGTACAGGCCATGCTAATCATGGTGGATAGAAGTTGGTGACTGCTTTTACTGTAAGGGCACCAAATGTCTACACATGTAAAAAGCAGTTCGACTTTGCACTTACAAATATGCCAGAACCCCTTGGTTACTTGCACTCGCTGGTAGGGTTGGACCTTTGAAAGAGTCGGAGACCATTGGATCATTTTTTTCTAATTAGAAAAAAGTGCCCAATGCGGGATTCGATCCTGGGTCGTAGCGGTCGAAAACCAACGGTTTAAACCATCCTTCCACCGACCCATGTTTATCATTGATGTAAGGACAGTAGGGAATTGTATGTTTGAAAAAAGAAGGAATATAGCACTAAAATAGTTTCCAATATTTGATTTTTCCGTGATGCGCTGTATATCGATAAAAATATATATACAAAATACCTGAGTCAGACCGTCTACTCTAAGGTCACCCACGAAATGACCACTGTCACCTTCCAGTTCTCCTTGTATTATATACAAGACTTCAAGTTTTACCGTTCCAATACAAAAATCAAAATCACTGACTGGGCTCTCTTTAAATACAAAATAGAAAATACTTAACCACCAGCACTCAGTGAAGAAACACCGCAAGAAATAAACGACGCCATAGTTTTCACCGAAGAGCAAATTATTCAAAATTAAGAAGAATCCTCAAAACACAAATAACCAGATTTCTATGAACGCACCCAGCCCAAATCAAATGAAAAATATGAAAAACTAATAGACTGAGAGAAAAATGAAAAAAAAAAGTGACCTAACGACAAAAAAGCCTATCTCTCCTCACGAAGAGAATCAAAAAAACTATCTAGGGAACATGACAACACTAACTGGGAAACCTACATAGAGAACCTGGACGTGTCTAATCAAACAATATGGAAGGCTATAAAAACGGACCACAAGTCCTAAGAAAGAAGAAATTATTTTTGAAACAAACAACAATCTGATACCAACAGCGGACTAAACAGCTGAAACTCTAGCAGATAGTAAAGAAAAGCAGTTCAGCCTCAACCCTCCTATCCTCTTACTCAACATCGAGCAGTTCCTTAATCCACGAAGTCAACCTATACCTCCACGCACAAAATAAACAACAAAATAGGAATGGAGCCCACTAACATAGAATAACATAGAAGGAATAGGGGCAATAAACAATGTGCTAATTGTGGTGTCTTGTCCATGGAGCAGATCAGATCGGTCCATGCACCCTGATCACAATACCAGCCAACCGTGGTGCCTTGTTCGTATGGATGTCTTCTTCAGGATTGATGTCTGCCATATAGAGGGCTGCAAGGATAGGAATAGGTATTGATGAGATACCGAATGAAGCCTAAATATATTGCCCAACCATGTCCTAGAATCACTCACTAATTCTTTAATGCCTCTTTAATTAGGGCTAACACATTTCCCAAACAATTGGGGAAAACTTCAATTATCTGTCACACACTGAAACAAGGGAAATCACAGCATGACCCAGCAAGCTATAGACCCATTTCACTACCTGTCACCTTAAGACTATTTGAAAGGATCATTATTAATAAGAAGATCACAAAATGAAAAAATCCAACAAGCACTTCTTTTTTTATCCAAATAGATTTCAAATATATAAAATTTGCGCATTTTTTCAATGCATTAACACAATAGAGCGTTTGATATCTGAGAAAAACGCTCAAATCCATGTCATTGAATAAGGCACATCAATTTTGGCAAATTCGAACAAAAGATTTCATGTTGGTGTCAGAATATGGCCCTCATTAGTAAAGAGTAATGAAAGTTACCGAATTGAAATTTGTATTATTATAAGTGTTCTTGAACTTAATAATAATAATTATTACAGCCTCAATCTTCGTCTCATAAATGAAAAATTATTTTCGCTTGCGTTTAGGAAAATATTTAAACTTAAATCAGTAGATTTTTCAGTAATATTATAATGTTGAGAGAAAAGGAAAACTCTCTCTAAATTCAATATTGGAATAAATGTTTTTTGACCCTTGACTTTGTTTTCAGAACTATATAATCGACTTTGAGAATAATACCTATTAAGAAAGAAAAACCCGCGTCTTATGGCGCAAGACATCAGCAAATTTTGTTTGCACAATCAGGAGATACCTTTTTTCTTAATTTATTCACCTGATCCCAGTACAATTTCTCACTTCTGTACTGTTTATCGAAATAATACCAATGTTTCCGTCCTACTCTAAAAAATCTATTCCTATTTGTGCTTTACTTATTCCACGGTATAGGAGTACGATTATTTATATCAGTTCGTGTCACTCAGCAATTTTCCCTGTTTCAAGTTGAGAAAATTCCTTTTGATGTTCAACAGGTCCTTCCAGTAATTGATCCATTGAACAGTTGTTGGC
>CP092867.1:99758276-99931644 GCA_030710605.1 Cordylochernes scorpioides
TTCTGAGTCGATTAACGAGGACTAGGCGCTGATTCTATTTCTCAGTCACTTGAACTCGCTTTTCATCACAAACTTTATTTCACCAAAAACTTTATTTATGCGATTACTATTTATTGTTTGTCAAGAAAACATTTTGTGGCTCTTTAAAAACTTTGAAATTTTGTAAATATCAATTTTTGGCTCTTTCGACTCAAAAGGTTGCTGATCCCTGCCATAGAGGCCTACTTTATTAATTTGTCCTCTCTTATTAAATATCTATTTTAATTTTTTTCCTCTTCGGTTCCAAAATCACTTTATTAGGTACCGCTCAACAAGAGCAACCTATTTTATGATATTTGCAACAGTGAATAATATGTGAGTTATTCACATATTAAACAAAATGTTAACGCGGGATTCAATCCCGGTTCATGGCTGTCAGGAATCGAGGGTGTTACCCACTCGTCCACCGACGTTTTTTAATTACACTGATAGACAAAACTTAAGGAAGTTGTACCTTATAGCATATATATATCGGGATTCAGAAAATAACTCTGAGAGATATTTTCTGAATCCCGATATATATATGCTATAAGGTACAACTTCCTTAAGTTTTGTCTATCAGTGTTATTTTTCCCTCTCCATTTGTATAATAGTTAAATATGAAAATATTTTTATAGCTCTATACAGTTAAACCTCTCTATAGCGCCCCTTCTAAATAGCGCCCGATTTTAAATACGTAGTACGATGTGATTTACATTAAAAGTGACCTGTCTATAGCACCCTCTCTCTATAGCACCCTATTTTTGTGAGTCCCAAGAGCTATAGACAGGTTTAACTGTATATAGCATTTTTATAAAATTATGTAAAATAGTAACTCGTGTTCTATTATCGAATTCGTATTATACCATGCTTTCTCCTGTAGAAGGACGTCCGTGCCAGAAAGCTAGAGATTAAAAAGGTTTTTGAAAAGATAATTTTCCCTGGAGGCCTGATATGTTTTTACTCAAGAACAAGTTTAATAAATGATAATCCTTTTTATATAATATCATTTAGATAAAAATTCATCCAGTGATAAGTTATATGATGAAGATATATCCGTCTGAAAATGTGAACTTTATTTTTGTTTAAATCATAGAAAAAATTCAAGACACTTTTCCCTGGGTGAAAGTTTTATCTCAAATGATAAGGTATTTGCTTTATTCGGATCCATTCAAGACATCTTACTACTACGTATTTATGATTAGAGAGAGGAAGTTAGCATTTTTATTTTGTCGAGTTTTTATATTAACATATTTAATTAAAATTATATATTTTTTATTGTATGAAATTCTACTGTCCTCAAAGCTTATGTCCATAGTTCTTTTAAAATACCCATTCCAAGAATCTAGCAACAGTATCACTATAAAAGGAAGTTCCAAAAATGCAATATAACAGCGGTATGGTAGATTAAACTGGCGAAACCGCTTGGAGAGTTCTCCACTGATGAGCCTGACCCTCCCTTTAATTTTTCATTGCAGTAAGGGCAGTAAAAATTGTTTAATTTCAAAAAGAATCTTACGCGGTTAAAATAGTTTCGAATTTTGATAAAAAAGCATATATTGGATCAAAATATCATTTATTTTACCAATGTGTTAATGATGTTATACCTATAAGATTAATATGTTATAACACCTTGATAAAGGTTGGCGTTCAGCCAACTGAAATTTTGGTGAAATAAATGATATTTTGATCCTATAGCTTCCCCAGCAAGCCCTTTCTTGCTTCTCTCCCCCTTGACACATTGTAAATAGCATTGCTAATTATTGTAACTATTGTATATACCCTCTTCTACTTGGAGAAGTTGTATAAGACCAAAGGGTCATAACAGGTACTTTTGCTGTTGTTAATACGGCTATTCTTGTATGTACCCTACATTTCCGTTCTTGGAGAATCCGTATAAGACTAAATTGTCTTAATAAAGCTTTTTGTTGTTATTTGTTGTTGATATTTTGATCCAATATATGCCTTTTTAATTAAAGATTTATTTATGGATTGCTCTATTTTCAAAACAATATTAACATATGTAAAATAAAGCAAAAATCCTCTGAAAGATTAAATTACAATAAAACTCAGTCTCCGAGAATAAATTTCCTATTTTTTTATTAAATATCTTCTCAAGCTTTCAGGTAGTGCCAACGTTTCTACAAGAGTATCTAAATGAAATGAATTTAAATAAGAAAAACTCAATTCCTATATTATATTACACCGTAACAAATACAATGTTATACAATATAATGCGGCTTGTGATTGTAAAATGATATTTGAAAATTATCCCGCATGTGTTCAACGAAAAATCAAAATTTATTTTAAGGAGAAATAATTCCCATCCCTGGACACTTTTATTTTTCCGTTTATCATTACTCTTCACAATTCATCCTTTCATACTTCATCCCTAAGGTTAGAAATAATCGTTATTTCTCTTTAAAATAAATTTTGATTTTTCGTTGAAAAGAAACTCATGCGGGATAATTTTCAAATGTCGTTTTACAAAGACTATGCTAAATAGTTTTCTTATCATTTCTTAAATATAGGTTTTTAACTTTTAAATAGACAATTTAAATTTATATTTAGACATTTTAAATTTATATTTAGATATTTTTCAATGAAAAATGAAAAATGTCTAAATAAAAATGAAAGTGTCTAAATTAAAATGAAAAATGCCTAAATATAAATTAAAATTGTCTAATTAAAAGTTAAAAACCTATATGTAAATAATTTATAAGATATGAATAATAGTTCAAAAATGTAGATTCATTTCGATTATATACTCCTGTAAAAGTGTAACAGATAGCGTAGTAATGCACCAATATCAGATGTTTATAAATAGATAAAAGATTAGCGCTTTTAAAAATATATTTATATTATAAATATGAAAAAGAAATATATTTAATTCTATTTATTTATATTGTGGCGAAGAGATATTATTTAATTTAATTATTCAATGAAAATATTATAAAAAGATATATTTTTATATTTGTAAAATCATCATTTATGTTGTTTATGTTGTTCTTTGTGCCTCTTTGATCACGCAGAATGCAACTGAACTAAGTTATTTATTTATTAACTTATGTTTTTATATCCTTGTTCTATATATATAAGAATGTTTACTAATCGAGTCTGCCATGTTGCCGGATCAACTTGTCAGTTCAATCATAACATGTTTCCTTTAAACAAAAATAAAAAAGGATTGCACTTCTCCTAGTCTCTATAACGCAAAGGTTTTCTCACTGTTCTACCACTGCGGGTTCGCACACTAGGAAAAGTAGATGATTCTTCACCTTTCTTGGCAACGCCCTCCTTTGGATTACATGCTCTTCTGTTTTCGGAAGTGGGTCTTCCATGATCTTGTATGTTGTCATCCATGACTGTCCCTGCTTGAGATCCAGGAATGCTTGGACTTTGGATTGTTGGGGCAGAATCTTCTACACTGAACTTTCTCGGTCTAAGGTGAGACCTGTTCCTGCGGTATTCAGACCCACTTGGTGTTTTCACCATATATGAGCGTGGGGTTTCATGCTTTGCGGTCACTGTTGCCGGAACTCATTTTCTATGCCTTTCCTGCAACATGATGTTGTCTCCTACTTCCAAAGGTCTCAAAATTCTCTTTGGACTTCCTGCATACTTTTGTTGATGGTCTCTCAATTTTTGGTAATTCTTTGTTGTGTCAAACAGTGGTTTCAACTGTTGTCGGGTGTATGTCGAAAGAGTTCTCACAGATCTTCCCATAAGCATTTGGGTCGGAGATGGCAAGTCATATTTAGGTGTGTCGTTGAACTCCATCAAAGCCAGATTGGGATCTCTTCCTGACTTCACAGCTTTAATTATCAGTCCTTTGATGGTTTGAATTGTCCTCTCAACTTGTCCATTAGATCTTGGATATTTGGGACTGGAGGTTTGGTGTTTGAATTCATATTTCATTCATAATTCAAAATTTTTGAATCCAGTAGAGTTAAAAGGGGGTCCATTATCGGAAACTAGAGTTCTTGGAATTCCATGAGTCCTGAAAATGGTTTTCAACTGCATGATGGTTTCGGTTTCTCTTTTGCTTGATAATTTCCGGATTTCAACAAACTTTGAGTGGTAATCGACAACCAAGATGGAACTGGTTCCACTCACCTCCATGAAATCTACAGCAATTTTTTCCCATGGAAATTCAGGGATTTCATGAGCTATTCTTGACTCCTCAGGATTCTTTCTTGAATATTCCTGACATGTTCTGCACTTTTCCACTTCATTTTCTACTTGTGTTATCATGCCGGGCCAGTAAAATGCTGATCTTGCTTTTCTTTGGAAGCTGCTGTGCCCTGGTGTGATGAATGAACAACCTGCAGGATTTCTTTTCGAAGAGTCGATGGCACCACGATGCAATTTCCTTTGTAAACAATTCCGTCACTTACATGAATTTCATCTTGAAATTGCCAGTAGGGTTTGCTTCATCACAGACCTTAGTTTTATATTTCGGCCATCAATTTTTCGCATACTCTATTAGTTGTATCAAGGTGTGGTCCCCATGAGTTTCCTTTTTTGTAGCCTCTTTATTTTTTCATCTGTGGTAACAAGCAACATGTGCACTGATTCAGTTTGACCTTCTAAATAGCTTGTGTCCACCTCATATTTTAATGGATCTTTAGACAAATGGTCAGCTACAAACATGTTTTTCCCTGGTGTAAACTTCAAAGATATTTGAAATCTCATGAGACGTAAGACCATTCTTTGCAGTCTTGGGGAAAGCTTTTCTAAAGGTTTCTTAACAATACTCAGGAGAGGTTTGTGGTCAGTTTCCACAATAACATCATTTCCCCAAATATAGTACTGGAAGTGCTCACATCCAAAGACTATAGCCAAAAGTTATTTCTCTATCTGTGCGTATTTTCTTTGAGTTGCATTCAGGCTGAAGGACGCTTACTCAATTGCATGTCCCCCTTGCATGAGCACTGTACCAATACCATATTGGCTTGCATCAGATGAAATGGTGATTAGCTTGGTTGGCTCAAATAATGTCAATATTGGAGCATTCGAAACCATATCTTGAGTTTTTCAAAACATTTTTTTTTCTTCGCTTCCAAATTTCCATTCACTCTTGTTGCTTATCAATTTCCTTAGAGGTGCAGTCTTGTCAGAAAGATTAGGAATGAATTTGCCAAGGTATAAAGATTATTGTTTATGCATCGCTGGAATACCTCCGAAGCACTGTTCAATCCATAGGGAAGTCGCTTGAACCGGAATCTTCCAAAGGGAGTGCAATGGTGCACAGGTTGGTGCTTTCTTTGTCTAATGGGACTTGCCAGAAGGCTGATGATGCATCAAATACAGAGAAAACTGTAGCACCTTTCAGTTCAGAAAATATTGTTTCAGCTGTTGGCAGAATATAGCGCTCTCTCTGAACATACTTGTTCAGTTCCCTGGGGTCCATGCAAATTCTGACATCTCCAGAAGGTTTTTGTACCACTACAATGGGGTGTGTCCATAGGCTTGGTTCTTCAACCTTTTCAACAATGTCAAGTTTTCCATCCGTTCCAATTCTGCTTTAACTTTTCTCTAATGGAAAAAGGATTTTTTCTGCTTTGAGCAATAACTGGAGTTGTATTTTCATTTAGTCTAATCTTGTGTTCAATTGGCAGTCTTCCTATGCCTTCAAATATATTTTTGTGCCTGTTCAAAATTTCTTTTGCTGAATTGTTCTGCTGTATTTGGACAGCATCACATTTCTTAATTAGTGAAAGCTTTTCAATAGCTTCTATTCCTAAAATTGGTTGATAGTATCCATCAGCAATGAAATATTCTAGACTTTCCGTCTTATTTTTAGTTTTGCAATTTAGTGTGGCAATTCCTTTTATCTTGATTTCATGTCCTGTATATGATGTTAGCTTTCGGTTAGTCTGAAATATTTCCAAACCTTTCATTTGTCTGGTGAATTTGTATGGCAAAACATTTACTTCTGCTCCAGAGTCCAACTTGAAACATATTTCCTTTCCATTCACTATGATGAATATTTTCCATTCCAAAGTATGGACTACTTTTGCTTCATGTATTGACCATACAGTTTCTTCTGTTTCATCATTCAGACTTCTGATAGCTGAACTTTCACAGAAAGCTGCAAAATGAATCATCTTTTTGCATTTGGAGCATCTTTTACCCCATGCAGGACAACTTTTTGCTCTGTGAGACTTCCCACACCTATGGCATTTGAATTCTTTTTCAGATTCTTGATTTTGTTTTGAACTGTGTTTCTTTTCATATTTTCTTATTTGACAGATTATTGGTTGTTCTGCATGATCTTGTTCTGTTGCTTGCTTATTTCATCTGTTTTGCACATTTCAGTGGCTTTTAGAAGAGTTAAATTGGGCTCTCTTAAGAGGCGTTCCTGCAAAGCCTTGTCTTGTATTCCACACACAATGCGATCCCTAATTAAACTATCCTTTTGTGATTCAAATTCACATGATGTGGATAATTCTTTTAGTTCTGTTATAAAACTATCGATGGATACACCATCCTTCTGGGTCGCTGAAAAAATTTGAATCTTTCAAAAATGACGTTCTTTTTAGGCTCGCAAAAATCATCAAATTTGTTTATTACAAGATCGAAATTTTCTGCTTCATCTTCTTTTAAATGAAATGTGTTGAAAACTTCCAAGGCTTCTTCGCCAATAAAATTTGATAAAATGGCAACTTTCAGTTTATCAGGCTTTGTGGCTTTTTCTGTTGCTTCAAGATAAAGCATTAATCGCTGTTTGAACCTTCGTCAATTTTCCGCTACATTACCGTGCAAGGCGAGTTCGCTAGGCCTAACAAAGTCCATGTTTTCTTTTTTTCACTAATATTTGTCAATAATATATTTATTTGAAAAAGTACTCACTCTTTTCCGCTGCGCCACCATGTTGTTTATGTTGTTCTTTGTGCCTCTTTGTTCTTTATTTTTTAACTTATGTTTTTATATCCTTGTTCTATATATCTAAGAATGTTTACTAATCGAGTCTGCCGTGTTGCCGGATCAACTTGTCAGTTCAATCATAACAATTTAGTTGCCTAGCTTGCTTGCTTGATATTCTCTAGCTGTAGATAGTTGGGTTAATAATTGTCGACTTGTCGTACTGACGTCATCAATAAATACGCTTACATCTTCAGATATACAAAGACTTGATTTCTACGCTACAATATGATGATGAGTATTCGGAATATTTTCTTTGTTCAGCTCAAAGATGTTTCAGGATAGGTTGTTCTAAGCTATTCAGAGGAATAGTTATTCCGAAACATTGTACCTCTGTTCAGAAAAAGGAAAATTATTCCGATATATATCCTCATTATATAACTGGAAAATAAAAATCGTTAAATATACAGTTAAACCTGTCTATAGCGCCCCCTCTAAATAGCGCCTTCCTCTCTATAGCACCCGATTTTAAATACATAGTACGATGCGATTTACATTAAAAGTGACCTGTCTATAGCACCTCCTCTCTATAGCACCCTATTTTGGTGAGTCCCAAGAGGGGCTCTATAGACAGGTTTAACTGTATTTCGTCATTGTGTAATAATTTTTATCTCTCTGTAATTATTCTAAATGATTTAACTCCCTTTTATACCAACCACTTTGTTTATATAACTTTTATGGACTCTGTCGTTTGATACATGTAAATATTGAATCCAGCATTTCTCGATGCAAATATTTGAATGTAATTCTACTGTCCTATAAGCTTATGTTCATAGTTTTCTTGAAAACCATTTCTGAGATTCCATCCTTCAGTGCTGCGTATATAACCAGAATCGTCCAATACAGTATTAGAGCTCTGAGAAGCGGTCTGTGAATTAAATTGGCGAAGGGTTCACCACTGATGAAGCCAAGCCCTACCAATATATTTTTTCATCGCAATGCTTTTAAATCCTTTCATTTTGTATATATAATCCTAAGTTTCATTTTTTTTCTGTTTATCTGTCTCCTTTGTTTCCTCTGTAATAGACGCAAATACTTCAATATTGCGTCTTGTGTGTGTTTTGTTTGTATGTGTTGAGTGTGTGTTTCGATGGATAATTAAAAAAAAATTGTGAAATTTTCAATATTAGATTATTTAATCTCATAGTCTACGCGCGGTCAATGACCTGGGGTTAAAGGGGACGTTCAAAGAACGAGCAGACGGAGAGAGAAAAGCGAATCATTTATAAAAAATAAAAATAAAAAAAAAATCGTGGAAGATGTTCCATCCTATCTGACGTCACTTGCAGGACTTCTCGGCAGTTCTTGGAAAATGACCAAGAGGTCGTCAAGATGTTATGCAAGGAAGGTGTCGCGACGGTCGTGACAACAGGTTTGGGCGTCCGACCAGGTGAGTCGCTGCATCTCGCTCTGCGCAACCTTTAAATCTCTTTATCGAATTCATAGAAATACACTTATAGACAAAACTTGAGTAAGTGGAAAGTCTTTGAAGGATACCGAGGTAATTTTGTTCCCAATTGGTTATCTCGTTATTTTTGTTGTCGTGTCCAATGAAGAGCCTCAAATGTCTCCATGCATCTCTATCACAGCAGCAATGTACTCTATCTTGGGTGTGTAAATCTGCTGCTCTGGGTCTATGTCAATTTTCTGCAAGGCTATGGCCATTGCTGGGCATGAGAATATGTGGGTAAGTGTTGGTTATCTCGTGTGTCTTCAAAAAAGGCGAGTGTATCAAATATATTTTAAAGTTATTATCTGAATCCCGATATACATGCTGAAAGGTACAACTTCCTTAAGTTTTGTCCATGGGTGTAACCAAGTCCTTGTGATCATTCCCATTTATATGCACAATCATTAAATCTCTTTATTGATTTCACAGACTTTAAAATACACTTTTAAACAAAACTTAAGAAAGTGAAAATTCTTTGAAGGATACAGAAATAATTTTGCTCACACACTTGGTTATCTCGTGTGTCTTCCATAAATGTCACTGTAATATCTTTCAAAGTTATTGTCTGAATACCGATATACATGCTGAAAGATACAACTTTCTCAAGTTTTGTCCATGAATGTAACCAAGACTTTGTGATCATTCCCATTTATAAGATAAAATATCATGATTGTATTGTGGAAAGGGCTAATTAGATATTTTCACTTCCAAACTTCTTAAACTTCTTAATAATAAATACCAACGAATCGTTGATTTGAAATAATCCGGAATTGGTCAAATACCCATTTTTACCGCAAGCCATCAGCAAATTTTAGTCACATGATCAGGAGATGCCGTTTTCTTATATATATATATATATATATGTAATACAATATAATTAGGCTTATGATTGTAGAACGAAAATTGAAATTATACCGCAAATGTTTCTTTTGAACGAATAATCGAAATTAATTTTAAGGAGAAATAGCGACCATTTCTAACCTTAGGGATGAAGTATGATAGGATGAATTGTGAAGGGTAATGATAAATTATTTATTTGTCCATTTATCATTACCCTTCACAATTCATCCTATCATACTTCATCCCTAAGGTTAGAAATGGTCGTTATTTCTCCTTAAAATAAATTTCGATTTTTTCGTTCAAAAGAAACATTCGCGGTATAATTGCAATTTTCGTTCTATAATATATATATATGTTCATTATTTGAAACTACTCAGTGTCCTTGGATTTGTATGCTTCCTCAATCAGACTCCTGCAATATAACCTATCTATAGCCATAGGTTCCAAATTGTGCTAATGCCTAATTTCTCTCTTCAGTTGTTCCAAAGATATGGTTACGATAATTATTCCATTTAGTAGGCAATTATGTCTATGAACATGGTCTTTCGAATTCATTTTGCGTTTTCTCTGCATTTTAATATAGTATCTAAGCCGCAAAATCCTACATTGGAAAATCTCTAGGTAGATTCAATCAAGCCCAAGCAGCACTGAGTGCCTAACAAGGTGTTTAAGTCATTTTGTTTTTGGAAATATCTTCTGAATTATGCGAGTTTCTACGTAGATAGCTGTTAATTTCACATATAAAGATCACATTCAGCTGGGAGTACTTTGATTCTAAAAAAACTACAAGGTAATAAAGCTATATCCAAATAAATTTATAGTGTGTGACTTTTATGTAACAGCTTTGTTATCATCATCAGGCTTAAAGACTAGCATTTATTATCTGATGATGGTAACAACGCTGTTACAGAAACATCACACACTGTTATGTTATTTGGATTTGGTATTATTTCCTTGTAGTTCTAATCAATATAATCCAAATTATGACTTATCATTGAACGAAAAGGAAAAACTATAATGGAATATCAAATGACCATGTTTATTTGACTAATCCAACCCAATATTTCACCCATTATTGATAAGGAAAACAGCCCGATAACGACAGCTATGCATGCTATTGGCGACTATCCTCCCTCAGTTTGGAATTTCTGAGACACCAACAGGATGGATTTCTGTTGTTAATTGTTCTGATTGATAATGCTCAGCCATTATAAACGTTCAGTTTAATGTATGTGATAAAAATATGTTTTTCTAATGATATCACAGTTCGGGGATCTTCTTATACTATACGTGTTATATATATATCCTATTTTATTAATAAATTTGTTATTCCATAGTTTTGAACTCTCCCCATTTCAGGAGTTTCAAGCGGCCTACAATAATAAGAAAGCATATCAAATATATAGCGCACTCTGGAAAAAGAATATGTGGAACTAACATTCATAAGCTATCTATCAAAATAGTGTAAATACAAATTAAATTGAATTATCAGTAAAACACAGAAATTTTCGGTCTCAATAGTCTAAGGTCTCAATTAAGAACGAGCTGAATCCAACTCTCCGAATCCAAATATGACCAGAGCATTGCGATACGGATTGGATATGAAATTTTTATTGCCATTTTAATATTTATCATTATAGCTAATCAACTTATTATATATTCACAAGCCAGTATTGTATTGTTGGAAACTTTATAGAAGTCTTGTCTTTTAGCGACTTCGACGTAACGCCGCTACAGGAAGAACGTTTCCATGTGAACGGACCCAGATGTCCTATGACGTAATTTCTTCCTTTAAAACATCCGTTGATAAAGACATTATATTGTAGCGTTGAAATCAAGTCTTTGTATAATTGAAGGTGTGAAAGCATTTATTGATGACGTCACGGCGACTAGTCGACAGTTATTAACAAATTAACAAAACTATCTACAGTTAGAGAATATCGAGCAAGCAAGCTAGGCAACTAAATGATGATTTAACAAATATTAATTGATAAAAATCTGTTTCACATATTCCATTTAATAATTATATAATAAAACTAGACGAATGACCCGGGCAACGCCCGTGTTTTACCCGATTGAATGTTTTTATTCAAATACTATTTGTTACAATTATAAATTGGAGCCGTGGATGTCACTCTTGTGAAACGTCCCGCTCCAAACTTTACATGTACATTAGGTCAGCTGGTATTACCCCTCATTTTCACCGCTAGAGGCGCGAGCGAATTGACCTTTTGTAAATATACATAATTATAACGATAGAAGCTTCTATAGAAGATAATGATCATAATGATGATGCGCGCGCATCCGTGACAGCGATGAGGAATTGAGGAAAGACGGTCGTGACTATATATTAATGACGAATGACCAGGGCAACGCCCGGGTTTTACCCGATTAAATGTTTTTATTCAAATACTATTTGTTACAATTATAAATTGGCGCCGTGGATGTCACACTTGTGAAACGTCCCGCTGCAAACTTTGTGTCTGAGAAGTGATATTTTTATAGAAAGATGATCTGGCTTTTGTTTTCTGCTCGAATGAATGTTTTTCTGTTAGAATTTTGTTCCTGCGTACAAAATAATGAACTGGTTTCACCCGTGGTCTCTGCTTTTTGGAATTTTTCCCGATATAATTTTTATCTGATAATCAAACATGACACAGCAATATCGTCATCATCATTTTCTGACTAAAAATATATAGTTTTAATAATTGATTTATATATATTTTTAAATAGCCTATCGTCTTCCCCGTATTTTTTACCTATGTATGGAAATTTTGGTTTGAATTAGTGAACAACTGCGAATTTGTATACCGGACATACAAACAGACAAACATTCATTTTTATATATATAGAATTTACTCTTCATTGTTGGCTTTTTATATTATATTTACTCTTTATTGTTGGCTTTTTATCTTACATTCACTCTGTTGGCTTTTTATATTACATTTACTCTTCATTGTTGGCTTTTTATCTTACATTCACTCTTCATTGTTGGCTTTTTATATTATATTTACTCTTCATTGTTGGCCTTTTATCTTACATTATTCTTCAAGGTTGGCTTTTTATATTACATTTACTCTTCATTGTTGGCTTTTTATCTTACATTCATTCTTCATTGTTGGCTTTTTATATTACATTTACTATTCATTGTTGGCTTTTTATCTTACATTCACTCTTCATTGTTGGCTTTATATCTTACATTCATTCTTCATTGTTGGCTTTTTATATTGCATTCACTCTTCATTGTTGGCTTATTATCTTACATTCACTCTTCATTGTTGGCTTTTTATATTATATTTACTCTTCATTGTTGGCTTTTTATCTTACATTTATTCTTCATTGTTGGCTTTTTATATTACATTTACTCTTCATTGTTGGCTTTTTATCTTACATTCACTCTTCATTGTTGGATTTTTATATTATATTTACTCTTTATTGTTGGCTTTTTATCTTACATTTATTCTTCATTGTTGGCTTTTTATATTACATTTACTCTTCATTGTTGGCTTTTTATCTTACATTCATTCTTCATTGTTGGCTTTTTATATCATATTTACTCTTCATTGTTGGCTTTTTATCTTACATTCATTCTTCATTGTTGGCTTTTTATATTATATTTACTCTTCATTGTTGGCTTTTTATCTTACATTTATTCTTCATTGTTGGCTTTTTATATTATATTTACTCTTCATTGTTGGCTTTTTATCTTACATTCATTCTTCATTGTTGGCTTTTTATATCATATTTACTCTTCATTCTTGGCTTTTTATCTTACATTCATTCTTCATTGTTGGCTTTTTATATTATATTTACTCTTCATTGTTGGCTTTTTATCTTACATTTATTCTTCATTGTTGGCTTTTTCTATTATATTTACTCTTCATTGTTGGCTTTTTATCTTACATTCATTCTTCATTGTTGGCTTTTTATATCATATTTACTCTTCATTCTTGGCTTTTTATCTTACATTCATTCTTCATTGTTGGCTTTTTATATTATACTAATGATGATGCGCGCGCATCCGTGACATGAGGAATTGAGGAATTGATTGACGGTGGAAAGACGGTCGTGGCTATATATGTTGATATTTGAAAAAGTAAAAATAAATATCAGGTAAAAAGTTTCTTTTAATTTAAATTTGCAAGCTTTCGAGCAAATATACTGTTCTTCAACGGGCTGATATTCTATGTACAATCTCTAAATAATATTTTTACAGAATAATTGAAAACTTTTGTTATTAGAATGTGCTCAATTTTCAATTATTCTGTATAAATATTATTTAGAGATTGTACATAGAATATCAGCCCGTTGAAGAACAGTATATTTGCTCGAAAGTTTGCAGATTTAAATTAAAAGAAACTTTTTACCTGATATTGATTTTTACTTTTTCAAATAATTTTTGGTAACTATTGCTCACATAAATAAATATTTTGAAAATAGATCAATCCATATTTAATTCATTAGATAATAAAAAGGCATATATTGGATTTAATAAAAGATATATTTTGTCAATATTTCGGCTGGCTGAACGCCAACCTTTATCGAGGCATTACATTTTTTGTATACACAAACTCTGTTTGTATATTTATATACACTGAGTTTGTGTATACAAAAATGTAATGCCTCGATGAAGTTTGGCGTTCAGCCAGCCGAAATATTGGCAAAATGAATCTTTTATTAAATCCAATATATGCCTTTTTATTATCGAACTAGACGAATGGCCCGGGCAACGCCCGGGTTTTACCCGAGTGCGTATATATTTTAAAAACGTTTTAATTCAAATACTATTCGTTACAATTATAAATTGGCGCCATGGATGTCACTCTTGTGAAACGTCCCGTTCCAAACTGTGTGTTTTTAAAATGTTTTAATTAAAATACTATTCGTTACAATTATAAATTGGCGCCGTGGATGTCTCTCTTGTGAAACGTCCCGCCCCAAACTGTGTGTGTCTTGAAAATATAAAAATAAAAATGTGAATTTTCATAAAGATTTCATCATGTCGATTTTTTTTTTTTTTTTTTTTGCATTTCACCTACTAAATCGATAGAGATAATTACATTTGCAACATGAACTTAGGTATATTGACTAAATAGAAAACTGCATAGTAATAAAGATCATTTTTTAAAGGCACCATATCGGTTTTTTTTTCAATAAAATCGAAACAAAAATTAACGATAAATAACGATAATTGCCTTAAAAAGAAATTGCCTTAAAAAAAGAAACATTCGCGGTGATTTTGTCTTGCATTCGTTTATACAATTATTATATACGAATGACCCGGGCAACGCCCGGGTTTTACCCGATTAAATGCTTTTATTCAAATACTATTCGTTACAATTATAAATTGGCGCCGTGGATGTCATTCTTGTATAATATATAAATGAGTTTTAAAAATTGTAAAAAAAAAAAAAAATGCATCGGCCGGGAATCGAACCCGGGCCGCCCGCGTGGCAGGCGAGCATTCTACCACTGAGCCACCGATGGTTATGAAAAATCCCATCCGTGAGCTTCAGACAAACAAACAGACAAACAGACAGAATAAGGCAAATATATAAGTAGATTAATAAATATATTTCTTCGCCACAATATTGTCGTAGATATTGGATAGCTGACTTGTCCAGAAAGTCAAATAACAATTTGAATCGTCCAACTAACAATATCGTAAATTCTCAATTGATTTTCCACCATCTCTCTCAAAATGTCTTTTTTAACTATGAAGACAGCGCGCTCAGTTTTTAAAAACACATTATCACTCAGATTTACCTATATGACGTCAAATCTATAAATAGATTTTTATTTTTTCCCTAATCACTACAGTCGTTTGCCTCAGCAAATCGTGATGGCAAGTAAAAAAACTGGGACTCTCAAGGTCAAATTTGTTGTTGACGTTCTCGCTGCAATAATGTCGCCCCGTGTGACAGGTGAGGAGACGGTAATCACTCAGAGAATCCCAAATTAACAAGGTTTAATGGGGAATAGGAAGACGTAAAATGAACCAACTTTTCCCGATCTGATATTCATTGTCATAGGGATCTAGAGAATATCCATGTCCAATACATATCACAGAAACACGGTTAGAGAGGCCAGAAAGTTGAGCCAAAGGAAAGAACAAATATCAGTATTTAACGCTGATGCTTTGGCAAAATACAAGATAATTAAACAAAAAAAAAATTCAAATATGCGACATAAACTCTGAGAGAAGAATTACAAAAACCATAACAAGACTTAGAACGAAACATTATAAAGGTATGACAATACATCCAGATGGCACAAGAACCTATAGGGCATGCAACAACTGTCCTGGTGTGGAATTAACACCTACCCACATATTTTCATGCTCAGTATTGGCCGCAGCCTTGCAGAAAATTGACATGGACCCAGAGCAGCAGCTTTACACACCCAAGATAGTATTCATTGCGACTGTTGTGATAGAGATGTATGGAGACATCTGAGGCTCTTCATTGGACACGACAACAACAACAGAAAATTGACATGGACCCAGAGCAGCAGCTTTACACACCCAAGATAGAGGACATTGTGACTGCTGTGATAGAGATGCATGGAGACATCTGAGACTTCTTCATTGGACACGACAACTACAACAACAACAGTTAGAGAAGACGGCACGCACAGCATGGAGAAGGACAAGTAAATGAGAGCACATCCTCGCTGAAGAACTCCTGGCCTCACACTACCAGTGGGAGAGATTTGATGTATAGACACATTAGATGTTTCTACAGTGATAGCGGTTAGTCTCGAATGGTTAACATTCACTATCTCAAGTCAATTTTTAACGCCAAATGTAGCTGCTGTATTGTCCGTGAGATTCATTTTGTCTCCTCTCTTATTGTAAAGACGTTGCTGTATCGCCTCATAAGCATAAATAACGCCAAATGCTTCAATTTGTATTTTTTCATAACGAGGACAAAGTATTTTTGTCGAAACGTCGAGAAAATAAAAGCAATTTCTAGCCGAAGTATCTTTTATTTTAAACAACTATGAATACACACACCGGCCAGGCAGCCTCTATCTTCAACATATCTTAAGTTCTCTCCCTGTACCTAAGAGACTTCATAGATAAATATTTCGCACAAACTAATTAGTAACTATTATAAACGTGTATGATTCTTTTTAAAAATAAATAAATTCTACTGTCCTTTATGCAATGAAAAAAATTAATGGGAGGACCTGGCTCATCATTTTTTTTTCATTGCAGAAAGGACAGTAGAAATTGTTTATTTTTTAAAAAGAATCTTAGGCGTCTATAATAGTTACGAATTTTGATAAAAGATGGCGCGCTAATGCATCATAAACTAACTTGAACACACACTTGGATGAGGTAGAATTTTTTTCGGGACGATATTGAGCTATGAAATTAAAGGTCACCTCTCATGTCAAAATAGACACCAAAAACTAGTCGCCATCTATTAACCGTCTCTGTACACTAGCATACTCAGGTCGGTGACAAACACCAGCTTTGGAAAACTGAGACGCGTCCATCTGGAGGTTTCGGGCTAATGGCCCTCGTCAGTCAAGAGCGAGCTTTGATTTCATGAAATCCACAAGGGATCGAATCAAATTTGGAAAATTCTAAAGATGTTATTTGGTCCCTTGTAGATCTAACGGAAAAAAAAGCCTGCCCCGGACTGATGAAACTATGCTTCTGCCCGAAACCATGTTCTCCAGGTGGACTTTTCTCAGTTTGCCAAAGCTGGTATTGTGGCTTTGTCACCGACCCGAGTCCGAAGTTTGAAGAGAAAGACAATACATAATAGATTTTACGGTCGTTTTATTCAACAGTCAATAGATGGCGCATAGGTTTTGGCGTCCATGTTGACGGTAGAGGCGATCTTTAATTTAATAGATCAATATCCTCCTAACAAAATTTCTATCTCATTCAAGTGTTGAATATATAAACACTAATTAGTTTATTTGAAATCTTCATCTATGAAGTCTCTTAGGTACAGAGAGAGAACTTGAGATATGTTGAAGATAGAGGCTGCCTAGCCGGTGTGTGTATTCATAGTTCTTTAAAATAAAAGATACTTCGCTTAGAAATTTTTTTCATTTTCTCGACGTTTTGACAAAAATCCTTTGTCCTTGTCATGGCAAAAATAAAAATTAAAGCATTTAACAAGGCGTTAAAAATTGACTTGAATTTGTATATGTCAACACACTTCAAGACTAACGGCTGATCTCTGTTTGTAGAAAAATCTATTGTGTCTATGCACCAAATCTCCCACTGGTGTACGCGGGGTTGTTATTTAACACTGACTCTGTCTAGCGTACAAGCCCGTACATCCCAAACAGTGTTGCACTGTCCTTGTAGGATGGAAAACCCCTTCAGCTGCTCGTACAGTATTGCTAGGCCAATTAGAAACATATCTGCATATATTTGCATACACAGTCTCCCTATTAGCACCGTTATTCAGTCGCAAGGAAACATTCCTTCACAACCTACGCTGAGAGAATATACGAGGTGTGTTCAAAAGGTATCGCGACTTTTGAATTTTCGCGGGTTACGTATATTCGATTTTCGATCTTTTTGTGGCTTTATGTTGGTACTCATGTCTCTCACTTATGCCGTCAAGCTCGGCCATTTTGAATGTTCACTTAATTGTTGACAGCTGCTTTGCTTGCAGGTGTTTTGGATCGTCTTCGATTTTTACCTATTTAAAAAAATGGATTGAAGAACCTGTATCAAATTTTGTGTGAAAAACGAAATTAAGTGCGCGGATGCATTCCGAATGTTGACTGTGGCATACAGAGAAGCTACCTTGGACCGAAGCAACGTTTATCGGTGGTACAAAATGTTCTCAGAAGGCCGAGAAGATGTGAACGACGAAGAGCGTGCCGGACGCCCGAACACTTCAACAACAGACGAAAAAAATAATGAAGCGGAGAAAATGATATTGGCCAATCGTCGAATCACCGTTAGAGAAGTTGCTGAGGACCTAAACATATCGATTGGCTCGTGCCATTCGATTTTTATCAATGATTTGGGCATGAGACGGGTCGCCGCGAAATTCGTACCAAAATTGCTTAATTGCGACCAAAAACAGCATCGCATGAACATTGCTAATGAGATGTTGGACTCTGTCCGCGACGACCCAAATTTGCTCCAGAGGGTCATAACTGGTGACGAAGCGTGGGTTTATGGTTATGACGTGGAAACCAAAGCTCAATCATCTCAATGGAAGCTGCCGCACGAACCAAGACCGAAAAAAGCGCGCCAAGTTCAGTCGAATGTGAAAAATTTACTGACCGTCTTCTTGCAGGGGCGTGGTGCATCATGAGTTCTTGCCACAGGGTAGAACGGTCAATATGGAATATTACCTGCAAGTTATGCGCAATTTGCGCGAAGCAATCCGCCAGAAACGCCCGGATTTGTGGAAGAACAAAAATTGGCTTTTGCACCACGATAACGCCCCTGCTCACATATCGTTGCTTGTGCGCGACTTTTTGGCCAAAAACAACACACTAATGATGCCGCAGCCACCGTATTCCCCAGATCTGGCCCCCTGTGACTTTTTCTTGTTTCCTAAACTGAAGAGGCCCATGAAAGGACGACGTTACGCTACGCTTGACGAGATAAAGACGGCATCGAAGGAGGAGCTGAAAAATATTTTTTTAAATGATTTTTTGAAGTGCTTCGAAGATTGGAAAAACCGTTGGCACAAGTGTATAATATCTCATGGGGATTACTTTGAAGGGGGCAAAATTGGTATTCATGAATAAATAAATAATTTTTGAAAAAACACAAAGGTCGCGATACTTTTTGAACACACCTCGTATATCTCGTGGTATATAGCACATTATACCGATATTGTAACATTTTACTCTAGGAAGAGTTCACCACAGATGTGTGAGCCAGGCCTTCCCAATATTTTATCTTTTTTATCCCTAGTACACATGGTACAGGCCATTATAATCATGGTGGATAGAAGTTGGTGACTGCTTTTACTGTAAGTGCACCACATGTCTACACATGTGAAAAGAAGTTCGACTTTGCACTTACAAATGTGCCAGAACCCCGTTTAGTTACTTGCACTCGCTGGTAGGGTTGGACTTTTGAAAGAATCGGAGACCATTGGAGCATTTTTCACTAATTAGAAAAAAGTGCCCAATGCGGGATTCGATCCCAGGTCGTAGTAGTCGAAAACAAACGGTGTAGATCATCCTTCCACCGACCCGCTATGTTTATCATTGATGTAAGGACAGTAGGGAATTGTATGTTTGAAAAGAAGAAATATAGCACTAAAATAGTTCACAATATTTAATTATTCCAGGATGCGCTGTATAGCGATAATAAAAACATACAAAACACCTGAGTCAGTACTCTAAGGTCACCCACGAAATGATCGCTGTCACCTTCCAGTTCTCCTTGTATTACAAGACTTCAAGTTTTACCGTTCCAATACAAAAATCAAAATCACTCACTGGGCTCTCTTTAAATACAAAATAGAAAATACTTAACCACCAGCACTCAGTGAAGAAACACCGCAAGAAATAAACGACGCCATAGTTTTCACCGAAGAGCAAATTATTCAAAATTAAGAAGAATCCTCAAAACACAAAGAACCAGATTTCTAAGAAAGCACCCAGCCCACATCAAATGAAAAATATGAAAAACTAATAGACTGAAAGAAAAAAATATATATTTTTAAAAAACGTATGACCCCAACGACAAAAAAATAAATAAAACCTACCTCTCCTCACGAAGAGAATTACAAAAACTACCCAGGGAATATGACAACACCAACTGGGACACCTACATAGAGAACCTGGACGTGTCTGATCAAACAATATGGAAGGCTATAAAATGACTCACAAGTCCTAAGAGAAAAAATTATTGTTAAAACCAAAAACAATCTGATACCAACAGCGGACTAAACAGCTGAAACTCTAGCAGATAGTTATAAAAAAAGTTCAGCCTCAACCTTCCTATCCTCTTACTCAACATCGAACAGTTCCTTAATCCACGAAGTCAACTAATACCTCCACGCAAAAAAAAAAAAAAAAAAAACAAGACTGGAGCCCACTAACATAGGAGAAATATGGGCAATAAATGATGTTCTGGTTGTGGTGTCTTGTCCATGGAGCAGATCAGATCGGTCCATGCACCCTGATCACAATACCGGCCAACAAAGGTGCCTTTTTCGTATGGATGTCTTCTTCTGGATTGAAGTCTGCCATATAAGAAGGCTGCAAGGATAGGAATAGAATAGGAATAGGCATTGATGGGATACCGAATGAAGCCTAAATATATTGCCCAACCATGTCCTAGAATCACTCAATAATTCTTTAATGTCTCTTTAATTAAGGCTAACACAATTCCCAAACAATTGGAAACTTCAATTATCTGTCCCATACTGAAACAAGGGAAATCGCAGCATGACCCAGCAAACTAAATACCCATTTCACTGCCTGTTACCTTAAGACTATTTAAAAGGATCATTCTTAAAAAGAAGATCACAAAATGAAACTATAACAAGACTTAGAACAAAACACTATAAAGGAATGACAATACATTCAGATGGCACAAGACCCTATAGGACATGCAACAACTGTCCTGGTGTGGAACTAACACCTACCCACATATTCTCATGCCCAGCAATAGCTGCAGCCTTGCAGAAAATCGACATAGACCCAGAGCAGCAGATTTACACACCCAAGATAGTATTCATTGCGACTGTTGTGATAGAGATGTATGGAGACATCTGAGGCTCTTCATTGGACACGACAAAAACAACAACAACAAACTTAATAAATTCAAAAAGCACTTATTTTTTATTTAAATATATTTAAAATATAAAATACGTGCATTCAATGCATTAAAACAATAAAGAGTTTGATCTCTAAGCGCAGGACGCTCAAATCCATATCATTGAATTAGCCACAACCCCAATTTGGAAAAATTCGAACAAAGGACTTCCTATAGGTGTCAGACTATGGCCTTCATCACTACAGAGTAAGGAAAAAATTTAACGAATTATTCGCTGATATAAACCTAAACCTTCTGATACGAGAAAGATAAGAAGATGCATTTTTCCAATATATTTCATTTATTTACTGGGAGAAGTGTATTCATTGTATATTAATATTATACTTTTAAACTTTTACAAAATGAATAAAATGTTAAATGCAAACATAGCTCAAACACTTTTCATGAATTATATTAGTAAAAAAAGGATTACACACACCTTGAAATCTATAAACTTCCAAATAACAGGCATACATTTTCTTGAACTAGTGATAATCATTATTACAGCCCCTTCTTCGTCTCATAAATGAATAATTATTTTCGTTTGTGCTTTGAAATAATTTAAACTTAAAATTGAAGATTTTTCAGTGGTATTTTATAATGATAAGAAAACACAAACTTTAAGATAGGATAGAAGTTTTATTACCTTTGACTTCTTTTTAAATCTATAATCGACTCTAATGATAATACCTATTAAGAAAAACCTGCACCTTAAGGCGCAATGTCATCAGCAACTTTTGGTTGCACAATTTGGAGATGCCTTTTTCTTAATTTATTCACTTGATCTAAGTACTGTTTTTCACAATAATACCAATGTTTCCGTCCTACTCTTGTAATATATTCCTATTTGTGCTTTACTTATTTCACGGTATAAGAGTTCGATTATTTACATCAGTTCTTGTCACTCAGCAACTTTCCCAAGTTTCAAGTTGAGAAGATTCCTTTTGATGTTCAACAGGTCCTTCCAGCAATTGATCCATGGAACAGCTTGTTGGTCCTTCCTCAGGTCTTCTTCCTTCTCCATTCTCAGTCTCTAGATATCCCCTTTATATACAATATTATTATTATGAGATTGTCCCAAAAGTTCGTAAACATATTATGATTGAAATTTTGCAAGTGTTTACGAACTTTTGGAACAACCTCGGTAATATTGGTAACCTTGGTAAAATTATAACAGAATTCTTATAGAAGAATGATTTAATCTCTTATGTTCTATATCAAGGGTGGCCAATCAGCAGGTGGGTCAAGTTTCAGAATTACCCACCAGCGAATGCAAGTAACAACGGGGTTCTGGCACATTTGTAAGTGCAAAGTCGAACTGATTTTCCCGTGTGTACACATGTGGTGCACTTACAGTAAAAGCAGTCGCCTACTTCTATTCACCATGATTATCATGGCCTATACCACGTGTACTAGAGATGATAAAAAAAGATAATCATAATATGATTACGAAATTTTGGGATAACCTTTTATAATGTTTCGAAGTTTTCGAATTTGAAGCCAAATGAAAATATCTTAGAAGAACTAATCTTTGGAAATGTATTTATTGACTACTTGAAAACGCTTCACTATGTTTCTATAAAATTTTACAAAAAAAGAGAGTATTCATTAAGCCTAATTCTATAAGTAAATACGGAAGAAGCATTTTCAAATTTCGCTACAAGCTGTAAACCATGTCCAAATATTCGATATAACTTGTATAACGGACTACATTTTTGCCCATAAGGATTCTTTCTGCTACTGTTGTTTCGATTGCATAAAGTTTAGCGGTGTTTACATGATTTAATCTTTATATTACAGATATATATGGTGCGTATATATATGTATATGTAGTAATATATTTAAATATACACTAGATTTTTAGATTTATCATAATATAAATAGTGTAACAGCTCCTAAATGTAGATACAATTCAACGCGCCAGCTTGGCCAAAGAAATAAAGTTTTATTGAGAGTCGGCCGCACCCGAGACAAGGCGAGGTCCAATTTCGTTAAGATTATTCATTTATCACAGGAAACTTCCAGTAAGTTTTACGACTACCACCACCGACAAACGGTCAGACAACAACAGACCATCTCTTCTTCTCATGTAGATTGGACACCCTTCCTGGACCTTGTCTTCGGCGCTGGCCTCTCTCAGGTGACATTCAACCTGCCTCGCCCTTTGTGTTACCCATTGACGCCTGACCACTTGGCCCCATGACTGCTTGTGGTACGACATATATCTATGATAAATATATCGTTTGATGATTTTTCAAGATGCCTGAATGACCTTTTTTTGGTCGTTGAGGTACAGCTTGCACCACGTTGATGAGGGCCAACAGCCCGAAACACGCTCGTGGTTAGCTCTTCTTGATTAATCAATAATGGGTATTTGGCCAATTCCGAAATAATTAATAATCAACGAGAATAGTTGATATTTATTCCGATAGATGGCGCAAGCCATCAGTAACTTTCAGTTGCACGATAAGGAGATGCCTTTTTCATAATATATCTAAGTGTTTTGACCAAGTTTCTGTGTCCAGGATGTGGGGCCGACCACCGACCATCATCCTACTGGCCCTGCTGCTGCTGTGCTGCGGTGGGGGGCTGGAGGCTCGAGGTCAAGGTACGGCGATGGTGGCCTCTTCTCTGAGTGATCGCACCGAGGTTGAGAGGTTGTTTAGGAGATATGATGGCAGGATGGAGAATCAGGAATTGATAAATGGGTTGGTTTAAAGTTCCAATAAATCAAACTGGGCTCTTGATAATGTTTTAAGTGAGTTTGTTATTTAATTTAAATCTTTTAATTGAAACATAAAGAATCATTTTACATTAAACTATTATTTATCATTATACACTAGACAGAAAAAATACTATCGCTTGTATATAAAAGAAACTTCTAAAAATTCAGACGGTCATGCCCAGTAATATGTGTACTTGTTGACTTGTATGAAGGACAAAACATCTTGGAAAGCTGGGGAAATCAGGAATCTAAATAAAAGAAACGCGTTCTCTTGAGCTTCTCGCTTTATCGGTACACATAAAGAAATTATTTAATAAGATTTTCTTTTTTCAAATAAAAGAACTTTCTGCTGTTATTACTAAGGTGGAGAATATTTGGAAAGCCTGGCTTAGTTCTATTCACACCTGTTGGACCTGACAGCCGTGTTGTCCAGGAAGAGGACGACGGAGGCTGGCGGCCGAGTGGGAGCGACGGCTGATGCAGTTCCCCGAGGTGGACGTCGAGCTATGTCCGCGTGGTCAGGGCGGGCGCAGGATGCGGTGCCTGGAAGTGACGTGCTGCCGGGAGAACGTGCGGCAGGTGCTGCGGCGGGGGCTGCCCATCTGTGGCTGGGAGTCCCGGGACACGCCGCTCGTGTGTTGTCATCCCAATCTGGACGATGGTGGTCCACCAGACGGTCCTTTTCACCCCGTCCCAGGTCCCGACCGTTGGCCGGATCGCCCAAGACCCCACCGTCCCATTCCAGGGCCTGAACGTCCCTACCCAGGGCCTGAGCGTCCCTACCCAGGGCCTGAACGTCCCTACCCAGAGCCTGACCGCCCCCGCCCAGGGCCTGACCGTCCCCGCCCAGGGCCTGACCGTCCCAACCCGGTGACCGACCGCCCCGTCCCGGATAACATTATACAGCCCAGTAAGTGGCTTAGTAACAACTAACATGTTCACAATCTCGTGAAAATTTCATTCAAATTTATACCAATGCAAATTTAAACAGACAAGATAACCTAGTGTGAACAAAACTGCCTCTGTCTTCTTCAGTTTGTCACCAAGTTTGTCTGTACAGAGTGCGGCCAGAGGGGCAGTACGACATTGTTGAGGGTTCGGCGCCAATTCAGACCAACCGTAGTGGGAGGATCCGTGGCCCAGCGCCACACCTGGCCCTGGATGGTGAGTAACTGAGATGTAACAAGCTGGGACTGCGGTGTTAGGGAATATTTTTTTAATTAACTCGTGTACCTGGAGTATTACATTATTATTTATTTAATTAACCCAGGTTCTTGGAGTATTACTTGATTATTTATTTGGTAACTCTTGTTCCTGTAGTTTTGCATTGATATTTAATTTTTTTTTTTTTTAATTAAAAGCGGTTTATTGACATCCAGTCAACAGTAGGGAGAGAGGTTACAGTTTAAAATATTTACATGAAAAAGATCAGCCAGGTGTTCTTCCCCACCGCGTCCTCCTCCAGGCGATGACGGGGTCCTCGATGGCCTGGCCCAGCCCGACCTGGACGAAGTACCGGTGATTCTCGATTTCGCCGATGCGAAGATGGCCAGTTCTTCGTCCACTAGGTCAATCCCGAATTGATATTTAATTGGTTAACTCTATTCCTTGAGTGTACCACTATATTATCTATATCTATTGTATGTATCATACACATAGAGTAGAACACTTGAACTGTAAATACACCTCGAGGTAGGCACCCTAGTCCTCTCTAGAGATTTACTACGTAGCCCAGGGTGGTCACCGCGAGTATATTACGAATGGGGGTCATATCGTAAGAGCTGAGTTAAAAAAAACATACAGTAATATCTCTTAAACACCCGGCTTGATAATGTGGGTGTTTCGAAAATTCGGATTTTTTTCTATAGCTTCAAAAGAGAAGCCCTTTTAACATATAAACTAATAAAAAGAAGCTAAATTATTCAAATTATTGTTTACCCATTATATCGTTAATAAAAATGGAGTTCTTCAGTTGATGGTAAAATTTAGGAATCATTCATATATATGGGAAGTTATGTGGTCCCGTGGTATCCTTATTGATAAGTTGTTGTTGTTGTATTTTCCTCAGTCCCGAATGTTATTGGAATACCAAGCCGATAATGTGAGTGTTCCATGCGCCATCTGTGTCCAGGTGGAGATCTACAAAGAACCTCAGCCTGGAAAGCCAGAATTCCAGTGTGGAGGCTCCCTGCTCAATGAACGCTACGTTCTGACAGCCGCCCACTGCTTCGTCAACCTGTGAGTCCCCGTTTCTTGAAGTCATGGTCTTATGGAAACTTCGTCAACCTGTGAGTGCCCGTTTCTTGAAGTCATGGTCTTATGGAAACTTCGTCAACTTGTGAGTCCCCGTTTCTTGAAGTCATGGTCTTATGGAAACTTCGTCAACTTGTGAGTCCCCGTTTCTTGAAGTCATGGTCTTATGGAAACTTCGTCAACTTGTGAGTCCCCGTTTCTTGAAGTCATGGTCTTATGGAAACTTCGTCAACCTGTGAGTGCCCGTTTCTTGAAGTCATGGTCTTATGGAAACTTCGTCAACTTGTGAGTCCCCGTTTCTTGAAGTCATTGTCTTATGGAAACTTCGTTCAGCTGTGAGTCCCCGGTTGTTCAGATCGAAATAGCTGGAATCCCTTGGCAGTTTAGTTGAGGTTCAATAGAAACCTCATGAATTTGTAATATCACGGTAGCTTATATTGAGGTCCATACAAACCTCAGAAAAATAATAGACAAAGAATAATATATATTACAAAATATCAATTCTCTGTCTGATAAAATACTCCTTCATTTTGAATATGCCTCTAAAGAAATTTTCCCGCTTATTTGCGAGTATATAATTACCTTATTTGATCGCATTTTTCCCAAATAGCATGTCACTATCCTTTCCTCCCTCTTTCCATTTTGAAACTACCTCTCTCCGAGTTACAATAATGGGCAGACAACAATCAAACGCAGCTTTGGAGCATGAGTTTTACGAACTTTTCATATTTGATTAATTCTTAGTTTACCATCCACATGTTCTGAATTTGTTTCGAACTAAATACCGAAGCCTTTGCTCTCTTTAAAATCTACAAGACATTAACTCCTTTCCTATCTCAACCTTGCATAAACTCAATTTAAACAAATTGTCAAAATTTCTGTTACTCGTGTCATTTCTTTATTCGCTCAAATGACAAATATTTTCTGCATCCTATCCCATGATAAAGTATGCCATGTCATTCTAACGTATTGAAACACGATGGCAATTCTGCGCAATTTTTCAATACCTTTGTCTTTTTAAAAAAATATTGCGTGGAGCAGGGACGCCTCACAGATCCACGTGCGGGTGGGAAGCCACGAGCAGGGCAGTGGGACTCGCCACGACGTGGAACGACTGATCGTCCACCAGAACTACCGCTCGCCCCTCAACTACTACGACATCGCCATGCTGAGACTGGCCACCCCAGCACGTCTCGAGCCACCCCGTGTAGCCCCCGTCTGTCTGCCCACCACCCTCCAGCCCCCTGATGGGGCTCAGGCCTTCGTCATAGGCTGGGGACACACTTCCAACGGTAAGCATATTGTGGGTAGAGAGCGTTTCTTCCTTGCAAAAGAATACAAATATGCGAACTTCATGAATCATTTGTTAACGGGAATTCTTAATATCCTTTGTAAATGTACTACTATTATAACTACTGTGTTTATGGTCTCTCTTTTCTTTTGATTATGTATTTATCGAGATATATGTGCTCATGGACCAAACTTAAGGAAGTTGTACCTTTTAGCATGTATATCGGGATTCAGACAATAACTCTGAAATATACACTCATGGACCAAACTTAAGAAAGTTGTACCTTTTAGCATGTATATCGGGATTCAGACAATAACTCTGAAATATACACTCATGGACCAAACTTAAGGAAGTTGTACCTTTTAGCATGTATATCGGGATTCAGACAATAACTCTGAAATATACACTCATGGACCAAACTTAAGGAAGTTGTACCTTTTAGCATGTATATCGGGATTTAGACAATAACTCTGAAATATACACTCATGGACCAAACTTAAGGAGGTTGTATCTTTTATCATGTATATCGGGATTCGGGCAATAACTCTGAAATATACACTTATGGACCAAATTGAGGAAGTTGTACCTTTTAGCATGTATATCGGATTCACACAATAACTCTGAAAGATACACTTATGGACCAAATTAAGGAAGTTGTACCTTTTAGCATGTATATCGGGATTCAGACAATAACTCTGAAAGATACACTCATGGACAAAACTTAAGGAAGTTGTACCTTTTATCATGTACTAGACGAATGGCCCGGGCAACGCCCGGGTTTTACCCGAGTGCGAATATATTTTAAAAACGTTTTAATCTTCATCTTGTCTACACCATGCTTCCTAGGGTTGTCGGCGCCCGTTGACTCCCGGCGAGCAAGCGACTGCTCCCGTCGGCAGCCGGCGTGCGAGTGGCTTCCCGGCGCATGCGCGCGCACAGGGAAGCCACGTGTCGCAGGCGGCCAATGGGCGGGCCCCGCCATCAGTTCCACCGCGTTCTAGATGAGCTATTTAGAATAATTTGAATATATAGTTTTAATAATTGATTTATATATTTTTTAAAATAGCCTATCGTCATCCTCGTTATTTTTTACCTATGTATTGAAATTTTGGTTTGAATTAGTGAACTACTGCGAATTTGTATACCGGACATACAGACCAACCAACAAACATACAAACATTCATTTATATATATATAGATATCGGGATTCAGACAATAACTCTGAAATATACACTTATGGACCAAATTGAGGAAGTTGTACCTTTTAGCATGTATATCGGATTCACACAATAACTCTGAAAGATACACTTATGGACCAAATTAAGGAAGTTGAACCTTTTAGTATGTATATCGGGATTCAGACAATAACTCTGAAAGATATTTGATACACAGTTAACTTTATTGAAGACACACGAGATAACCAAGTATGAACAAAATTGACTCTGTTCCCTTCAAAAAGACAGACGACTGGCGACATCAAAATATAAAACTTCCTTAAGTTTTATCCATGAGTGTATTTTATACCGTGTTCGTAATTTAATATCTAGACTTTATCCAAAATTGAATTATGCCCTAAGCATTTATATTTTACATTCCATTGTAAATCACATAACAAACCAGAGTTTTTTTTTTCATTTATGCCTAAATGTATTTTATATTAATGTATTTTATAAGAATACTTATATAAAAATATACTTATACAATAGAAAATACTTATACAAATACTTATAAATGCTCTGGTTGTAATCCTGACACATCCCTGGTGACGTAGGAGGGAGACCAAGCCGTGAGCTCCAGGAGGTCTCCATCCCTGTGGTGGATCGGCAGACCTGCAACACCAGCTACTCCGCCCTGGGAGCAACGAACCTTCCCCAGGGCATCTCGGAGGATATGATCTGTGCTGGGCTGGTCAAAGAAGGCGGCAAGGATTCCTGCCAGGTACCTGTCATCAGCAAGATACCCGACCTGTTCTGATTGCCGTGTTCTTGCAGGGCGACTCTGGAGGGCCCCTGTTGATGGAGACCAATGGGCAGTGGGAGGTGGTGGGGGTGGTGTCGTTCGGCTATCACTGCGCCAGGCCGGGCTTCCCCGGGGTCTACACCAGCGTGGGCAACTACCTACCTTGGATACGTAGAGCCATGACGTAATAAACTTACTTGTGGTGGTGAAGTAATTCCTACTTAAGAACTATACTCACATCGATCTAAACATTGATCTCCACAACATCTACATATATATAGTAGATGCGGTGATCCCATGTTATAACCATATTAGTTGCTTTATTTTCTATCTTTTAAAAAAATAAAATCTCTTTGAAGTTATATATTCCCTTTTACAAGTATGAAGTGGGCAACAAGCTGTTGCTACTTATGAAGACAAAACCACCAAACCAAAAGATGAATGAGATAAAACGCTCGATGATGCTGAATTCTGAAATGATATTTTAACTAACTAGTGGCTTCATGGACTGAAGAATGGTATGTCATCAGAAGAATTGGAAGTTTACTGTCCCAGGCCTTCGATTTAAGTCTGTGAAGGCCCATTCAAATGTTTGACCATGCCGCCAGACTGGGGGTGTAAGGGCGTGGTTCTGGGTTTATGTCTTCCGAGGAGGAACTAGTTGGACCGCGTCGTCGAAAGAAGCTTGATAGGGTCAGAAGATCACCATACCATCCACAACTCCCCCTAGAAGCGCAGTGTGGTTCTTTCTCTCTTTCTCCCTTGTATTGTGTTTACCTCTGAGGTTTATATTTCCACGTGCTTATTATTTCATTTCTAAATAAAATTCTTCGATTAGATCGCTATTAGTTTTTTTAAATTAATTAATAAACGGCTTTTAAACACACAAATATTAATTATAAACAGTAAATGGACTTACCTCCAATCTTCGCAACCATCCTTCTCGTCAATGGTCGACTCGGTCTTGTATGGGTCAGCTCCCTTGACACCGACTTGCAGGACAATCAGCACGACCCCATTCTCGGAGTAAACTTTCCGCTTCTACTGGCACCGCGGATGTCACCATAGAAATGTCATCTGTCCGCACTCTGCCCTCACAGGGCCATCCCCGCAACTGTAGTTCAACCTTTCCTTTTCAATCATATCTCTAGGATCTTTACCCGTCTTTTAGATAGTCATGCAATGAAGGTTGAGGGGTCATCAACACTATACTGCCCTCTCACTAATCCTTTTCGTCCTGAAAAAGAGCGATTTCCTTATTAGCGCTGATCGGCGACCCTTTGAGCGGAGTTAGTCTGTTGAAATGGACGACCTTTTGTTGGAGTGAGTTGAGCGTTGTATTCTAAAGACAACATCGTTCATTTTCTTCAAAATCTGAAATGGACCTTCCCAAGACATTTAAAATATAGGTGAAAGTCTTTACTTCCTTTTGGTGTTGTAGCGCCAGATGAGCCTACCCTCCTGAAGTTCGTTCTCGCTCGTGCGAATGTTGTACCTTACTTCCATTGTTTCGCTTGCAATTTACAATTTATCTCTGTGGTACATCGATGCATTTTCAAGTCTTGAGTTCAGTCAGTCGAAAAAATCATCCGAGCCTTCTTCTACGTTATTAGGTCATCCAAAGATCAGATCACAGTGAAACTTCAATTCCCCGCCAAAGAGAATCTGACTGGCGAGTAACTAGTGGCTTCATGGACTAGGGATTGGTAGGTCATCAGAAGAATTGGAAGTTTACTGTCCCAGTCCCTTCGATTTCAGTCGGTGAAGAGACTTTCTCAACTTGCTAAGGTCCTACTAAATCTTTCGACCATGCCGTCGGACTTGGGGTATAAGTACGTGGTCCTAGCTTTATGTCTTTCGAGAAGTTTACATATTTTCCAAAAGTTACGACTCCAAATTTCTCTCTTGGTCAGTGCGTATCTGCATGGGGACGCCGAACCTACGGAAGAACTGGATGTTCATGGTCTCAGCTACAGTGTCTAGTTATTGTTCAGCGAGTTGGAATGCTTCCTGCTATTTGAGGAAATAATCCATTGCAACTCGGATATAGCGGTTCCCCTTGTCATTTCGAGGCAATGTTGTCAATAACGATCCTCTTGGACGGGGCTCCATCGTTGTAAATCTTTAGCTTGACTCTCGATCTTTGGCTATATTATCAAAGCTAATTCAGTATATTTCTGCGCCCAATTTCAATACTAGCACAGCAACTAGCCTAGTGAAAGCGTTAATTCGCCTTTCCAACCGTCTTTACAATGCTAAAATGTCATCCACAGAGGCTATTGTGCAGCTCCTTAAGAACGGAAGGAACTCGTGAATGCAGAAGAATCATCGTCAATTCAATATGTTTGCCATCTTCGTTTTTTCATTTCCGGTAGCGAACACCATCTCGAAGCCCAGTTGGGCTATACAAGGTAACAATCTACTATGTAGGTCTGTTTCTCGGGCATTAAGTCAATTCATCATAGGGTTATCGTCTTCTAGCTGAGAATTTCTCATCTACTTGGGGCTACACTGGTCTAACTTGAATACTACTGCGAAAAGGAAAGTTGTCGAATAATGAACTCAGGTTGCGTCTCTGGTAGAGAACAATGCTTGCATTGCTCTGGGTAGGGTCACCATGAGATAGTATCTACTTTTCCGTGAACTTTTATTTTCCAGTGCTGAATTTCAATGTATTCTTGGAGCTACTGAATCCATCTGGCTAGCTGTCCTTCTGGGCTCTTCAAGTTCAGCAGCAATTAGAGAGCTACTTGGTCTGTTCTAAGAGTAAGCTTCTGTCACCATAGAGATAATGGCGGAAATTCTCAATCTATTCGACGATGGTCAGCAACCTTCTGCTGGTTTCACAGTAGTTTCTCTTAGGTTTGAACATGTCTTACTGAGGTAAGCGACAACACATTCTACCCCATCTTGAATTTTAGATAGAATGAATCTAATTCCAGTTTCGCTGTCGTCTGCTTCCTAAATGAATGTTTCGCCTTGAACGGGATAGGCTAGCATTGGCGGAGAGGACAGGGCCTGCTTCTGTTTATCCATCGCCCTTTCACAATTAACAGTAAAACCTGAAGGAGACTCCGTTAGTCGATCTCTCGCGATGTTCAAAAAACCTGAAACCTATTTTCTACAGTAGCCGTACATGCATATCCCTTTGTGCTTGTAATTTCTGAACAGCTTTAGTTCATTCTGGATGGGTCTGGATTCTTTGGAGCGTAATGACATGAACAAGTTCGCGAAATTTCTGAATAATTGGCATTTGCTCGGATTCAACTGTAATCATTTTACTCAATTCTTTTTAGCGCTTTTTCAAGATTGATGAGATACTTCTCAAAGTCTCTATCCATCACAATAAGGTCATCAGAATATACTGGGCGCGTATCTCAAAGTATTTCTTGAGGCACAGTCTCCATCAGGCGCTCAAATGTAGCAGAGACATTGCAGATTCGAAATGAATTACCAAAGTGAATTTCCTGCCACGAAGGCCGTCTTTTCTCTGTCGTCGGGTAAAAGCTGACTTGACAGTAGCCGTTTTTGAACTCTAAATTAACTACGGCGATTCGGATATGAGGGGTTGAGATTAGTATAAATTCGGGATAAAAGGTAGTAAAATTATCTTTGACCAGATTATTTAGCCGTCGATAATTCACGCAGAAATATGTGTAAGCATCTTTTTTCTTTATCAGCACAACGGGAAATGTCGAAAGACTAGATGAAGGATTGATAGCATCTTATTCGGCCATTTCTTAAATCAATTTTCCACCTCGTTTCTTCTTGTAATGGGAAATCTTCTTGGGAGCTGGGAGCATGGCCTCTCCTGCATCAATCCAATTTCGCGTCACGTACTTCCATCAAACCCATTAAGGGCTGGTAGCGAATACGTCTTCATATTGGCAAAGAAGGCGTGTAAGCTCCTTTCGTTGTTGACAAATCAGTCTCTCTTTCGTTCCTTCTAAGAGCTCCTATATAAGGCTTGTGCTCGAACTGGGCAAGGGCTTTTATCCAAGTTGTGCAATATACCGCATTTGTAACAAGCTCAGCTACCGATATTTCAGTCCTCATTACGATTAATTTTGTCAAGTCCGAGCTAATAGAAATAATCTTTTATCAAATTCCTAGGCATTTTGCTCAACAATGAGCATCTGGGATACCTCGGGAGAAACTGTCAGATTTGAGAATCACCTTCATGACTTCATTGGCCTTCTAATTCCTAGAACCCACTAGGAGAATCTCTTCTCCCGCAACTTTGATTACGTTCTTGGAAGTCGATGCTGGATCCAAATCTGACCAGCACGTCCAAGCCAATGAGGCAGTCGTCTCAGATTACAGCGAGGTATCCGTGATGACTAAACAAGTCGTTCCCGATCTGGAACTTCAACACTACCTAACCGTGCACTTTTTCTAGTTCTCCAGTTTCTGTTTGAAGAACCAGCTCGTTTGAAACTGAAGTCTGCCTTGAAATTGAATTATTATCTGATAAAGATCAACACGGAGCAGGGTGACGTTGGCCCCAGAGTTAATCACCATTTGAAAAGGCATCCCGTTGAAAAGTCCTTCTGCATCACCTCATTGGAGCCCTCCCCTTGAGACTCGAGACTGATAAATTTTCCTGGAGCATCGCCAAATCGCTAAGCCAGTCTTGGCCCTATACGGATGGTTAATATTTTCACAAATCTCTTTCTTCCAATGTTTTCAAGCCTATAACGCCAACGTTTTCGTGAGCCTATATAGCCTACGTTTTGGTGAGATTCATCTGCTCTTATGAGGTATTGTCACCTTATCATCTCACCCAATGCATCACCTTCCCGAAGTCCCTTGTTGCATCAAGGGCTGCATCGAGTTCAATGCTTGGTTCATCGCCTCCTGTAATGTCTTGGGTGTTAGACATATGCACTGATTGTTGACATTTAGGGTTCACGATGGCATCCACAAAAATCTTACAGATCTTAAACATGGAGGGGGTATTCGGGGAAGGCTAATTTTGCCAGTCTTTCGACATTCGCCGCTAACTCCTACAGCGTTTCGTCGCGCTTCTGGTAGCGGTTATTTTGTTTCACAACTTGGTAGGACTGCAAATCTCCATCTCCGTGCTCAAAGCCAGGGCATCTCTGTTGCTGAAAACATCGGCCAGGTTTATCGCCTTCTCATTATTGACCCAGCGAATGCCCAAGGCTAGTCTTTTGAACTGGTATTAAACAGTTCCGCGAAGACAGCGCGTAAAGGTTAGGAGGCTTGATTTAAGCAGAGCATTCTGGAGTTTCCATCTAAGTAGTATTGGACATTAAATACTGAAGTGTTGCAGCGGAGACAACATCTCTATTCTCGAGCCTTCTCAATCGAGACTCCAGTGAAGTAATGTTATTTTCACCCTTCCAATATCCCCCGGACATCTTCTCTGACCACACAGGGCCAATTTTTTTATTCATTTGAATAGACGTATCTTCGAGTATTTTATTTAACTTCATTATTTACCTCCGGATTAGAGCATAGGACAATATTTCTGAAATTGAGAGAATACACTGAGCTGTTTCCCACTTCTGGAACCAATTGCTGCAATGACTCTCCAGCCGATTTTGTTTGCGTACAAGATTGTTCAACAATGAGGCTGTTTTCTGTGGATACAGATTAGAGCGATTGCGATTCATTACAAGTAGTTTTAAATGGAGAAAAGCAGTAATTATAGAAAGGAAATCGACTTGCCTACAATCTAGGCAACTAGGAAAATCCTCCTCTTCAATGGACGACACCGTCTTGGTTGGGTCAGTCCCAGTCTTGCAGGTTTATCACAAGGTGCTGCTTCCTGGGAAAATTTCCCACACCATCTGTCACCGAGGATGTCACAACAAGAATGCCTTCTGTCCACACTCTCCCCTTATCACAGAGACTATCACCGCAGCTGTAGTCAATCTCTTTTTAACCCTTCTTCTGAGATCTTCACCCGTCCCTTAGAGGGTAACTAACATTACAATGTGTAATATTTATATTTTGTAGCGTCCTCACATTATTACTCTTAGCCATTAGAAAAGGGCATCATTGCTATATTTACTTGAGATGTTGGAAGAATTTATAAAATAAGAAATATTTTTAACGCTATATACTTTTCTTCAAATATATATATATGCCGTACAACAAGCAACAGCAGTCATGGGGCCAAGTAGCTTCAGGCGTCTAGGGATTCTGCATAAAGGACGGGGCAGGCTGGATGGCCCCTAAGAGAAGCCAGGGACCGGCACGGGAAAGGTCCAGGAAAGTCTGATCTGAGATATCGGTCGTTCAAAGAGGGGCTGGTCGTAAAACTCTCTAATGTCTTGTGGAATATCTCCGGAAAGGGTCCACGTGATAATTTACGAAATTTACGTTTTGTCTGATGTAATCTTGTCACTTTTTACTTCATCCTTGCTGGCCTGGGTCTCTGGCTGATCCTCAAACTCTTTGCCTTACTTAAGGTTGAATTGTTGCCATGAAAATCTCTTGGGTATATTGACTATATATAGCATTTTAAGAGTGAATTCATCACTTTTAAAAATAAGTTTGTCGCCGTTAAAAGAGTGCTACCTCTGCCGCTCTCTTCGTTGAATTTTTACGTGAGCTTGATGAAATTGTAGCCACGCGATATGGATTTAATGTTTCTATATGGATAATGCAAGAGCGCACACATCCGCAGAAACATCTGTTAGTCTGCTAAGAAGCAGTGTGAAGTTTTTGTCACCATATTCAAATATGCTAAATCCAATTAAATTTTCATTTATCAAAATTAAAACATTGGTCGCTGCTTCCTCGACGTGACCACGTTAGGTTATCACTGATGCAATCAGTAGAATTGCATCAGGAAACTGTGAAGGATGGTTTGCTCACATTCGCAAAAATTGCTTCCTGGCCACACAAGAACACCATTTTATACAATAAAATCTGTTTCTAATTTATTTCGTGGTTATTTATCCTATATTAGTGTTTTGGACTTAATGTCAAATGTATTTAATTAACCTTTATGATATTGTCTTTTGATTTTTAAAAATCTTATTTTTAAAGGCGATAAACTCATTTTTAAAAGCGACAAATTCACCCTTAAAATGCTATATATTGACTACATATATATAAATTGAAACATGTGGAGCCGACATTGTCATAGTGGGGTCCTCATCCAACATACAGTCATAGGCCAGAGTTAGAGCGCACTAGCCTGGATATAAATGAAGACCACACACATTGGAACATTGTTACCCTCGTTGTAGAAGGGGCAACACCCGGGAAGGTGAGAGTGGACTACTGAAAGTATTGCCCCACTCTGGATATATTCAGAGCAAAAATAAAACAAACGGCTAAGGAGTTCGCACATTTACGATATTTTTTCCATGATAACAGATTTTTCCAAAGTATCCTTCACAAAGCAATAACGCGTCATCTATACACACAAAATGAAAGGATTTAAAAGCACGTTATTTTATACACAATACAAACTCTACTGTCCTTACTGCGATGAAAAAATATATTGGGAGGGCTTGGCTCATCAGAATCAATACAGTATTGGAGCTCTGAGAAGCGGTCTGGTGGATTAAATTGGCGAAACCGCTGGGAGGGTTCACTACTGATGAGCCAAGCCCTCCCAATATATTTTTTCATCGCAGTAAGGACAGTAGAGTTTGTATTGTGTATAAAGGTATCCTTCAATAAAAGTAAATTCGTGTAAATTTAGTTGAAATACGCTTGTGTCTCTTCTATAGTTTGGTTATGATGTGCTTGAATCATTTCTTAGGCACATGTAAGGGTGCGAAGGGATAAGGGTTGGGTTACTCGCCACTGGAATTCTGGAACCAGAGCATTCAAGGTGTATCACGTTCAGAAGAAACTATTTCAAACAAAAGAAGTTTGAAACGGTTAGTTTTACTGTAGTTTGTTTTAACTATAGCTCTTTTTCAGTTGCCTCGAATTATCATTTTCCTTTATGCAATATATTTTATTAACAAATCTTTATATTCCTATTTAAAATTCAAATCCCAAAGCTTCCTATATTCTGACACATGACATATTACAAAATTACCTAAAAGGATAAAAATATTAACAATGACTTTTCAAAGAAACCTTGATTCCCAAAAAGAAATTGTTTTCATTTATCTCGAACTTTAACTTTATCAACATCCTATAACGCGTTATCCCAAACTCATGGATATTTGGGTCAATTTATTTATTTCGGAAATTTTTTTAAAAAGTATAAAAATTCAATATAATAAATCGGTGAATTCCAGATTTTCTATAGAAAACTGATCAAAGCAAAGTGTCCAAATGTGATGCCCATTGTTGATTCTTGCAAACATTTAATCAGGACGACCGCAACCATTCCTTAATCCATCGAAAATGGAATTCTACAATTTAAAATATTTATCATACAAAGTGATACAATAACTGTTATTCAATCATTTTAAAAAGATAAGAATTAATGAAGCACAAGATCTACAAACCTAATGTAAATATCAGAACTGAATACGACAAACAGTAGTGTGAAGCTGTAAAGATAGAGGCTGCCTGGCCGGCATTCATAGTTCTTCAAATTAAATATAATTCAGCCAGTAAATCTTTCTTATTGTTTCTCTTCTCTAGTTACCTTGCCATCTTGAATACCTCGGGGATCAAAATTGGTCTTCTTCTTTCTTATATCCACACTGGGTGAAGTAGAATGCCTTTGTCATAAATACTGGGAGCACTACTCAGTGGCAGGCCGACTTAGCTCCAAAATAAATGGCCGGCTCTGACATGAGGAACAGACGCCATGTGCAGCCGCTCCTAAAAAGGAGTACAAATGCTGTTCATCCTGTATCCCTGGATTAGGAGCCCTAACAGGGTACTATCAGCCGGGTCAGCTGAGCCCAGGTTTTTTAGTGAGCTTGTTACTGCTCCCCCTCCTCCTTTTTCATCCGGGCTTGAGACCGGCAAAGGCGGAGTTAAAATTGGTCTTGATTATCTTAAAGATAGAGGCTGCCTGGCCGGCATTCATAAGATTTACTGGCCGAAGTGTCTTTAATTTGAAGAAGTAGTGTGAAGCTGTAATACACTCGGAACAATATTATCGAACAATAAGAACATTGCAAATCATCGAAAATTTGAAGAATGAACTAATTCTAAGAATGAGTGTTGAAACCGAGGTTAACCAAAAATTAGAAATATTTATTTTTAAAAAGTACCCTTCCTTTTTTTTCTGATGTTGACGAAAAGATGGGAAATTTTAATTGAAATTTCTTGCGTGAATCGACGAAGTTAATCGTTTCTACAATCTGTTAGTTCATTTGATGGGTTAACTATTCATGATGCAATCAGAAGATAAAAATAATAGTTTATGGAAATCAAATATAAGTGTAAATTTATTCAAGTCAAGTTAAAGCAATCAACACTTTTAACATTAATTATTAAATAAATAATCATTTTACACAAATAAATTTACTGGCAATGCGTTTCTTTTTTTTAAATCTCTACAGACCTTACTGCAATGATATGATCCGAGAGAGAATAAAACTTCAGATAACTAAATGAAGAAACCAAATTATCAAGAATCATGAACGACTTTCCCCTACAATACTCTGAAGAAATTTAGAATAAAAGATAAAAGAATTGAGAATTGAAGGTGTTGCACAAAGAGATGAGTAGATCCCATATGTAAATAGAATTTATGTTAGGATATTTGTAAAAAGAAATTATATTTAATGTCGTTTGGTGAAAATTTGAAAATATTTATTATATCAATTAGTGTATTTTTATAACTCTTGATTAAAATCTACAAAATATCTCTTTCAGTTAATATAGAATTTATCCTGAAGATAGAGGTTGCCTGCCCTATTCATATTTCTATGAAAAATAGACACTTCGGCCAGTTTCTCCCAGAAAAAAATTTAAACGACTTGCCAAATGCTTTATTGACGAAGATTATTACTGACGAAGACAAAATATTTTTTCGAAACGTTGAGAAAAATAAAAAACTAACTGGCCGAAGTGTCTATTTTTCATATAAATATAGAATTTGACATCAGAATTTAAAACGCTTATGGAGATATGCATCTGAAATATAGAATTTGTTATGTTAACTATATATTACTATGTGAATGATAAAATATAAAGGACATTTTATTTTTACATTGTTTCTAAGAACTAACTAAAAGTAACACAATAAAAATTGCGTCTCAAAAAAGGTCAAAATGTTTATAATTTATTGAGAAATAAAATAAAAATAGAATATAATTTCAAAATCTTCTATATATATAAAAATGAATGTATGTGTGTGGTCTGTTTGTCCTTTATGCCTGACCAAACCACTCATTGGAACGCCATGAAACTTTGGGAAGTTATTTAGTATAGTACTGGGAAGGTTTCTAGCAAATAAAATTTTTGAAATAACTTTTCGCTTTAAAATAATCAAGATAAATATTCTAATTTATCTGTTATAATTCAACAATCTGCTCTAAATATTATCATGATGATACGATGATTTTGTAATGTAGAAAATTAGGAAAGACAAAATTCAGGATGACACGGCAATTTATTTGAGACAAGAATAATGATACAATTCCAAGGCAAGATACTATTCCTTTAACTTCCAATTACCGAGGGAACCAATTAATATTGATTTTATTCAACTTATCGAGTATTTTTCAAGGGACCGGGAAAAATGTTCACTTTATCGAGAGATTCGTTAGACAAACCTTTACTCGGGTAAAACACGGCGAAGCCGGGTACATCCATACAAGAATAATGATACAATTCCAAGGCAAGATACTATTCCTTTAACTTCCAATTACCGAGGGAACCAATTAATATTGATTTTATTCAACTTATCGAGTATTTTTAAAGGGACAGGGAAAAAATATTCACTTTATCGAGAGATTCGTTAGACAAACCTTTACTCGGGTAAAACCCGGGCGAAGCCGGGTACGTCCGCTAGTTATATTATATATATGTGTGTACCTAGAGAGGCATATCTACCTTTAATTAGGCAACAGAAAGATACATTGTGTTCATCACCAAGTAGAAAACTTTACTAGTGATGATAAAGAAGGTGCCACAGCACAAGTTTTGGCAAATTCAGACAAAAGCCAAACTGTATACCATGTTTTCGGGCTATAGCTCTCATCAGTAAACGAGCGGCTTCGATTTCATAACATCCAACGATTGGGATCATGAAATAGGTCGAATTTACTAAAACAGGGACACATGAAATGGTGCTTATTTTTTCCACAAGGATGTATTTAGAATGTTCGTATAAGTTCTAATTATTTTTTAAAATAATATATTGTATGAAAAAGGCATCTCCTTATCGTGCAACTGAAAGTTGCTGATGGCTTGCGCCATCTATCGGAATAAATATCAACTATTCTCGTTGATTTCTAATTATTCCAGAATTAGCCAATTACCCATTCTTTATTAATCAAGAAAAGCTAACCACGGACGCGTTTCGGGCTGTTGGCCCTCATCAGCGTGGTGCAAGCTGTACCCCAACGACCAAATAAAACTGGTCCTTCAGGCATCTTGAAAAATCATGAAACAGGTAGTTAAGGCCAATAGCCCGAAACGCGTCCGTGGTTAGCTTTTCTTGATTCATCAAGAATGGATAATTGGCTAATTCTGGAATAATTAGAAATCAACGAGAATAGTTGATATTTATTCCGATAGATGGCGCAAGACATCAGCAACTTTCAGTTGCACGATAAGGAGATGCCTTTTTCATAATTTATGCACCTTACCCCAGTACAATATCACATTTGTACTATTTTTTCATAATATATTGTGTTTTTTGTGTGTTGTGTGTGTCTGGACCCAATATCATCTAGGTATGTACTCTGGGATACAACCTATTGCTAGGTTCACTCTCTAAACATATAACAAATAGATTTTATCCATGATTTCATAGCTATCTCTTCAACAATATATTGTCGAAGATAATGTACATCAATAGCAAAGTTTGTTACAAGATTTCATAGTCAAATATCTCGAAATATAATTTTTGTTGTATGCCGGAATAAAGAAATTTTTACTGTAGGTAATCTCAGTTTTAACAATAGATTTCAAAATTCGAAACTATTATAGACGCGTATGATTATTTTTAAAAATAAACAATTTCTACTGTCCTTACTGCAATGTAAAAATTAATGGGAGGGCCTGGCTCATCAGTAGTGAACCCTCCCAGCCGTTTCGCCAGTTTAATCTACCATACCGCTGTTATATTGCATTTTTGGAACTTCCTTTTATAGTGATACTGTTGGTAGACTCTTTGAATGGGTATTTTAGAAGAACTATGGACAAAGGCTTTGATAACAGATGGCGCGCTAATGCATCATAACACTAGATTTATTTAATATTTAGATTGAATAGCTTTCTAAGTAACAAATTTTAGGATTTTAATTAGATATATATTTTTGCATCATGATTAATGCGCATATTTTAAAAATTATTTAAAGAGATATTCTAGGTGCTACCTAAAAAAAATATAGTTGTCTTATTAATGACTGGTTTAACCTTGTAGGATGGTTGAGACACGTTCTGGAAAGATACAAGACGCGTCTGAGGAGAGAATCAAGACTGAAGAATCTGCCAAACCGCAGCCTGGTGCAACAATATAGAGCAGTTTACCATACTATCCTTACAGATTAAGCATCTGTAATAAGAGACTGTTTATTGATATTTAGCGATTGTAAAAAGGGATAAAACCCGAGTATGTTTGTTGCTTCAACTTCCTGGTTGAGCCTTTTCAAAAATAACCATCACGGTCTTCTGCTCATGACGTCGCTGTTGTTTTTTAAAATGCGGCAAGAAACGTGAGGTGCTCTTCAAGGAGGCTGGCTATTACACCAGAGGGCGATAACCGGTTCCGGCGTGCTGGAGGTGAGTTGAGCTGCTGATGACAGTCCTGGTTCTCCTCTATTTGATAGTCTGACAGATTGGTATAGTCAACTTTATAACAAACTGGAATTTGTATTTTCATATCCCTCTTTACCTTTTAATGATGCATATAGTATCTTGCACTATATCATTTCCCCCTTTTGTCAGAACTTAATAATTCGAACGTCTTCCTTTAAAATGTTGGTTTTATCTGTTTTAAACTTCATGGAATATTAAGTTTATAAATTTTAATGTACATAAACGTTTTTATTTTTATCTCACTTCGCATTGACCGGTGTTCGACTTAAATATTCGAATTTTCTTCCTTCAAAATGTTGGTTTTATCTGACTTAAACTTCATTGAACATTAAGTTTTAAGATTTCAATGCACATAAACGTTTTTATTTTTATCTCTAACATACACACATTTGATATTGACTTGTATGCGACTTAAATATTCGAATTTTATTCCTTTAAAATGTTGGCTTTATCTGATTAAAAATTCATGGAATATTATGTTTATGCATTTTAATATACATAAACGTTTCTATTTTCCTCTCACTTCATATTGACCTGTAGGCGACTTAAATAAATGCGATCTGATGTGAAAATATGCTGAAAATACATGACTATAATTAAAAAGTCATATATTGGATCAAAACATCATTTATTTTACCAATATTTCAGTTGGATGAACGCCAACCTTTATCAAGGTGTTATACACACACTTTAAAATGTTATAACACCTTGATAAAGGTTGGCGTTCAGCCAACTGAAATATTGGTAAAATAAATGATATTTTGATCCAATATATGCCTTTTTAATTAAAGATTTATTTATGAATTGCTCTATTTTCAAAATACATGACTATGTTGAGATTAAGCTTCTTTCTTGTTATATCCATATGAATTATTGAACCTTTTTATTTGATTTCATTTCTACGTATATATTCAGCTTTCATAATAATACAAATAATCAAAATCCTGGAAACGCATAGAGCATTAATGAAAAGCACTGTCTCACCATGGCATTATCATCCTATGTTTGCATGCTATTGGCCATTCGCTTCTGTGTGTGTGATTTGATATTTAATCAAAACCTATATAAATTTGACATTATTAGACATTAGTGTTTCATCTCGAATAAATTCTCAAAACCTACTTCTACAAATCTTACTGTGATCAAGCCCACTCATCATTTTTTTTATCATCGCAGTAAGCTTGTGATAAGAAATTTTGACGATCTATTCGAAAAGAATCATTGATGTCAAAAAGTACTAAATTTATTCGATATATGTCATTTTAAAATTTAATTTATAACATATATATATCTACATACTGTTCATTTATAACATATATATATCTACATACTGTTCATTTATAACATATATATATATCTACATACTGTTCATTTATAACATGATGCATTAGCGCGTCATCTGTTATGAGAAATTGAAACTATTTTAGACACGTATGATTCTTTTAAAAATTAAACAATTATCTATTGCCCTTACTGCAATGAAAATTTCCCTCCCATTAGTTTTTCATTCCAGTAAGAACAGTAGATAATTGTTTAATTTTTAAAAGAATCATACGTGTCTATTATAGCTTCAATTTCTCATACACTTCTGATGTATAAAATATATAATTCTGTCATTAGACCGTTTTCCATTATTCAGGTACAAGTAGAAAATGCCAATCCCACATCACAATACCAATAAATTGTCACAAACTAAGAAGTTTTCTAACTGCATGTCTCGTCCTCATCAAACCCAACACAACTATATTGAGTCAATTAGGCATAAATTAACACAAAGCAATAACGCGCCATCTATATTGCCACGAGGAAAATAAGGAAAGACAAACTTCAGGATGACACAGCTCTCTCTCTCTCTCTGGTGGTGTCGCTGGGGACCCATTGGCGATCTTCCATCAAACTCTGCAGCGGTGACGCCATGTACATATATACATACATATTTTAAAAATAAGGCCTATTTTAGCCTTATTTTTAAAATATAAATGTATTATGGATTGCTCTATATTCAGAATATATACATACGTACATAGTTGTATATTTTAATCATTTTTATCATAACCATCATCCTCATTATAAATTTCTCATTATCACATAAATAGTGCGGCGAACTGTGACATGTATTGACAAGAGGTCAATAAAACTGTGTCAATTGTCTCTCTCTTGAGGTAACCCGGATTCCTGGAGCCACCACGTACTAAAGTCACCAAATATCCGGAATGACACAGCAATTTATTTAAGGCAAGAACAAACTATGAATGATAAAATATAAGATAAGCAATGTGGGAAGTTCACAGAGTACCAAAAAATAAACATCAAAAAATGATTCTATGCTAATAAAATAATAAATACTTTGTTACAATATACACCAATACCTCGCTTTGCGTTGTTTCGTTTTGCGTTTTTTTTTTTTTTTTTTCGAAGTTGCGTCACTGCTTAATTTTTACTGATTTTCACTTTGCGTCGTTAGATTTTCGAAGTTGCGTTGTTTTGGATTCGAGTCTTCAATTTTTTTTCCTAAAATATAGCAACACCTTTGTTTTTGATTGAGCCTTCACATATTTTCACTTTGCGTCGTGTTTTTTTGGAACGTAACCCCGACGCAAAGCGAGGTATGGGTGTATAATAAATGGAAGCATTAAAACACGAATGTTTATTTTACACATGTAATAAACTTCAACTATCCTTACAGCAATGAACTGATGAGCCAAGCCCTTCCAATATATTTTCATCGCAGTAAGGACAGTAGAAGTTTGTTTTATGTTTAAAAGAAACATTCGTGCTTTAATATCCTTTATACTTTTCTTTGTATAACGCCTCACTTCTCTATATATGACATATGAAGCGATTAAACAAGAAATTTTCTATTTATGATAAAAAATAAAACTTCTTAATGTACTTATTGCGCGATAAAAAAAATAGCCAGACCTTCCTGTAATATATAATATGTATATATGATTTTGACCAAGGACTTGATTGTTGTTGCGTGATGTAATCAATATATAGCGTGAGATATTCATGTTTTCAGTTCTTATGATAATTCTGTAATAATATTATACAAATATATAACAGTAACATACAATCTCTTTTAATAGAAACTACATTACCTAAGTTTATTGAAAATTAGGTAGAAGAGTACATAACAGTTCCCAATAGCTTGATACGTATTTGTGTTTTGGTTCTTTAAAAGAAGAAAATATCTGACATTACGCTCAAATGAGACATTACGTGTTTGATATCTACAACCGATTCTATCTCACTATATGTTTATTTGGTGTAGATTTGGAAATTTATTTCAATCACACATCGGTGATATTACCGGTTTGGTTTAATCCTAGAGTTTTATATTTCCCTAAAGTTTTGAGGAGTATTTGTGTGCTTTCTCAACAAATTTGGATTTTTTTTTAACAAAAGCATTTGGCTTCTTAATCTTGGATAATTCATATTCCAAATGTTTCAAATCTGTACGGAAGTTGTGAGGGGCAAGAATAACGAAATAAGCTGCGCTTCCTGAAGTATAGGAGCTCCATCTATTATTTCTTCCTGTGGTGAATCTGTATAAGACCGCTGGTCTTAATAAAGCTTTGTGTGTGTGTGAATAACGAAATAAAACTCGTGATTTGAATATAATTCAATATTTTACTAATATATTTTAAACATTTTTTTCCCAGTAAGGGAGTCAAAAAGGAAAATGTGTTAAAGAATTTAAATTTATACACATTTATAAAAGAGTACGGATATGTATTAAGCATTTACAATATTGTAGGGAAAGTTTAGCCCTTCAAATTAAAGATATTTCGGCCAGTAAATCTTTTTTATTGTCTTGACGTTTCGACAAAAATATTTTGTCCTCGTCAGGAGCGAACAAAAATTACTGATTTACTGGCCGTAGTATCTTTAATTTGAAGAATTAATATATATATATTGTTACACCAGGTTGCGGCTTGGCAGACTCTTCAGCCTGGATTATCTCCTGTGCTGGGTCTTGCATCTTACCAGAGCGTGTTTCAACCATCCTACGAATTTATAAAAGGGAATAACGAGATAAGTCTTCTTTAAGTAGCCACCAGAATCCTTTATTTATTTTCTCACATCAAAGAGAGCAGTGAAGTCACAGTGTACCTAAATACAAATGATGATAAATTAATAATCTGTTTTAAATAAATATCATAGAATATTTTATATAAAAATAAATAAATATATAATTTAAATTTCAAATATATTAAAACTAATATAAGAAATACGCCATTAATCATGATGTAACACTTCCCCCTCTCCAGAGGTCGTCACGTCCTCGTGATTGACCTCATCAATTCTTTCAAAATAGGGTTTGATTCTTGAGACATGGACAATCAATGGGTCTTGGCCAGGATTATCTTTTGGTTCAATTAAGTAATTTACGTTGGACAGCTTCTTTAATATTCTATATGGGCCAAAATATTTTCTCAGTAGTTTCTCACACTTTCCTATTTTCCTAATTGGTGTCCAAACTGCTACTAATTCTCCTGGTTCGTAGCTTCTTTCCATGTGTTTCTTGTCATAGTTATTTTTCATTCTTTCTTGAGTCTTTATTGTGTTGTTAATAACTAATTTTCTTGTTCTGTTTATTTTGTCTAAGTGATGTTTTATGTATTCATCATAATCATCTTTGTCAATGTCCACCGAGATATTCCTGTCGTCCAAAAGAGACGTGGGTTCTCTTCCAAACATCAGGAAAAAGGGAGAATATCCTGTGGTTTCCTGAATTGTAGTATTGTAAGCGTGAGTGATGAATGGGAGTATTTCGTCCCAATTTTTCTGATCAGTGTTCACATACATACTGAGCATATTGATCAATGTTCTATTTAACCGCTCTGTCAATCCATTAGTCTGGGGATGATAGCTCGTTGTGAAGCAATGTTTAATCTTGCACGTTTTCATCACCTCTTTCATTAAATTACTGGTAAATTGAGAGCCTCTGTCACTAATTAGATATTGTGGGGCTCCGTGCCGAAGAAAAATATCCTCTACTAGAAATTTAGAAACTTCTTTCACTGTTGCTTCCGAGACTGCTCTTGTTTCTGCATATCTAGTGTAGTAGTCCGTCAGCACGATTATCCATTTTTTCCTGTTTTTCGTAGATGGTAGTGGACCAACAAAGTCAATTCCAATTCTTTCGAAAGGAAAGTTGGCTGGGGGGATGGGCTGTAGTAGTCCAGAAGGTAATTGGTTTGAGCCTTTCCTACTTTGGCAAAGGTGACACGTCCTAACGAATTCTGAGACATCCTTTAGCATGGATGGCCAAAAGTATTTACTCTTTATTCGGTACATGGTTCTGGCGACGCCCAGATGGCCATTCGACATATGATTGTGATATTCTTTCATAATTTCTCTCTTTTTATTCTCTGGAACCACAAGCAACCACGCCCTGCCTTCAGGGTTCGGGTTTTTCTTAAAGAGGCATCCATCTTCTTCTTTAAAGTTTTGCGCAATTGATCGCCTGCTTCCATTAAGGTTTTTCTTAACACTTTCGATAAATTTATCCTCTTCGTCTGTTATTTGATTTAAAAATAGCCTTTCAAAATCCTCATCCCAATCAGTTTCTGGTAAGGGCCCCCTAGATAAGCCATCGGCGTCCAGATGCTTCTTTCCCGATTTATGTATTATATCGAAGTCATATTCTTGAATTTTCAATGCCCATCTTGCCAATCGACCTGTTGGATCCTTCAAGTTTTTGAGCCAGCATAAGGCGTGATGGTCTGTTACTATTTTAAAGTGTCTTCCATAAAGGTAGGGTCGTAATTTTGACATTGACCAGACAACGGCCAGACATTCTTTTTCAGTGGTTGAATAATTTTGCTCCGCTTTACTTAGGGTACGACTCAAATATGAGATCACCTTCTCTTCACCACCGATGTCTTGGACAAGTGTTGCACCTATGCCGATGTTGGACGCATCAGTATGAACATAAGTAGGTGCATTTGGATTGAAGTGACCTAAAATTGGTGGACTTAATAGTGCTGTTTTTAGGGTTTGAAACGCTTCCTCTTGTCTTTCTGTCCAGGTAAATGATACACTTTTTTTTATAAGGTTGGTCAAAGGGTCAGCAATTTTTGAAAAGTCTTTGATAAATTTTCTATAATATGAACACATTCCCAAAAAGGATTGTACTTCTTTGACCTTTTTGGGTCGAGGAAAATTTCTGACAGCTTTGATGTTTTGTTCCGCGGGTTTTATACCATGTTTGCTCGTTATATAGCCGAGAATCTCCAATTCTTCAAAAGCAAATCGGCATTTTTTGTCGTTTAACCTTAAATTAGATTCACGAAAACATCTAAAAACAGCTTCAAGTCTTTTGAGGTGCGTTGGAAAATCCGGGCTATATATGATAACATCATCCCGATAACACAAACAAATTTGCCATCTCAGATTTCCAAGCATATTCTCCATATTTCTCTCAAAGGTAGCAGGCGCGTTACAAAGTCCAAAAGGCATCACGTTGAATTCATATAATCCATGCGCTGTAGTGAAAGCTGTTTTCTCTTTGTCTCTTTCTTCGACTTCAACTTGCCAATATCCAGATCTGAGGTCTATTGCTGAGAAGTGTGTAGATCCTTGGAGAGTATCCATAACTTCGTCTATTCTAGGGATCGGATAGACATCTTTTACTGTCACATTATTCAGTTTTCTGTAGTCCACACAAAATCTGTATTTACCATCTCGCTTCTTGACCAATATTACTGGAAAAGACCAGGGGCTAGAAGATGGCCTAATTATGCCTTCTGTAAGCATCTCGTCAATTTGCTCTTTTATAATATCTCGTTCTTTAGCACTTACCCGGTAAGGCTTGTGTTTAATTGGCTTCGCGTCTTCTGTGTCTATCCGATGTTTTGCCAAATTGGTTCTCCCTAATCTCGATGAAAAAAGATCTCCATACCTTTCTAAAACTTGTTTTAACTGCTTCTGTTCCTTTGGTGAAAGATTTTCGTTTATTTGGAATCTAGGTTCTTCGTTCTTTTCTACCTCTCTTTCTCGACTCACATTTATTTTCGCTGGACTACTTCCAAAAGCCAATGTTTGGTTTTTCATTATTTTTAACGGTCGAGGATACGGATTAGTTATCCAGATGTGTGTTTCCCTATTTATAACATTGATCAAGCTTCTTGCTAGACGAAGTCCATTTGTTTGAAACATTTTGCTGCTCTCCTCGATAATATATTCTCCATCCTCTGTTTCTACCAATGCCTTGATCAATTTCATGGAACATTCCGGTACAATGGAATCCTTGGCACTCTTTATTTTCAACATTTCAAAATTGATTTCGTCATGATTATTCGTCAAATCATATTTTATAGTTTCTTGCTTACAATCTATTTTTGCGTTCATTTTCTTAAGGAAATCTCTCCCAAGAATTAATGTCCGTAAATGCGTTTTCAATATCACAAAGTTGTGTGATAATGTTTCGTCATCAATTTTTATATTTAAAAATATACTTCCTACCATGTCCAATTTTTTTCCATCGGGTCCTGCACAAATTTTTGCGAGTTTACTTATACCATGGCCTGTATCGAGGGCCGTTCTGAGGTCGACCACTGAGAGGTCAGCACCTGTATCAACCAAAGCTTCAAAAGTCCCTATCTTGTCCACATTAATTTTTAATTTGTATTTAGGGTCCAACTTCTTGATTCCGTTTATGGTCGACTTGCTTTGATTGACAGATTCAGGCGCGACGCTTAGTTTAAATCTTCCAACACGGAATATCTATTCCGGGTAGGAATATTTGTCTGTGTGCTATGACATACATCAGCATAAAGCCGAGGTCCTGATTTCTCTGATATATCATTCATTTGGCATTTTTCTTCGACCTTCTCTTGGGTATCTGCTGGATCCTCTTCTAGGATTCTTATAAACTTGACCCTACAATAACGGGCCACGTGCCCTGGCTTGTTACATTTAAAGCAGATTGGTCTTCCATCTTCCGTCCTATTTTTGCTCACTTCTTGGCTTTTATTGTAAGTGTTTCTCTGAAGGTTTGGTTTCGGCACAAAGTTAGGATTATAAGGACGTCTAGGGGTAGAGGGCTGGGGAAAGTTGTTTCGATACTGTCTGGGGGTAGGATGGGAGTCGTTCTTGTAATTATTGGAAACAGGGGCTTGGGGCCTGGAAGTGGTCTGGTAGTTTCGTGCGGCAGTCGGCGGCACGTACCTCGATTGTTGTTGGGGTCTAGAATAGCGTGGACCGTTATATAGGTTTCTGGATTTCTCCACACGTTCCCGATACTTCTTTTCAAAAGAATCCATTTTCTTGCACACGACAAGAAGGTCATCGGTCGTTTTAGGAGGGTTCAGGTAGAGCGCGAATGAGTACTCTTTTTTCAGTCCTCCAATAACATGTTCAATTTTTGTTTCTTCTTCCATTGCGGGGTCAACCTTGTTGCACAACACTAGAATGTCTTCCGCGAACCTGATTGCTGGTTCATTCCAGTGTTGCATTCTGTTGAGCTTCATTCTAAGTTCTTCTTTATTCGCGTCCAAAGAAAAATCCTGAATGAGGCGGATTTTAATATTTTCCCAGCTCGTGAAACTAGCTTTGTGTAAATTCAACCAGGTTTTAGCGCTTCCCGTCATGTTCATGGCGGCATAACGAGAGATAATGTAGTCTGCCCAATGGTACAAGAAGCCAATTTCTTCAAGAGATTCAATCCATGGGCGAGGGTCTTCCGTTCCATCATACTTGGGGATGTCGATGTTGGTATTCAGGACAACTGGGTCGGAACTAGCATCTCTACCAATTGTTACACCAGGTTGCGGCTTGGCAGACTCTTCAGCCTGGATTATCTCCTGTGCTGGGTCTTGCATCTTACCAGAGCGTGTTTCAACCATCCTACGAATTTATAAAAGGGAATAACGAGATAAGTCTTCTTTAAGTAGCCACCAGAATCCTTTATTTATTTTCTCACATCAAAGAGAGCAGTGAAGTCACAGTGTACCTAAATACAAATGATGATAAATTAATAATCTGTTTTAAATAAATATCATAGAATATTTTATATAAAAATAAATAAATATATAATTTAAATTTCAAATATATTAAAACTAATATAAGAAATACGCCATTAATCATGATGTAACAATATATAATATTAATTCCGGCCAGGCAGCCTCTATCTTTACGATAATTAGAAATTTTAGTTTTTTTATATACACCTATCCCCCGATTTACACGGTAGATACGTTCCTGAGAAAAACGTGTAAATCGGGGGATAGGTGTACACAGAAATAAAAATAAAATGCATTGACAGGTTAAAATATGTAGTCAGCACATAAGCTCGGGATTCTTCGTGAGATGTGTACACAGCGCATGTGTTCAATCACAGTAGCATTTAGTATAGTGCGATAAAAAAAAAAACTTATTTGGAAAACCGTGTAAAAGCGAAAACGTGTAAAAAAAAGTACCGTGTAAATCGGGAGATAGGTGTATATATATGAAAGTTTCTTTAAGCGAGATTGTTAAATTTGATATTTAATAGCTTGGTAAAACCTATTTGAAGCTATATTGTAGCCCAAAACGAGGATATTGTGAGAGGAAATATGCAAATATAGAAATTGGAGACCGGGACACCATGTCCTGCTGTCAACCAACCTTGCAACAGGTCGCGACCCTCGCTGTTACACAGCATGTCGAAATGGAACGGCGACAATACACGCGCACGCAAGGTCGGTGCTAGCCTGTGACAGTTGCTTTATTTACTTGCAATAGGTCAAATATTGTGACGGAGTCGGTAGTAATGTGAATTAACTATATACATAGAGATATAATAATGCACATTGTGCCATCTGTTATGAAAATTCGAAACTATTTTAGACGCGTAAGATTCTTTTTGAAATTAAACAATATCTACTGCCCTTACTGCAATGGAAAATATAATAGGAGGGCCTGGCTTATCAGTGGTGAACCTGGGAGGGTTATAGAGATACTAGCCGAATGACCCGGGCAACGCCCGTGTTTTAATTTAGACACATGGACCTGTTGGATCATTAACGCGCGTGTTTTACTCGATTGAATGTTTTTATTCAAATACTATTTGTTACAATTATAAATTGGCGCCTTAAATAAATGCATATATTAGTTAATAACTATAGCCTATGTGCTTTATCTGTCTATGTACTGTTGGCTTCCGTAGGCGTCTCTTACTGGGAAAAAGAAAGAGAGGATTCCATTTAGTTATTAACTAATATATGCATTTATTTAAGGAGCGACCCGCTCCAACACAATAGTTACAAAAACAAAAAAGCGATGGCGGCGCCATCGTAGCGAACCAATAGGAGAGCGCCATTCCAAAAAAAAAAGCAAACGGTGACAGAGATGAAGAACACATGACGCTCGTAACTGTATATAGAATAGTTAACGCGGGTTCCTGAAAGGAAGAACTACTGAGATATATATTATATAAATTACTTATATATATGTGAAAAAACTCTTCTTCACTGCTAGACAACAGGCAATAAATAATGTTGTAGATCTATATCAATTTGTAAATAGCAGAGAAAATTATCATAGGTTTAACTATTTTTGTAAATATATTTATGTTTATCTTTCAAACCTGAAAGGTTCAGGTTCCTAATATATATTATTGTTTCCCTTTTTATTTCGATTAACTTTTCTTGTATAATATGTTTATAACTGTTTCTGTCTTTAAAAAATGTAAATCGACGCAATTATCCCTAGCCGGATATCGCGTTTTGTGTGTTGAAATTTAAAAAAAAATGAAATAAGAGAAAAATAATATTAAAAAACCTAGACGGCCCGGCCACTCTCTCTGAGGTGACATCCAACATGCCTCGTCCTTTTGTGCTATCTCATTCACGCCTGTAACCACTCTGACCATTGTAGCCATCACGACTGCATCAACCAACCTGCCTACCATGACGACAGCATCTGTTTTCCCACTATGTACCATGTGAAATTCTCAACCTGCAACTCCAAAACACATTATTGACTGTATTGACTCATCCATTGATCAGCTCTACTCTTCCCCGGCAGACACCATCAGGAGTCTCGGGCTTTGCAAGCTTGATACCTTAATATGATCGAGTGGAGATAAGAAAGAAGAGAAGACGACAGCATCTAACCAACCATACCACACTACAGTTATCCGACAAGATCTACCCATAACTCAGTCGACAGGAATATTTACAATACCACAAAAAGTCGACAGGAATAACACATCATGACATATGTATACACTGCGTGACATTGAAAATGGAACACCAAGAAATAGTGGCCAGAAAGTGATGAAACTCGGCAGACAGAGAGAGACAGGGACGAACAAAAAGTGATCTTTATTTCAAAATGATAGTCATAATACAAAGCGAGAACGGCGTCGGCTTAGTAGCAAGTAGGACCACTGCGGACGGCGATGCACGCAGCAACACGTCTAGGTAGAGAGTCAATCAGAGTACGGATGGCGTCCTGAGGGATGGCTCTCCATTCCCTCTCAACCATTTGCCACAGTTCGTCTTCTGAACGTGGCTGTGGCAAGGCATGCAAACGGCGTCCAATGATGTCCCAGACGTGCTCGATTGGTGAGAGATCAGGAGAGTACGGTGGCCAGGGAAGCATCTGTACATCTTGCAGAGCTTGTTGGCTAATGCGAGCAGTGTGCGGTCGGGCGTTATCCTGCTGATAAAGGGCATTGGGTACCCCCTGAAGGTAGGGGAGTGTCACCGGTCGCAGCACATCATCAACGTATCGTTGGGCCGTCATAGTGCCCTGAATACGAAGTAAAGGTGACCTGGAATCATACGCGATTGCGCCCCAAACCATGATTCCACGTTGTCGCACGGTAGGGCGTTCCACAATTGCTGCCGGATTGGACCTTTCTCCACGTCGACGCCACACGCGTACACGGCGACTATCACTGGACAAGCAGAAACGCGACTCATCTGAGAACACGACCCTGTGCCATTCCGTCATCCACGTCGATCTAGCCCGGCACCATTCCAAACGTTGGCGCCTATTCGGTGGGGTCAATGGCAGTCTTCTTAGCGGACGGCATGAGTGCAAGCCATTAGCAACCAATCGACGGGAAATGGTTCTGGTCGAGATGGAATGATCTAGGGTGTCTTGCACATGTTGCAGGATGGCGGTACAAGTGGCTTGTGGAGCCGCCACTGCTTGTCGAAGGATACGCCGATCCACACGTGCTGACGTCACTCTGGTTGCACCGACATTCCTATAAATTGCCACATTTCCTTGTTCCAACCATCTTCTCCACAGTCGGTGCACCGTGGACGCACCAAGGTGTGTATCAGCTGCGATTTGACGTATGGACCAACCTGCCCTTTTCAGTCCGATCACCATGCCCCTCGTAAAAGCGTCTGTCTGCTTGAACTGCCTCCGTTTACGATGACCTGGCATTCTCTGTTATTACACGTGTCTTTTAACACAAGAACAAAATTTCTACAATGATTTTCCTTGAAGAAATAACGACACGAATACTGTCCTTTCTGCAAGTTCCTTCCCTTATATCTTACTCCATGTGCGCACGAGAGCTGCGCATTTTACATCATTTGCATAACTCGGTTAGGCGCGTCTACCCTGAAATTTGCATAATTTTCTGGCCACTATTTCTTGGTGTTTCATTTTCAATGTCACGCAGTGTATATACAAAACTTCATTTAAAAAATAGGAAAAAAAGTTCACTCTTTAGATTATTCTATCACTTTATTATTTTTGATTGAAGAATATCTGGTTCGCTTTACCACAGTTGATTTTTTTTTTTTGTATTTTGGACAAGTGCATGACGTGTAAAAGCCGATTTATAAGCTTCGTTCCTTTGTTAAATCTTTCCGTTAAACTATTTTTATATATTTATTGATACATTCAGAATATTCACCTAAAAAAATAATAATATTGTAGCGAAGTATTTATTATTGTATCAGCAGAGTATTATTTTTCATGTTTATATTTTCCTATACTCTGTAAACTTCCCTCTTTTGCTTATCTTTTGTTTATCACTCATAGTTTGTTCTTGCCTGAAATAAATTGTTGTCTCATCCCGAAGTTGGTCTTCCCTAATTTTCTACGTGGCAATATAAACTTATTTTACTCATTTTGTTTCCTTTTACTCTTCAATATTATATATATGCACTGTTATTATTGTTTATTTAGCTAACCCAGGTTCCTGTAGCGTATAGATGACGCCAACCCTCTTCCCAGATTTTTCTTCGGGTTCTAAGTATTTTTGTTATAAGAATTTTAAACTGATTTTTGAGAGGCGTATAAATGTTTTTATTTTAATAATTAAACAATTATACTGTCTTTACTTCAATGATTATTTTATATTTATTGTTATTGGGAGTGGTGCAAGTTTTTCAGCAATGTGTGTAAATTTCCATATTAAAACGCCTTGATTATAATTTAGGTAAAATGTCTATTTGAAAATTTACCTTTTTCTCTTATACGCACACACACACATTTGTTAAATTTCCTTCAACCAGAACACAGCAAAGGTTTTCGCCCAAAAAAAAACGACATTCAAATTAAAGTGTGACTGTGTATATTCGCAATTAATCCAAGAAACTATATCTCCTTCTCTCTCGTTTCTATTTAATTATACCCTAGGGGAAATGTGTTGTAGTTTCTCCACATTAGTAATTTCAAAAACATCGATTTATCACCTAACGTACAAATTACAAAGTTCTCCCAAAAGTTGGTAAACACCTGCAAAAAAAATTGAAATACCAATATTATTCGCCGTTATGTATAATATCTTTGTATTATGTATAAAGTAATTGTATTATGTATTATATTATATATTCATCGTAATATAATTATTAGCCAAGTAATAAGAAAAACACGTACTTTTGGGACAACGTTATATTAATAACCTCCGATAGAAGAGATTATAACATCTGCCATTCTCACCATTCCAACTTTCCAAGAAGTCCAACGCCTCAATCGGCCGACAATCCCCTCAAGCCAAGCTCTGCCAGAAGACATTGAACAAGAATGTCCACCCAGCTGACAATTTTAGGGCCTCTTTCAAGGCCGCTGAGTGAATTTGCGCGCTACATTTTGTTGTCCTTTAAACCATTTTTTTTAAGAAAGCCTAAATTACTTGCTTTCACAAAGTGAAACAAAACATTAAAATAAGGTTAAATTACCTGTGGAGACGCCGTTTATGTAAATTTCTCTCTTTTTTTTTTTTTTTTTTGCTTATTCAGCCAGAAGATTTACATATTTGTAAATATAATTCTGTATATAAGGATGTGTTTAATAAAGGTGTGTCAGTTATAAATCGGGTGTTGGTGAATTATTAGTGTCATCAGGGTAGCCTTTCTGGTATTGTGGGCACTTTTAAAGAAGCAAATAGGCTTCAATTCGGTTGGAGATCAGAAGAAGTCTGGGAAGAAGATACAGTCAAGCTCTGACATAACTATTTAGATAAGGCCAGACATTTCCAGGATGCGGCAAGCTTTCCGAGCTTAGTAAGTGAGGCAGTGATCGTATCCGAAACAACCTGTGAATATATCAATTGATTCAAATCTCCTGGATATTAAGGGCATCAGGCGGTGTTTTATTTCTTTTATATAAGTTCTCCTGAAGAAGGACAAAGATGTCCGAAAGCTTGAGACTGATTTAATAAAATAAAAATAAACTTATCTCCAGAAATCATTTTATTTCTTTAATTACCTGTGAATAAACACTACATCAAAAGAAACATTTTTAAGCCCCTGTTATTGTTATTGGGATTCGTACAGATTTCAACAATGTGTGTAAATTTCCATTTTAAAGCGTCTTGATTATAATTTAGGTAAAATTTTTATTTGTAAATTTACCTTTTTCTCTTATGCATACACACACACAGAATTGTTAAATTTCCTTCAACCAGAACACAATAAAGGTTTTCGTCCAACAACAACGGCATTCAAAGTAAAGTGTGACACCCTTGAAGCAGATGGCCACCCAGACCTTTCGGTCCACAAGCCGGCAGTAAAGTATGACAGGGTATATTCGCAATAAATCCAAAAACCTATTTTCCGATGCTTTATTGTCTGAACTGAGCTAACTGAACTAATTTATTTTTTATCCAGCCATTGAAGTTGAATGCAAAACTTCAATGTCTTATTTGGTGGAAGAATACGCTGCTGGGTCTAAGTATTGATCATTTTTTCCATCTGTAAACTGCCACCTCAGTGGACGTGAAGATGTTCTAAAATTAAGAGATTTCAATGATTTGGAAATACTACTTTTTACAGACTTTTTTACCCGTCAACTTTAATGTGTGGGAAGTTGGCGATGCTTGTTTGGAGACAAGTTGATAGGATCATGTTTCCTAACCTCTCTTGTCATCCTTGAGACACACCTGACAATTTTCCTGGTTTTTCTGCTCTAATCCTCTTTTTTATTTTTTTAGGTTTTGAAATACTCACAAAGCGATGGGAAAAAAAGATGTTGTTCCAACATTTCGGTCTCACTCTCCTGAAGATATATTTTAAAACTTTTATTACCGATTTATTTATTTTCTAATTGTGTCTCAGTATAACTTGGCAAATCTTGTAATAACTTTCTTTTTCATCTTACTGGAACGTTAAATGTGTTTTCGTATTTCCCCATAACAAAAGGTTCTGGCAAAAAAGTTGAAATGTGATTTTTTGAACATTACCTGTATATACATACAGATATGTATGTCATTATAGTATATATTTGCATGTTGTGATACATTTATATATTTATATAGGTAAATAGAATGGCGCAAAAAAAAGATAGAAACATCCAGAAGACTCATTTTGCTATGGCTGTGGAGAATTTATCAAGACAAGAAGAAGCAAAAAGTGATCTGTACAAGCATCAGCATTCATTGTTATCATCAAATCATTAATAATGAACAATAATTATGATTATCTTGAAATTTATGCTAGATTTTAGGTAAAAATAAACATTTTTTTATCTAGAAATGATGTCTGTTTATAAAAATAAAATTTGTGACCCATTTATAGGTTGATAGGGATATGAAAAATATTAGGAATAATTTCTAATAAGCAACACAAAGCAAACTTTGTTGTTGTTGTTGTGTCCAATGAAGAGCCTCAGATGTCTCCATAAATCTCTATCACAGCAGCAGCAATGTCCACTATCTTACGTGTCTAAAGCTGCTGCTCGGAGTCCATGTCAATTTTCTGCAAGGCTGCGGCCATTGCTGAGTATGAGAATATGTGGGTAGGTGTTAGTTCCACACCAGGACAGTTGTTGCATGTCCTATAGGTTCTTGTGCCATCTGGATGTATTGTCATTCCTTTATAGTGGTTTTTTTCTGAGTCTTGTTATGGTTTTTGTAATTATTCTCTCAGAGTTCATTCCGAATATTTGATCTTTTCTTATTTTTTGTTTAGTTATCTTGTATTTTGCTAAAGCATCAGCGTCAAATACTGACATTTTTTCTTTCCAAAGCAAACTTTGGAAAGCATAATATCAATTTTCTGATCTTTTCATGCCTAAGAAAGCGTGGCAAGAACAACAAAGGTATTACAGAGTGGTATCTTTACGACGTAATATGGAATCACTTGTCGGTTATTTCTGTATTTCTCACATAAAAATAGTTTTCGATTTTAAATGAAGTTTCTTTCACCTATTTATTGATTTACATAAGATGTTGACGAATATAAGCAAATTTCGGAAAAGCGAAGATATCGATTCTTATTCAAAACACTTTATAAATGCTGAAATTCGCTGTTGGTATCCCTATGAATTCTGTGAGAATACCAAGAAGCAGTCAACTATTCAAATTGAGCTTAGAATTATACAAATTGAAAGTATATAAGCACGAATGTTTCTTTTATACACAATACAAAATTCTACTGTCCTTACTGGGATGAAAAAATACATTGGGAGAGCTTGGCTCATCAGTGGTGAACCCTCCCGGCGGTTTCGCCAATTTAATCCACCAGACCGCTTCTTAGAGTTCTAATATTGTATTGGACGATTCTGCTTATATACGCAGCACTGAAAAGTGGTTTCTCAGAAATGAATTTAAAGAAAACTATGGACATAAGCTTATAGGACAGTAGATTTAAATATAACACTCCATCTAAATATAATAAAACTACAAAGCATGATTGTTTCTTTCAAAACTAAATGAAGCCTTGGTTCGTTGTAATTATCCAAATTTTTATCAAGCTATAATATATGCAAATACTGAGATAGATTTTGTGTTTATCTTAAGACGTGGTGAGTTCTGTGTTAGGGAAGTTTCTACTGGGATGTCAGTTCGGCAACCTCCGTGTTGCAATATCCTTTCTTGTTAACAAAGTGAAATGTCCTTTACTAGACAAAGGAAACTTCAACACTTCAGTTAATTACATTTGTAAATTCAATTGCCATTTATCGATAACATTTGCCAATTATATTTTGACAATATGTTTATTTTTTATAATAGCATCAAATATTATCTCTATACACCTTACTGCAATGGTAAAATTTATTGAATGAGAGAGCTTGGCTCATCAGTGGTGAACCCACTCAGTGATTTCGACAAATTAATCTCCAAACTGCTTTACTGTTGTATTTGATTATTTTTCCAAAATCCCTTTATCAGGTACGGCTCAAAAAGAGCAACCTAGTTTATGATAATTGCAACAATGAATAATATGTGAAGGTTATTCACATATCAAAAAAATGTTAACGCGAGATTCAATCCCAGTTCATGACTGTCGGGAATCGAGGGTGTTACCCACTCGTCCACCTTGTATTATAATGGTTTTCTAATATACGCTGCATGTCTAAGGGAAACAGCTTAGGAGTGTTTAGGGAATCAATGGACACAAGCTTATAGGTCTGTAGAGGTGCATACATAAAAATACAAGAAATTGCATCGAGCAAAGCTCTTCCGAAAAATATGGTTTTATATCAAAGCTATATTATAAACTTACATTTATAAATTCAATTGCCATTTATCGATAAAACTTGTAAAGATTTCTTTATTGACAATGTATTTCCTTTCAACAACAGCATCAAATATTATCTCTACAGACCATACCTATTTGATGCTACAGTAAAACATCCATGAGAGGACACTCTGGCTAGAGGACATCTCTCTACAAAGGACAGTTTTCACTGTCAAGATTACTATTTTTACTATGTAATAATCTCTAAGGACACCTCTTCATAAAGTTACGTTTTTACTCTGCAATTAGGTGTACTTTACAGAGAGGTTTTACTGTATTATTAAAAAGAAACACACACACATCTTTAAAAAATTGATTGTTACAAATTTTAACTTCAGCTAATGCTTACAAAATCCATTGTTGGATCAGATTACAGAATATAGGAGGAAATAAATAACAGATTCGGCGAAAAGTTAATGTCCGCCGCGCAGGATATCTCCAGTTCAACATGAATGATAGCAAAGCACGACGCGTAGAGTTCGCATAGCACGAATGGAGTATGTACCCCTGCACACAGGGACACCATATGAGGAGGTAATAATATATTTGAAGCCAAGTATATATATGCCTATATATATGTGGTATAGAAGGTGGGGAAAGAAACACACCACAAGTAGGAAGAGGAACCCAGGCAACCAGAGAGAGAGAGAGAGAGAGACGGGCCCGTTCGTGTCGCACACAATCTCCAACTGTCTTAAAAGCCCCGAGGTGTTAACTGACGGACCCCAGTGGTCGCCCCTTAGAATGTCGCTGGTGTCTCAAGTGACTTTACTCTCCCGTCTCTCTCTGGGTTGTCTGTAGGTTGGCTTTGTTATTCCTGAAATTCGTGTTTGTTGTGTGAAATGTGGTAAGGACACACAAGAGACAGGATCCAGAGGCAAAAACCCGTGAGGAGTAAATCGGGGAGGAAAGATAGAAGGTCCGAGAACAATTGATGTCGAGACCACCTCGGTGTTAACTGTCCCTTGATCTTCACATCCAGCCGCCTTAAACCGCTTTCCATCAGATAAATCCTCTAAGGAGGAGTAAAGACTTGATACTTGTTTACCAAGGGGGTTGTTTTAACCCGGCTATCTTCTCTTTTCATCGTACTCCCACACACAGGTCGTTTTATTTATATATATATATATATTTCCAAATATTATGACATATATATTCAAGGCGTATTTTACTTGTTCTAACCAGTGTATGATTTTCGAGCCCAAAAATGAAGGTAGAAAGCAGACAAAAAAAGAAAGAAAAAAGATGGAGATGCTGAGAATTTTCATCGTTTCTCTTTCTTTTTTTTTTTTTTTTGTCTGCTTGCTACCTTTATTTTTGGGCTCGAAAATCATACACTTTGGTTAGTAGCCTGTAAACCTATATTCTCTTTTTCTTGTTCTAATAAAAACTACATTGAGGAATGGCTTATCTTATCGTTTAGCACCCTTTAAATGCTCTACCACATTCAACAACAACAATTTCACGCCAATAAATTACACAATGATTCATTTTTAGTGTATAGAATAAAGATTTCTGTGAAGTTCTCGAAGAGAAATTAAATATTCGCGTATTTTCAAAGAAAAACCATGCTGCGAATTGACGTGGCATTCTTAGAAACCTTCTGCGTAAAATTTACAACATTAATAATGGATTAAATGGTTTCGGTTTTTCAAGAGGAAATAACACACATCCACATTTTGATGGATGCTTCTTGTGTTTTAATTTATCAATGGTAGTGGTCAATGGTCAAACATAAGTGCCCAACTTAAATACCTCTCTAGAATGTAGATATACTCCCGGCTGGATCAATCAGATCTACTTCTAAGTTTCTGTTTGAAATATCTAACTACAGTAGAACCTCCGTGTAAAGGATACCTAATTGCAGAGCCAAAGTGTCCTTTAGGGAGAAGTGTCCTCTTACCGGAGAGTTTCTGAATAATAAAAATAATAATTTTGGCAATGAAAACTGTCCTTTATAGAGAGAGGTGTCCTCTAGCATGAGTGTCCTCTCATGGAGGTTCTACTGTATTTATATCTTTGTCATCACAGCATTCGTAACCTTTGTTATGATTGAACTGACAAGTTGATCCGGCAACACGGCAGACTCGATTAGTAAATTTTTCGTTTTCTCTTTAACTTTTAAAACGTGGCTAAAGTATGCCTGATTCTTATTCTATATACAGTTACGAGCGTCATGCGTTCTTAATTCTTCAGTTTTCATCTCTGTCACCGTTTGCTTTTTTTTTTTTGGAATGGCGCCCTCCTATTGGTTGGCTACGATCACGCCACCTTTGCCCTCCCCCCCCCCCCCCATTACGCCCCCCCCCCCCCCCCCCCACTCGCTTTTTCGTTTTTGTAACTATTGTGTTGGAGCGGGTCGCACCTTAAATAAATGCATATATTAGTTAATAACTAAATGGAATCCTCTCCTTCTTTTTCCCAGTAAGAGACGCCTACGGAAGCCAACAGTACATAGACAGATAAAGCACATAGGCTATAGTTATTAACTAATATATGCATTTAATTAAGGCGCCAATTTATAATTGTAACAAATAGTATTTGAATAAAAACATTCAATCGGGTTAAACACGGGCGTTGCCCGGGTCATTCGGCTAGTTCTATATACAGTTACGAGCGTCATGCGTTCTTAATAATTCTTCATCTCTGTCACCGTTTGCTTTTTTTTTTTTTTTTTTTGGAATGGCGCCCTCCTATTGGTTGGCTACGATCACGCCACCTTTGCCCCCCCCCCCCCCCCACTCGCTTTTTGGTTTTTGTAACTATTGTGTTGGAGCGGGTCGCTCCTTAAATAATCTATTGTTAACAATACCTCATTATAGGTCCGCAAATATCGAAAGTATAGGTATGTAGCTTTTGTACGGGTAGATATGCACACGGGTCAATCCCGGGGCGAAGCCCGGGTCATCCGTCTAGTATATATAGAACAAGGATATAAAAACATAAGTTAATAAATAAAGAACTTAGTTCAGTTGCATTCTGCGTGATCAAAGAGGTACAAAGAACAACATAAACAACATGGTGGCAGCGGAAAAGTGAGTACTTTTTCAAATAAATATAGTATTGACAAATATTAGTGAAAAAAAGAAAACATGAACATTGTTAGGCCTAGCGAACTCGCCTTGCACGGTAATGTAGCGGAAAATTGGCGAAGGTTCAAACAGCGATTAATGCTTTATCTTGAAGCAACAGAGAAAGCCACAAAGCCTGATAAACTGAAAGTTGCCATTTTATTAAATTTTATTGGCGAAGAAGTCTTGGAAGTTTTCAACACATTTCATTTAGAAGAAGATGAAGCAGAAAATTTCGATCTTGTAATAAACAAATTTGATGATTTTTGCGAGCCTAAAAAGAACGTCATTTTTGAAAGATTCAAATTTTTTCAGCGACCCAGAATGATGGTGAATCCATCGATAGTTTTATAACAGAACTAAAAGGATTATCCACATCATGTGAATTTGAATCACAAAAGGATAGTTTAATTAGGGATCGCATTGTGTATGGAATACAAGACAAGGCTTTGCAGGAACGCCTCATGAGAGAGCCCAATTTAACTCTTCTCAAAGCCATTGAAATGTGCAAAACAGATTAAATAAGCAAGCAACAGATCAAGATCATGCAGAACAACCAGAACATCTGTCAAATAAGAAAATATGAAAAGAAACACAGTCCAAAACAAAATCAAGAATCTGAAAAAGAATTCAAATGCCAAAAGTGTGGGAAGTCTCACAGAGCAAAAAATTGTCCTGCATGGGGTAAAAAAGGCTCCAAATGCAAAAATATGAATCATTTTGCAGCTTTCTGTAAAAGTTCAGCTATCACAAGTCTGAATGATGAAACAGAAGAAACTGTATGGTCAATACATGAAGCAAAAGTAGTCCATACTTTGGAATGGAAAAGATCCATCATAGTGAATGGAAAGGAAATATGTTTCAAGTTGGACTCTGGAGCAGAAGTAAATGTTTTGCCATACACATTCACCAGACAAATGAAAGGTTTGGAGATATTTCATACTAACCGAAAGCTAACATCATATACAGGACATGAAATCAAGATAAAAGGAATTGCCACACTAAATTTCAAAACTAAAAATAAGACGGAAAATCTAGAATTTTTCATTGCTGATGGATACTATCAACCAATTTTAGGAATAGAAGCTATTGAAAAGCTTCCACTAATTAAGAAATGTGATGCTGTCCAAATACAGCAGAACAATTCAGCAAAAGAAATTTTGAACAGGCACAAAAATATATTTGAAGGCATAGGAAGACTGCTAATTGAACACAAGATTAGACTAAATGAAAATACAACTCCAGTTATTTCCCCAAGCAGAAAAAGTCCTTTTTCCACTAGAGAAAAAGTTAAAGCAGAATTGGAACGGATGGAAAAACTTGACATTATTGAAAAAGTTGAAGAACCAAGCGAATGGACACACCCTATTGTAGTGGTACAAAAACCTTCTGGAGATGTCAGAATTTGCACGGATCCCAGGGAACTGAACAAGTATGTTCAGAGAGAGCGCTATATTCTGCCAACAGCTGAAACAATATTTTCTGAACTGAAAGGTGCTACAGTTTTCTCTGTATTTGATGCATCATCAGCTTTCTGGCAAGTCCCATTAGACAAAGAAAGCACCAACCTGTGCACCATTGCGACTCCCTTTGGAAGATTCCGGTACAAGCGACTTCCCTATGGATTGAACAGTGCATCGGAGGTATTCCAGCGATGCATAAACAATATTCTTTCAGGTCTCCAGGGAACTGCTTGCTATATGGATGACATCTTGATCTATGGAAGCACAATGGAAGAGCACAACCGAAACCTTGAAACAGTTCTTCGAAGGTTGGAAGAAAATAATGTCAAGCTCAATGCCAAGAAGCAGCAGATAGCTGTCGACAAAGTAAATTTCTTAGGCCATATAATCAGTCGAGATGGAATAGCCATTCAAGCTTCAAGAGCAGAGGCAATACAAAAGTTGAAAATGCCTGAGAACAAGACTGAAGTCCAAAGATTCTTAGGTATGGTAACGTACCTTGGCAAATTCAGCGATTGAGAAGGCGCTAATAGATGTGAATGCAAATGTCCGTCTAACTGATGAAGATTTTGATATCATGACGCAGGTAATTTCCGCACTGAAACCATTTCGGGCAGCTGTGGCGGCTATCTGTAGACGCGACGCTACGCTTTTGACTGCAGAAACAACAGTAAAGTTTCTTCTAGAGGAGCTGCAAGCACAATCTCATTCTCTCGGCAAAGATCTGCAAAAATCTTTTCAAAAGAGAATTTTAGAAGAGCGATGCAATAAAACATCTTTAGTCCTCCAATATCTGCACAATCCGCAAGCACAGTTAGAAAAAAGAAGATGGTCGAAGACTTTAGCGTGAAAAATTGCTTTTGCGTCTTAAACCGTTACAGGAACAAATGGCCGAAGTAAGAATTCAGGCTGATAATTCGCAACTTCCTCGGAGTTTACAAGAGTGCCATGAGCCATCACAATCGAATGACCATTTCACAATTGAGCGCCGATTCCAAGAAGCTATTGAGGCTGCCTCTTCAACTTCAATTACAATACCTACACCAGACTCCGCATCCTACTCAACTATGATTAACCACGAACTTAATATTACTGCTCAGTCAGGCAAACGAGGACCGTATTTAGAGAATGTGTATCAATACTTGCTGACAATTCCTCCAACGTCTGTGGAATCGGAAAGAGTATTCTCCTCCTCTGGATACCTATGCAATAAGATACGTTCTAGTTTGCATGATGACACTAAAATGACATTAATACATAGTTGGGAAAATGCAATAATCACAATTGCAAATAATCATGATTACATTTGCTATAATTACAATTACAAGTAATTTTAACCACAATTGCTATCATTATATATAGAATTACGAGTAATTATGTTTACATTCTAATGCAATTAATTTTTTTTGCAAAGTAATTGCATTGCAAGTAAAGCATTGCAAGTAAAACTTGCAAAAAGTTCTTAAAAAGCAAATACATAACATAATAGCCAATTTAGCTATAATAATGGCCAAAGCAAATACATAAAACAATTTATTATTAGATTATACATAGACACTAAAATAAAAGAACGAGGGATAAAGAATTTCATTCAGACCATGTATAGACATATTTCTAAGTCTAGAAAATTTGTATGATGCATGCAAACATTGGTTCAATTCTCAATAGGATGAGATACAAACCACCACACATACAAATTTAGGCAACTAGACGAATGACCCGGGCAACGCCCGGGTTTACCCGATTAAATTATTTATTCAAGTATTTTATTCAAGTAAAACTTCAGTAAAAGCATTGCAAAGTAATCGTAATTACAAGGTAATGTATTACTTTGATGGATTACTGCCCAACACTGCATTAAGAGATGTGGTCTAAGCGTTCCAAGAACAGTAATTTTTTTTCCAGATGTGTGTACAGTAATTGACAGATAATTTCAAACTGTAACCCAAAAGCAATGATTTAGTTCATAAGCAGGCGCAAAATATATGGCTTTCAGGTTGTTTTCATCGAAGTAAGTGCCACGTCATTGGCACTATATAAAAGAAAAAATTAAAAATATAACGAACGAAACGATATACCTCTTGGTGTAGAAAGACGAAAATGTTTTTTTTTAATCCCGGGATATCCCGGGATCCCGGGATTGAGAAAAAAAGCAATCCCGAATCCCGGGATTGAAAATATGTACCGGGATTGGAAGCCCTACATGTAATCCAAGGGAGGACGTTGCCAAGAAAGGTGAAGAATCATCTACTTCTCCTAGTGTGCGAACCCGCAGTGGTAGAACAGTGAGAAAACCTTTGCGTTATAGAGACTAGGAGAACTGCAATCCTTTTTTATTTTTGTTTAAAGGAAACATGTTATGATTGAACTGACAAGTTGATCCGGCAACACGGCAGACTCGATTAGTAAACATTCTTATATACACTGCGTGACATTGAAAATGGAACACCAAGAAATAGTGGCCAGAAAGTGATGAAACTCGGCAGAGAGAGAGAGACAGGGACGAACAATAAGTGATCTTTATTTCAAAATGATAGTCATAATACAGAGCGAGAACGGCGTCGGCTTAGTACGGCGATGCACGCAGCAACACGTCTAGGTAGAGAGTCAATCAGAGTACGGATGGCGTCCTGAGGGATGGCTCTCCATTCCCTCCAACCATTTGCCACAGTTCGTCTTCTGAAAGCGGCTGTGGCAAGGCATGCAAACGGCGTCCAATGATGTCCCAGACGTGCTCGATTGGTGAGAGATCAGGAGAGTACGGTGGCCAGGGAAGCATCTGTACATCTTGCAGAGCTTGTTGGCTAATGCGAGCAGTGTGCGGTCGGGCGTTATCCTGCTGATAAAGGGCATTGGGTACCCCCTGAAGGTAGGGGAGTGTCACCGGTCGCAGCACATCATCAACGTATCGTTGGGCCGTCATAGTGCCCTGAATACGAAGTAAAGGTGACCTGGAATCATACGCGATTGCGCCCCAAACCATGATTCCACGTTGTCGCACGGTGGGGCGTTCCACAATTGCTGCCGGATTGGACCTTTCTCCACGTCGACGCCACACGCGTACACGGCGACTATCACTGGACAAGCAGAAACGCGACTCATCTGAGAACACGACCCTGTGCCATTCCGTCATCCACGTCGATCTAGCCCGGCACCATTCCAAACGTTGGCGCCTATTCGGTGGGGTCAATGGCAGTCTTCTTAGCGGACGGCATGAGTGCAAGCCATTAGCAACCAATCGACGGGAAATGGTACTGGTCGAGATGGAATGATCTAGGGTGTCTTGCACATGTTGCAGGATGGCGGTACAAGTGGCTTGTGGGGCCGCCACTGCTTGTCGAAGGATACGCCGATCCACACGTGCTGACGTCACTCTGGTTGCACCGACATTCCTATAAATTGCCACATTTCCTTGTTCCAACCATCTTCTCCACAGTCGGTGCACCGTGGACGCACCAAGGTGTGTATCAGCTGCGATTTGACGTATGGACCAACCTGCCCTTTTCAGTCCGATCACCATGCCCCTCGTAAAAGCGTCTGTCTGCTTGAACTGCCTCCGTTTACGATGACCTGGCATTCTCTGTTATTACACGTGTCTTTTGACACAAGAACAAAATTTCTACAATGATTTTCCTTGAAGAAATAACGACACGAATACTGTCCTTTCTGCAAGTTCCTTCCCTTATATCTTACTCCATGTGCGCACGAGAGCTGCGCATTTTACATCATTTGCATAACTCGGTTAGGCGCGTTTACCCTGAAATTTGCATAATTTTCTGGCCACTATTTCTTGGTGTTCCATTTTCAATGTCACGCAGTGTATATAGAACAAGGATATAAAAACATAAGTTAATAAATAAAGAAATTAGTTCAGTTGCATTCTGCGTGATCAAAGAGGTACAAAGAACAACATAAACAACAACCTTGATTTTTCATATTTGTAGAAAATCGAATATGATCGCATGTAAAAAATATATTTTTATTAATTCTGTTGCAAAAATCTCTATATTATTTGTCTTTTTAAATATCTTTAATTGCTGTAGGTATTTTTTAGTTTCTTCAAATATCTTTAATTGTTGTAGGTATTTTTTAGTTTCTTCAAATATCTTTAATTGTTGTAGGTATTTTTAGTGTCTTCAAATAGAATTGATTGTATTTGTGTGTAAGTACACTGTGACTATTATGATATTCACAGATCGAGAATAACTACAACACGGGCAGGAAACGCTACTGGGAAGTGAAGAAAGCTTCCCCACGGCGATTGCACTTCCAGCCGTCATTGTCAGGTCGACAAATCAAGGAGGTATCGTCGCATATTACAGTTGAATCAACTCAATGGATAAATAAACTCTTTTGGGATAATTTTGTGGATAAAGGCACTTCTACACAAGTTATGTTTTCCAAAGTTCAAATCAGATTTGAACCATTTTCTATGTTCCCACCCAACTCACAGTAAAGCAGTTTTGTGAATGAACACTCTTCTACACAAGTTATGTTTTCCACAAAGTTCAAATCAGATTTGAACCTTTTTCTATGTTCCCACCCATCCCATAGAAGAGCAGTTTTGTGAATGAACACTCTTCTACACAAGTTATGTTTTCCAAAGTTCAAGTCAGATTTGAACCATTTTCTATGTTCCCACCCAACCCACAGTAAAGCAGTTTTGTGAATGAACACTCTTCTACACAAGTTATTTTTTTCAAAGTTCAAGTCAGATTTGAACCATTTTCTATGTTTCCACCCAACCCACAGTAGAGCAGTTTTGTGAATGAACACTCTTCTACACAAGTTATGTTTTCCAAAGTTCAAGTCAGATTTGAACCATTTTCTATGTTCCCACCCAACCCACAGTAAAGCAGTTTTGTGAATGAACACACTTCTACACAAGTTATGTTTTCCAAAGTTCAAGTCAGATTTGAACCATTTTCTATGTTCCCACCCAACCCACAGTAGAGCAGTTTTGTTAATGAACACTCTTCTACACAAGTTATGTTTTCCAAAGTTCAAGTCAGATTTGAACCTTTTTCTATGTTCCCACCCATCCCATAGTAAAGCAGCGCTGGAAGGTCATAGACCTTAGAGATGAAGAGCAAGTCAACATGTACTGTAATCTTGCGACATCCAGTTTCTATGGAATGTTCAGACTTCAAGTGATATGTGTGTAGACATCAATTTTCGATCACCATAACCTAACTTCTATAACGTCCAATTTTTACTGGACATGGTGACTTCAACACATATTTGTTTAGAATTGGTAAAATTGGTTCACCTGCGTGCACTTGTGGAAACGAAAAACAAAACCCTGAACACCTTCTGATAAACTTTCCGTTAACTTCTGATCTAAGGGAAGAAAACCAACTTTACCTGACAAATACAAAACAAGTTGTTTACAATAAAGACCAATACATCAATTTTAATAGATTCTGCAGGCTGTATATTTTAAGGTGAAAGTATTGACTGTACATATTTCAAGCTACTATTTATAATTACTATATGCAAAATTTGATATCGAATGTGTAATTTGCGTGCTTCCCAATGTTCAATTATGTTAATTTCACGATGATTTGATTTGTATATAATTTCAGATATACACGCAATTATCCTTATTGTGGATATGGCGTGTCTTTGCAACTGTTAAATAAATAAATACACCTATCCCCCGATTTACACGGTACTTTTTTTACACGTTTTCGCTTTTACACGGTTTTCCAAATAAGTTTTTTTTTATCGCACTATACTAAATGCTACTGTGATTGAACACATGCGCTGTGTACACATCTCACGAGGAATCTCTCCCGAGCTTATGTGCTGACTACATATTTTAACCTGTCAATGCATTTTATTTTTATTTCTGTGTACACCTATCCCCCGATTTACACGTTTTTCTCAGGAACGTATCCACCGTGTAAATCCGGGGATAGGTGTATTGTAAGATTATAAATTCAAAAGGAACTTTTTCTATAGAACATGTTTTATAGAAGAAGCTCCTTTTGAGTTTTTAATCCTTTCAAAATAGTTCAAGTGAAATATATCCAGATGGCAGGCGTTCAAGTCCAGCCAATGTACGGATACTCCATATCTCTGATGTCAGTTGGTTGATAACGTTAAGTGACATCTGTTTGTTCTTATTTTTCTAACATTTATATACATCCATATTCTAATGACAGCCATCCTGTAAAACTTGGATTTTATTTGACATTCCATTCAATTTCTTTGACTATGATATGGAATTTTCTTTAAAAGAGCCTGCTTCAACATTTGAATCAATTCGCTATTTTTTCTTAATTTAAAGAAATCTCTATACCGATTGAATATTTTCTATTTTGTGCAATAATTGTTACTAAGTAACCAAGATACAACTGCGTAAAGAAGCTACTGCGAGAACTGCGAAAAAACATGGAAATGGAAACGATAATCTGCCTATTTATCACAATGACAAAGCAATGCGCTCCGACATCGGAGAAAGAACCAAACTACGGCATCTGGGAATATTGGATAGTCCCAATGATGGTCCTGATATTGACCATTCTGGCTGTGGCCATCCTGGCCATCCTATGGATAGTCCTGCGGGGAGTCCCTAAGAAGACTACTGTTGATGACAACAAGAAAGCAGAAGGATGTCCACACATCGAAATCGAGATCCCCGAAGATGATGAACCAAAGAAAATCGGAAAATCAAATTTCTACGTGTGATTTTCAAGACCAACTGCAGCCTTGTTGGAATGATATCTGCCATTTCCAGATGGTTTTATTAAACCTCGACCTGTGTGCTTCCTCTATACCGATTGGTTGTTTTCCTATAGTTCTCAACACCAAAGTTGAAAACATTGGTTTAATATAGAATATTCTGTGGACTTGATATTGGGCACAAATTCTAAATGCAAAATTCTTCAAAGTTACACTAAATTCACAGAATAAGCCTTTTTCCACTTTTATCTTGATGGAAAACTAATCACGGAAATGTACCTCGCGACAACCATTATTTTTGCCAGTGATGATTGACCGTGAAAGGTCTACTTTTCGTCCGATGTCAAGATACGCATCCAGAACCTGTCATCCTGTGAATTTCTGACATTTGGCAACTAATCAATACTTTTTAAATAAATATTTACATCAGCAACACATACTTGATTTATAAATTTCGAAACTATTATAGACGCGTATGATTCTTTTTTAAAATAAACAATTTTTTACTGTTCTTACTGTAATGGAAAAATTAATGGGAGGGTAGTTTAATTTAAAAGTTTAATTAAGGACAGTATAAATTGTTTATTTTTTAAAATAATCATACGCGTCAATAATATTTTCGAATTTTGATAACAGATGGCGCGCTAATGCATCATAATATACTTGATTTATAAATAAATATATAAACGTCTAAAGATGTTGTCTAATATAAAAAGTATTAACAAAATTATAGTGATATTTTATGTTCGTGAATTTCGATTAAAAAAGTGTTTAAAAAGGATTATGGGACGTAATCTTCCGTTTTTATAATTATATAGAAACCAAAGGACACGACAACAACAACAATAACAATATAGAAACCGAATTTTATTTTTTTAATTGTTTAAAAAAATATTAAAAATTATTTTTTATAAATCTAACTCAAAACTACTCTATTCAAGCTTATATGTTGTATACAAATGTGCTATTGTTGAACATACATTCGGCAAGTGATACTTCCTAGTGAAATGACCGGTTGTCCAGGATGTGGCAGGCGGTGTTTGTGCTCGCGCTCTGCTGGGGAGGACTGGAGGCGACGAAGAATGGTGAGTGGACATCTAATTGACACTTGAAAGACGCCTGTTGTTAAATGGTCTGCGAACAGATCTCGTTGAGATTAATGGCGTGACACAGTATATGACTCAGATTGAAACATTACAAAGGAATGACAATACATCCAGATGGTACAAGAACTTACAGTACATGTAACAATTGCCTTGATGTGGAATTAACACCTACCTACATATTTTCGTATCCAGCAATGTCCGTAGCCTTGGAGAAAATTAGCATGGAACCAGAACAGCAGCTTTACACATCAAAGATAGAGAACATTGCGACTGCTGTGATAAAGAAATCTGAGATTCTTTATTGAACACGATAGAGAGGCAACAACGCAACAATATCTGGGAAGTATGGTTGATGGCCCAGAATGGTCCAGCTAAGTCGCTGAATGGTTTTCCTAACAACCTTTGTCACATGGGGGGCCTGCCATTGTCGTGAAGGGACAGTACAACCTTGAGTATTAACCGATGCTGGCTGATTTCTTCAATTCCTGGTGCACACGTTCCAGCTTCTGTAAGTACAGGTCTGGATTGACTGGTTACCTAACTGGTATCATCTCTTAGTGAACCACATGACGACTAGTCCATCAGATACAGAGCATGTGCGGGTGTAGAGGTCTGGCGGTGTGAAGCACAGTGTACTGTGGGGACAAGCTGTAGTTCTCCCCATACAGTTATTATTTATAAAATCAATTACAGCAGCCTCCCATTAGACCGCGTGAAAACATGGCTAAACACGATCTCTCTACTGAAGGTGGTCTCTTACCAGAGACTCTGTGATGTCAAATGAATTCATGAGGAATCTTTCAACCTTAAAAGAGTCTCTGGTGAGAAACCAGTTCCAGAAGAGACCGGATTTATCTATGTTTTCGCGCTTTGTATTTGCGTAATAGTCTATTGAAGAACGTTATTGTCCGAGAAAGCTGTGTAGCTCTTAAATAAAGAAACTCTCGCGTTTACCTTTTGTCTCTTCTAACAATGTTTATACCGTCCCCCTCATGGGTGACTCTACTATAGAAACAATGTACATAACATTACTCTAAGTGAGAGTGCTGAGAAGGCGGAGATGTACGCAGGCAAGCCGAACTGTCGGATGGTGGAGTTCCCCGAGGCGGACGCCGCCGAGCTGTGTCCGCCAGTCCAGGGGGAGGTTGGCAGACTGGCCTGTCTGGACATCACCGAGTGCCGGGAGACCGTGCTGCAGGTGCTGCGGCGGGGGCTACCGATCTGTGGCTGGGAGTCCCGCGACAAGCCGCGAGTGTGTTGCCATCCCCGGGTTGTGAAGGAGCCTCCTGTCCCGGATGAAGAGAAGCCCCCTATCCCAGCTGACGAAGAGCCCCCTGTCCCGGATGACGAGAAGCCCCCTATCCCAGCTGATGAGGAGCCCCCTATCCCGGATGACGAGGAGCCCCCTATCCCAGCTGACGAAGAGCCCCCTATCCCAGATGACGAGGAGCCCCCTGTCCCAGACAATATCATCCAGCCTCGTAGGTGCCCACTCCACATCAGTTTTCTTATTCCAGAGCACCTTTTTACCATTATTCATCATTTGTTTTTGTCATCTATAATATATCACTTCTTTCCCTACCTACACCGCTACCCCACCTATGAGAGAGCAACAATCCAGATCGACTTACAGGCGCCTAAGACAGGCAGCTCCAGCAATGCAGAGGAGGGAGCATAGCGTCAAGGTCGATAAGAAGACCTCTGGTAAATACGACAAGAGCTAAAGACGTAGCAAAGAATAAAGAACTAGGAGGTCATTCAAACTCCTCTCAAAACTCTAGCAGCCCGATAGAGATCTCTTGAAGACTTAAGTCTTATAACCCACATCTCTACAGACTCTAAGTTGTTCACACGATGTCACTCAGCCTAGTTGCATCCTGATGATGACGTCACAGGAAAACTGGCTGAACAGGCGGTGAAGCCTTTATATAAGAAACAGATATCCTATCTTTATCGCCCAATGGAGATACCAGTAACTTGGTAAATAACCTTCCTGGACCGAGGCTTACTGTAGATTGATACAATACTGGGGTAAACACGAGAATAAAGTTCGCTTGTCGTGCTAGATACCATACAATTCTTGCTGCGGACATATAATGATACTTGTCTTGAATATATCTGTGGGGTTTCTAGCCTCTCGAGTTTGAAACTTCTGTCGCTACTTTAAAATATTCGACGAAGTCCTCTAGATAACACCAGTGATTGCGTGAACTTCTAACAAAAAGTTTCAAAGGCCTTCTGACTGATTTACCTTTAAGTTCTCTTAACTATCAAAGAGAATCACTAGCCCCAAGAGCACTAACTCGAAGCGCTCGGGATATTTCTTATGCAACTTTTGTTTGAGTCTTTGGCTCGGGAACCATTTAACCCAAAGAAAGTCATCCTCTTAATCTCCAACATGTTTAGCAAAGGGAAAATAGTCTTCAATGAATATTGTCTAATATTCTTCGAAATTTTCGTAGTTTACGTGAGACACGTCAACAACATCTCGCAAATCGAGAAGCTCCTTCGACATTTCTGGCAAATGTCAAGGATGAAAAATGGATGCAGTAAAAAAGCCTTTAATTTTTAGAACTAATTTGCCTTTTAATCTTGATGAGGTAAATATATTTCTATTTTAATTTTATATCTTCAATATATATATGTCGTAACTCCGAGTAAGCCGACGTGTGAATAAACTGGCAGTCGTAGTCATGAAGCGAGAGTGGTGAGATTCTTCCTGCAAGTGGACAACAAGAAGCAGAGGCAGGGCTAGATGTTAGCACCGAGCGGGTCGGAGACAGCCCACGGGACAAAGGTAGAAGTCATGGGCGCATACCTGGATGCCTAACACCGGGGCAAGGAGTGGGAGCAAGAAGCGGCCTGCGTAGATGAACACACGCTATGAATAATCTCTGAGCTAACCCCAGGCTGTAGTCTCTTTTTATTGGCTACAAAACCCCTGGGGGACTGGACTCATGTGGATGCTGTCTAATTGTCTAATTGGTCGGCGTCCATGACCTTTGAAACTGCCTCATAGCTGTCCCACTCTTTTGCTTTTTTTATTATGACGTCATTATTGTGAAGTTTGATACAATTTTACTTGGTTAATGGAGGATAAAAATATTATATTGTATAATGTTACTTGTTCATGTTATGTGTGTTTGCCTTCTAGTTATATCAAAAATTAAGAGATATTTATGCACTCTAATATACACTCATAGACAATATTTAAGAAGGTAGAAAGTCTTTTGCGTCGCCAGTCATCTCTTATCTTTAAGGAGACATGGGTAATTTTGTTAAACACGTAGTTATCTCGTGTTTCTTCAATAAAGATCACTGTGTATCTCTTTCAGAGTTATTGTCTGAATCCAGATATACATGCTAAATCGTACAACTTCCTAAGTTTTGTCCATGAATGTATTCACAAAACATGAGTATGAATGATAGAATTAACACCAAGGAATGGTGCAAGGGGTGGAGGTAGTGTGCGGCCTGAGGAAGACTACCATCGGCCAACTGAGGAAGCGAAGTGCTCGCCAGTTCCACATCGCCGTGGTGGGAGGCAAGGAGGCTGTGCCTCACAGCTGGCCCTGGATGGTAGGTCAACCATCTCTGCTGACTTTTGCTCATGCTATACTGGTAGCCAGGTGTGGAAATTATAATAAGTTTGCAAAAAGAATCGCACATGGCTTCTAAATTTAAATGCATACATGTAAATAGACTTATATCAGTTTATCTATGTGTCTAGGTGGAAATCTACCAAGAACTTCGGCCGGGAAGACCTGATTTCAAATGTGGCGGTTCCATCATTGATGAACGCCACATTCTGACAGCTGCCCACTGCTTCGTCAACTTGTGAGTCACCGTTTCTTGAAATCATGGTCTTATGGAAACTTCGTCAACTTGTGAGTCTCCCCGGTTGTTTAAGTCATGGTCTTATATAAACTCCGTCAACTTGTGAGTCTCATTTCTTGAGTCATGGTCTTATGGAAATTTTGTCAATTTGTAACTCCCCGTTTCTTGAAGTCATGGTCTTATGGAAACTTCGTCAACCTGTGAGTTCCCGTTTATTGAAGTCATGGTCTTATAGAAACTATGTCCACCTGTGAGCCCCCGTTTATTGAGCCATGGTCTTATGGAAATTTCGTCAACTTGTAATTCCCCGGATGTTTAAGTCATGGCCTTATAGAAACTATGTCCACCTCTGAGTCCTCGTTTCTTGAGTCATTGTCTCATGGAAATTTCGTTCACCTGTGAGTGCCCAAAGATCTAGGATAGGCTGGGCTTATCTTCACACTTCCAGGTTAATATCTACTCGCCATTACTCTTGTTCAATCTATAGATGAGCTTAGCTTTGACTCCATGAGAATCATCAATAGTCGAGAGCAGACATTTATTTGAGTTTGACCTGATAAATAGCTTCATTTGAATATCTTTATCTGGAAATAGCCTACTATGGTCTGGCGTTGAGCCAATAATAGGCAATGATTGAAAATCTCGTAAAGGAAGGGGGGAAGTATTGACCACTTTGGCGTTTCTCAGTTTGCAACTACATGTATTTTTGTAACTCTGCTTTCTTGGCCAGTAATGAGAGCTTGGCCAGATTGCTCGTCCTGTGCAGGAACGCCAGCCAGGTCCACGTGAGGGTGGGCAGCCACAAACAGGGCAGTGGGACTCGTCACGACGTGGAACGACTGATCGTCCACCACAGGTACCGCTCGCCTCTCAACTACTACGACATCGCTCTGGTCAGGCTGGCCACCCCGGTGAGATTTGAGAGCCCCGGGGTGGCCCCCGTCTGTCGGCCCAAGCCCCTCGACCCTCTGCCCCCTGCCGGGAGACAGACATACGTCATAGGATGGGGCCACACGTCTAATGGTGAGTCTCCGATACATCATTTATTTGATTCTCCCCTTTTCCCTCTTTATAAATACCCAACTCTTCAAAATTTATAGAGAAAACTATTAAATGAAAATAAAAAGTTCAACTCATAAATTCAAAAAGGTTTCTAAAAAAAGCATATTTTATCCTGAGAGATATTTATGTTACATTATGGATACATCCTTTGTGATTTAAAAAATATGCTTTTTCAAATAATTTTTTTAAAGACTTTAGGCTTCTCAAATATCTTGGTACGTGATAACTCGTTCAGATAGCGTCTGAATCAATTCTAACATCGCTTCTTTCAAGATGGATTCTATAACGATATTTTAATGGTCTTATGACATTATTGGAAAAAATGTAAAGGAATTGGTTTGAAGAATTGAGAGATGCATTTGATGGTGAAGGTTTATCCAGGTCTTTTCCTGTTGAAGAGCGAGAATTCGTAATCTCGCGGATAGGAAAGTACTGAGAAGGATTTTGTCTTTTTTTATATATATAATTTATGGCTCAATTTTTATATAGCGATCATTGAACGACTCACCAATGACCTTCATGACACAGGTGGTCGCACTAGTCCCGAGCTCCAGGAGCTGTCTATCCCCGTGGTGGACCTACAGACCTGTAACGCCAGCTACTCGGCCTTGGGGTCGCCCAACCTCCCTCAGGGCATCACTCAGGACATGCTCTGCGCCGGACTAATGGACGGCGGCAAGGATTCCTGCCAGGTATCTGCCATCAGTAGGATATCCGACCTGTTCTGAATGCCGTGTTCTTGCAGGGCGACTCTGGAGGGCCCCTGCTGATGGAGACCAACGGGCGGTGGGAGGTGGTGGGGGTGGTGTCGTTCGGCTATTACTGCGCCAGGCCGGGGTTCCCCGGGGTCTACACCAGCGTGGGCAGCTATGCGCTCTGGATAAATGTGGCCATGGCATTACCATAATAAAACATAGTCATATTACTTACAATCGGAGCATTCTCATATCTTTCGCAAGGAATGTAATATAGATACAATGTTTCATAAATAATATTCATATTTCTTAGAGAATCTCTAACTCTCGGAATATATTGTCCTGGTGTGAAACTAACACCTACCCACATATTCTTATATCCGTCAATGGGCACAGCCATGCAGAAAATTGACACGGACCCAGAACAGCAGCTTTATACACCTAAGATAGAGGACATTGCGATTTCTGTGATAGAGATGCATGGAGACATCTGAGGCTCTTCATTGGACACGACAACAACAGAAAATTGACATGGACCCAAAACAACAGCTTTACACACCCAAGATAGAAGACATTGTGACGCTGTAATAGAGATGTATGGAGACATCTGAGGCTCTTCATTGGACACGACAACAACAACAGATAATCTCTTCTGGTAATCTCGATTAATTCAGTATTTGTTCCTCTATTAATGTCTAGAGATTCTTTAGATGAGTTGAATTTACAGCTAAAGAATTTATAGTGTATCCATCGATTAATATGAGTAATTTACCCATCAGTGAGAATATCTCTTCCAGATAGGAACATATAATCATTTCTAAGGTTTATATGGCGTTATTTTTGATTGAATTGAATCCACTAAAGGAAAGAGCACCTTCAGATGAGATTTTACACTCAGTGTTGGACAATATCTAACGATGATCACATATTTTCTATAATTACAATTATATAATTAATCATAATTATATCTATATTAATAAAATGCAAATTTCATAAGTGGTGTTCGCTAAAAACTTTCGTTACAATGCATCAATTTCGACCAAATTTTCAACATTTATGTAAAACGAGATGGAGCAGGTTTTGCTTAACATCAAAATATTTTTCCTAACTTTAACATGCGTAACTTCGCTGTTATCGATTAAATACAAAAAAAATCAACAGAGTTAATTTTATTTATATATAAATACAAAAAAAAAATCCAGCAATTCATTCAACTCAATCTAAAGAAATATTCAAAACAAGCAATTTTAAGATAACACCATATGTAAAACAGTCGGCCAAGAAAACAACAACGATATTACATCTTTCTCACATATTCACACACATTCTTGATTAATAATTAAAACTAATCTTTAACATTGTTTATTATACTTCATAATATATAATATTCGTTAGACAAACTTTCACTCGGATAAAACCCGGGCGAAGCCGGGTACACATCCGCTAGTTTTCTATATATAATTGAAATTACAATTAATTAATTGTGAGTACATTTACAAGAAAAGGTAATTACAGAGCGCGCAAATGTAATCATTATTATTTGTCTTCTTCTTTCTTATCTCCACTCAATCATATTAGGGTATCAAGCTTGTTGATGGTGTCTGCTGGGGAAGAGTAGAGCTCATCAATGGATGAGTCAATACAGTCAATAATGTGTATTATTTTTTGTAAATATAGCAAATGTAATTTATGAATACAATTATACCTTTTTCCAGATATATTCAAAAATAGAAATTTAAATAATGAAAAGTATATATAGATTGTACACGCGAGCGCGAGTACTCGTACAGGCAATGTTGTACCTTGAAACACCAAAGCACATGTGTAGCTATAAAATGTCATCAATAAAATAAACCAACAGAAGAGAATGGCTGTAACCGTGATAGGACGTAAACACGACGTTGAATTTGGTCGTTGCTTCAATTCTTTGAACCGCTTCCTTTGCTTTTAAGTTTTGTTTCCAATAAAATACCACTAAAATCTCGTTATAGAATCCACCTTGAAAGAAGCGATGTTAGAATTGATTCAGATGCTATTTGCATGAGCTTATTACATCCCAAGATATTAGAGAAGCCAATATATTCGAAGGCGAAAATAAATTTTAAAATTATATTGAATAATATTATGATGCATTAGCGCGCCATCTGTTATCAAAATTCGAAACTATTATAGACGCGTATGATTCTTTTAAAAATTAAACAATTTCTACTGTCCTTACCGCAATGGAAAAATTAATGGGAGGGCCTGGCTCATCAATGGTGAACCCTCCCAGCGGTTTCACCAGTTTAACCTACCATTAAATTTGAAATTTTGAATATTGAATAATATTAACATCTTTTTAAATCACAAAAAAAAACTTGATATTTCTTTCTCCGTCACATAGGATGTATCCTTAATGTAAGATAATGATTTTAACTCAGGATAAGATTTTACCCTTTCTAGTTCTCCCTTCAATTCTGCTCAAGTTAGCCTTGTACTGCTGGGAGACGTCCATCTTGTTCACGTAGTTTCCTGCTTTCTAAGAACCTAACCTTCTTCGAAACGTCTTTCTTCTTCATTTCTCAATGGTGTTCCTTTCTCCCAGTTATATTTTTGTTTCGTATATACACTCATGGACAAAATTTAAATAAGTTGTGCCTTTTAGCATGTATATCGGGATTCAGAAAATAACTCTGAAAAGTGTTTGATACAATAACCTTTATTAAAGACACACGTGATAATCAAGTGTGAATAAAATTGCCTTTGTCTTTTTCTTAAAAAAAAAAAACAGACTACCGTCTACATTAAAAATTTTCAACTTACCTAACTTTTGTCCATGAGTGTATTTTATTTCAAATTATTCAGTTTTTATTAAGTTCAATAATTGTTTATCCAAAACTTTTTAAAATCGATTAAAGTTAAAATAAACTATACTAATGGTCAAGCTTTTTTGTTTTGCAGAAAAATAAAATTCATATCATTTGTGAGCATCTCTATCCCAATACCAAATATCTACCATTATTTAACTTAAAGAAACTTCAATAACATATTTCTATGAAAAATAAATACTTCGGCCAGTTAGAGTTTTTTTTTTTTTTTTCTCAACGTTTCGACAAAAATCTTATGTCTTCGTCAGGAGAAGTAAATAAAAATAAAGCATTTGGCAAGGCGTTAAAAATTAAATAAATAAAAATCAAGTGAGAACGCCCTTGCAACCTCAGAACAATTTTTAACGCTCTGCTAAATGCTTTATTTTTATAAACTTCTCCTGACGAAGACAAAAGATTTTTGTCGAAACGTTAAGAAAAATAAAAAAAAACTCTACCTGGCCGAAATGTTTATTTTTCATAGAAATATGAATCCCGGCCAGGCAACCTCTATCTTCAGGATTCAATAATATAATTTTATAAAACAAAGGTCAACTTTTTAGCCGTCTATTCACCTGTATGAAAATTTCTGAAGATTTAATTGAGTCTCTTTTTTTCCGCATATTCCAGGCTTCCTTTAAAGGCTGGTATTATTACATTCAGATGCATAATTAGAGTAAATATTACCAGTGAAAATGGTGATTTTGAAAGTAATATTGGATTCAGCAATCTTATCATGACTCAGGTATATGTAATCAGGTCGAATGTTATTTTGAACTTAATCTATCTTACCTTTTTTAAGGAATAACTCTTATCATGACCAATTTAGTAAGAAGTAAGGAATGAAGAGTAGCTTCTTATATAGACATTTTATTCACGGCGTGAATAAAATGTCTATATAAGAAGCTACTCTTCATTCCTTACTTCATACTATCTTACCTTTGTTATTTGTTCTGAACAGCAGCGCATGCCCAAGACTGGGAGAACAGTCGCTTGCAGTAATCAAATCATGAGAATCTGGCGATCATTCGATCAAATGGGGCTGGTAGTTCAATCATCTAGCTCTATCGATTATATCAAATGGTCTGGAAATCAAATAGGTGTTTGTTGCCTCGTTGTTCTTAAGTCAATTAGTTCGATGATTTAATTATGCAATTTCGTTTGTGCTTGGATCAAATCAAATTTTAGGTAACAGATCATAGGCTTTGGACATTTAATCATATGGCTTTGGTTATCATCTCATATGGCTTTGGTTATCATCTCATATGGCTTTGGTTATCATTTCATATGGCTATGGTCATCGGATCATATGGCTTTGGTTATCATCTCATAGGGCTTTGGTCATGGGATCATATGGCTTTAGTCATTGGATCATATGGCTATGGTCATCGGATCATATGGCTTTGGTTATCATTTCATATGGCTATGGTCATCGGATCATATGGCTTTGGTCATCGGATCATATGGCTTTAGTTATCATTTCATATGGCTTTGGTTATCATTTCATATGGCTATGGTCATCGGATCATATGGCTTTGGTTATCATTTCATATGGCTTTGGTTATCATTTCATATGGCTTTGGTCATCGGATCATATGGCTTTGGTTATCATTTCATATGGCTATGGTCATCGGATCATATGGCGCTTTGGTTATCATTTCATATGGATTTGGTCATCGGAACATAATGGCTTTGGTCTTTGAATCGTATGGCTTTGGTCATCGGAACATATGGCTTTGGTTATCATTTCATATGGATTTGGTCATCGGAACATAATATGGCTTTGATCTTTGAATCGTATGGCTTTGGTCATCGGAACATATGACTTTGGTTATCATTTCATATGGCTATGGTCATCGGAACATATGGCTTTGGTTATCATTTCATATGGATTTGGTCATCGGAACATAATATGGCTTTGGTCTTTGAATTGTATGGCTTTAGCTATCGGATCATATAGACTTGGTCATCGATTTCATATGGCTTTGATTATCAAATCATATGGCTTTGGTTATTGGATCATATGGCTTTGGTCATCATCTCATATGGCTTTGGCCATGGGATCATATGGCTTTTGCTATAATCTCATATGGCTTTGGCCATGGGATCATATGGCTTTGGTTATAAACTCATATGGCTTTGGTTATAATCTCATATGGCTTTGGTTATAAACTCATATGGCTTTGGCCTTGGGATCATATGGCTTTTGCTATAATCTCATATGGCTTTGGCCATGGGATCATATGGCTTTGATTATCATCTCATATGGCTTTGGTCATAGGATCATATGGCTTTGGTCATAGGATCATATGGCTTTGGTCATCGGATCATATTGGCTTTGGTTATCATCTCATATGGCTTTGGTTATCATCTCATATGGCTTTGGTCATGGGATCATATGGCTTTGGTCATGGGATCATATGGCTTTGGTTATCATCTCATATGGGATCAGACATAATTATAGCCACGCTCAATAAATTGAAACAGCAAGTAGGTAAACAGCGTGGTAAGTTTCTTTATTGGGAACTACGAGCTTTCGGACATCAGCTGCCCTTCATCAGGTACAATGGGTGGTTGGAAAAAGTGAACCAATATATACATGCAGTAAATTAGGCTTTGGTCATCGGATCATATGGCTTTGGTCATCGGATCATATTGGCTTTGGTTATCATCTCATATGGCTTTGGTTATCATCTCATATGGCTTTGGTTATCATCTCATATGGCTTTGGTCATGGGATCATATGGCTTTGGTTATCATCTCATATGGCTTTGGTCATGGGATCATATGGCTTTGGTTATCATCTCATATGGCTTTGGTCATGGGATAATATGGCTTTGGTTATCATCTCATATGGCTTTGGTCATGGGATCATATGGCTTTGGTCATCGGATCATATGCTTCAGTCATCGATTTCATATGGCCTTGGTCATCGAATCATATGGCTTTGGTGATTAGATCATATGGCTTCCTGGTATGAAATCATATAAGCTCTATGGAGAGCTAAAGATTCGTCGGATCATATTGATCTCATGATCGTTTCGAGTTTGTTCATCGGATAAAAATTAATTCTTCAAAGCCGTTTGAATTGCTTTGTGATCAGATGATACCTTTGTGATCAAATCAGATGATGGATGTCCATCTTGGAGTTCAACTACTGAGAACACGTGGCCTTATAGATAGACCAATAAGATGACTGGATATCAACGAACTGCTGTTTAGTCTCGGGCAACAATGGAACTGGTAATCAAGTGACGACGACTAGTAAATCGACTTTCTAAATTTATTGAGGAAATAAAAATAATAAAGGAATACAACACTATTATATTTAGATGAGATATAGCCACGTTTGAAGTGTAAAAGGGAGATCAAGAGGATCGTGGTGAGTTTCTTTATTGAGAGGTACACAAGCTTTCGGACGTCACCCGTCCTTCATCAGATGTTGACATGAATAATAAGGAGATGCTATATTTATAAGCGACAGTTTAAAAGTATTAAAAATATTAAAAACAATCTGATGCACGCCCGCGAGAGCACATGCTAATAACAAAATATTTTCAATTTTACTTTGAGTTTGTATAAAGAGAGGTGAAGACGAAAACAAGAAAAAACAAAAATAAAAATAAAAATAAAAATAGAAAATCAGCGGAATAAAGATAAAGTTAAAAGTTACGAAGAAGGTGTATCTGAGGTAGAATAAAAAACAGAATATTGGGGCGGGAGGTCAATCTTTCTGTTGAGGCTGGGGGTAGTATTAGAAACAAGGGCCTCAAGAACTAAGCGTTGGTATTTGTTTGCTATATCACTATAAACGGGGGTTGTATTGTTGAGATTGAAGGAATGTCCGGACTCGGCGATATCCACGCAGTTTTATCGACCGGCATTTTTTCACACCCAACCAAAAAAGAACCACACCTCCTGTATTTAAAAGCACCTGCGTCCTCCCATACTCCACCACGAATTCCGGTATTGGTTCCTTTTTACGTAAATACGGCATTCGCACTTTTTACAAGTGCACACCTTCCCTTCACACCTTCTTAAGACATCCTATCACAAAAAGCTCCGCCAAACGTAACCCCCAATCCCTTTCCAACGCCGTTTACAAAATTCCCTGTAACGATTGCGATTTACACTACATTGGAGAAACAGGCCGAACAATCGCCATCAGAGCCAGTGAACACGCCCGTAACATCCGCTCGAAAGACAAAAAATCGCTCATATACCAACATATCGCCGAGTCCGGACATTCCTTCAATCTCAACAATACAACCCCCGTTTATAGTGATATAGCAAACAAATACCAACGCTTAGTTCTTGAGGCCCTTGTTTCTAATACTACCCCCAGCCTCAACAGAAAGATTGACCTCCCGCCCCAATATTCTGTTTTTTATTCTACCTCAGATACACCTTCTTCGTAACTTTTAACTTTATCTTTATTCCGCTGATTTTCTATTTTTATTTTTTATTTTTATTTTTGTTTTTTCTTGTTTTCGTCTTCACCTCTCTTTATACAAACTCAAAGTAAAATTGAAAATATTTTGTTATTAGCATGTGCTCTCGCGGGCGTGCATCAGATTGTTTTTAATATTTTTAATACTTTTAAACTGTCGCTTATAAATATAGCATCTCCTTATTATTCATGTCAACACCTGATGAAGGACGGGTGACGTCCGAAAGCTTGTGTACCTCTCAATAAAGAAACTCACCACGATCCTCTTGATCTCCCTTTTACTATTATATTTAAGTGATGTGACCGTATACGAAGATTACTCTTCCCACCTTTCCTTTGTTTCCCAAAATAAAAAATAAAAATCAGTGATCAAACCCCGTGCAGAAACACTGATAAAGAAAATAATCTATGACAAGAGTATTTCCAGATAAGGTAGCTGAAAATGGTGTTACACAAATTCGGACAGTTTTGCTTTTTGATTTTGGAGATTTGCTTCCCCTCAAAGCCATCTCCTTAAATTTCTACCAAAAGTCGCCACGGAGAGGCCACAATCATCCTCACGGGCCATGGCCATGTACTGGCATGTAGCTGGGCGTGGGCGTGGGCATGTACTGGCAGACTTTACAACGTGTGCATCCCGAAACAGACCCTACCTGCATCCACTGTTCAGAAGAGCCACAGACAGTTGATCATATTCTCTTCAGCTGTCCAGCATTCCTGAGACATGGGATACAAACAGCTGCTTGGACTGACCACCTCAATCCTACATCTATGGCTAGCCTTCCAGAAACCTCAACCAGAAAACTCAAGGCACGACAGCAAATGAACTCTCTAATTAAGAAACGCGAGGCATTGGAGGCTATTGATAATCTCCAAACACTGGGGCTGGAGAGGGAAACCCTTCTCACAGCATTTACCATGAACGGAAAGCTCGACTCTCTCCTAGAAACATCGAACTCGGAGCAGAAGAAGGCCATCGACATCTTGGCTTCTAGGTTCATGGCTCTGTTGGGGGATACTTCGTGTACCCTCTACAAGAAGCTGTCAAGAGCCAGAACCTCTGCTAAACAACAGCAATGAGCTTCCGCATTGCGACGCTCAACGTGCGCGGCCTCGCCGCTCGCCATAGAAGCATGGAACTCTGCTGCTTCCTCCAGCAGCATGCCATCGACATCGCATTCGTGCAGGAGGCCAACGTCACGGCCCTGGACAATGAACAAGAGCTCTGTTTTGGTTATAAAGCAACCATCGCGCTATCGACGTCCGCCATTGGATCTGGGCTTGCCTGTGTCGCAGCTCCTGGCGTCACCATCCTGTGGCAGCGCATACTATGGATAGGGAAGATCGCCGTGGTCTGCGCCAACGTCCGGGGCCACCAAAGGACTTTCGTCAACTGTCACCTTTCCCATGCTCTAGGCGAGCGGCTCCTTCAGCTGCAGACCATCGCGGCTGAAGCCATCAGAGAAGATGCCTGGGTCCTCGTGACCTAAATATCTCCGAAGATTCTACAAGTGACATAAATTCCGGTTCAGTAGAAGCCCTCACAGAACTCCTGGAACAAGTCGACCTCGTGGACGCTGCGTACATCTTCGAGGCCACGCACCTACCAACTAGGGTCGCCACATTCGGAAGCCGGATCGACACAAGTCGTCTTGATCGAATCCTTCTACCATCTAGGCTCTCTGACCACGTCATCCATTACTGGACAACTAACTACAGACTGTCGGACCACCGTGCTGTGATTCTTCAGCTGGGCCAACCACTCCCTCCACGCCCGACATGCATCGCTGCCATGCTTCGCTCAAGGATCGTTGTCGCCAGAGTGGCAACGCTCTTCGACGAGGCATCTAGTACTATCACCGACCTGTCCAACAGAGAACTATGGAGAAATTGGACTTCCATCAAGGCAAATATAGTCTCACAGATTAAGTGCCTTGATTACCCTGCGTGGCTGAAGATGACTAGATAATCCGTGCCAGCCGGTTCCTCCAAGCCAGGCTCGAAGCCGCGTCAATGGACGCAGACTATCCATCACTACATGACCTTAGCCGGGCGCTCCGTGTGCATCGCTCAGGACTGAACAACATCTACGACGAGAATGGGCGTCCCATGGAAGGTCAAGCGGCGCGTCGCAAGATCTTCACAACCTTTCGGGAACGTTTCTCTCGCCCGTCCTGCGACCCTTACATTGCCGCAGATTTCCTGCGTGAGGTAACGACCCCCATCATCGTAGAAAACAGTGATCCCTACACAGGCACGTGATTTCTTCGGAGGAGATTAGCGCAGCCATCCGCCGCCTACCGCTCGAAAGAGCTCCTGGATGGGATGAAATACCCTGCGTACTGATGATGGCCTTCGATGAGTTCTTTGTTGGTGCGCTCCAACGTCTCTTCGAGGCGTCGCGGATTTGTGGGGAATTACCTTCTTCATCACGACGGAACTCCATTTGTCTCATACCCAAGTCGCACGGTGGTCCGGGCTTCAACGGCTACAGACCCATCTCCATTCCAACGACAGACTATCGGGTCCTCAGCAGCGTTCTCCTCGGGCGACTTCGACCTCATCTTCCTCGCCTAGTGCCGAAGTGCCAGACCTACGCTGTTCCGGGACGGTCCTCCTCTTGGAATATAGCTCGCTTGTCTGACGAGGTCGCTGCAGCCTCAAGGAACAACACACCGCTAGCTGTAATCTCCACAGACCTTGAGTCTGCCTTCGACACCTTGGACCGGGGTTTCTTGATTTCTCTACTGGTGTCTCTTCGGCTGCCGCCAGCCTTCATCGGTTGGCTCCTCGTACTCTACGCCGGGGCAGACGCTACAGTCAGAGTAAACAAGCACTACACACGACCTTCCCACCTGCTGAACGGAGTCAAACAGGGCTGCGCCGCCAGTGCCGCCTTGTTCAGCATTGCGATAGGGCCACTCCTACGTCGTCTAGAGCGGGTACTCGGCCAAGGCAACGTCCTGGCCTATGCTGACGACATCAACTTACTCATACGGAATGATGAGCAATTTAAACTCGTCAAAAATATCTTCGACGAATTCCGTCTTGCATCAGGAGTAAAAATAAACTACAGCAAGTGCAAAGGTCTGTGGTGTGGTGCTTGGAGAAACCGGGTCGATTTCCCTCTGGACATTTGCTGGTCAACAGCCCAATTGAAGGTGCTGGGCTGTCTAGTGACTACAGGATATGGAACATCAGTCCAGGAGAACCATCTGGTCGAACTGATGGAGACGGCCGCTGCAAGATGGTCCCCCTTTGTCCGCAGCCTCTCTCTCGTTGGGAGGGCAAGAGCTGCAAACTCCCTGGTGCTCTCCTCAGTGGTACACCATCTTCACGGATACCTGCCTACCGACTCCACCATCTCTAAGCTCCAAGCTCGACTGGTGCGTTTCGTCTGGGGACCTGGGCGCACCGCCTGGCTGCCGGGAGGTGTTCTAGCACGTCCTGTCTCCATGGGTGGCTTCGGCCTCCTCGACGTCGGCACGCAGCTGAGACTGGCGTGTATGAAAGGTGTCCAAGCTTCGCTTCGTGGAAGTCTCAACGCCTACTCTTGGCTCACTGATAGTGGGGCCTGGTTAACTCCCCTTCCATCCGGGACATGGCTTCCACCTCGACGTCGTAGACTCATGAAGATATGGGAAGCAGTTTCAGACTTCCTAGCACTGGACCACCGGATAGTTCCAACACAACAGCTGAGGGACCTCGCCATAATCGGAGGATGCAGGTTCCTCCGGCCACCTGACCTCCTAGCCGCTGCACGGTGGATAGGAGCACGTATCGGGGACTTCGATGGCCCTGTGTCACAGCTCACTCGTCCGACCCGTTGCGCTCTAACAGACGCCACAGCGTTGGCCAACTTCTGCAATAGGCTGATTGAAGAAAACCTCCTAAGGTCCCACTGGGCGGACAACCTAGGCGAAGCTGTGGTGCTGCGCGGAACGGTGACTCCGTTCATGCGCGTAACTACCCGTACCATCCGCCGTACACTTGAGCGACCACGCCTGGCAACCCTGCCCATCGCCCAGCTTCTGTACCGTTGGCAAGACTTTGTCAATATTCCTCTCACCGTCGGTTGGCCATCGCTTCGACGTTGCGCCTTTTCAGGGCACAATGCCGACATTGCAGTACAGCTGGCCTTGCACGCTCTTCCCCATCCTGCACATCCGGCCTCTGCTCGAGAGACCTGTATCGCCTGTGGCTCTAGCGACCTGACGTTGGCCCACCGCTATTGGTCCTGCAGCTCCATCAGGCCCCTCATACGGGAGGCCTTCAACATCATACAGCAACCACCCGACCTGCAGGGCTGGCTCTTCGGTCAAGGGCTGGATGACGACGCCCTTGCCATCCTCGCGTCTGCCAAGTCATCCATACACAGGTTCTTTCTGAGCCTTGAGATGAGGGGAGAACGTGAAAACCCCCTTACTGTCTGGAGGAGAACTCTCCGTCGTTGGGGGAATCTCCTCGACTGTACATAACTGAATTGTGAAGAGTAATGATAAACGGAAAAATAAAGTTTCCAGAGATGGGAACATTCCCATAGGCTCATCCTTAAGGTTAGAAATAATCGTTATTTCTCCTTAAAATAAATTTCGATTTTTCGTTCAAACGAAACACATGCGGGATAATTTTCAAATGTGGTTCTACAATCATAAGCCGCATTATATTGTATTATAGAGTATAATATATTGGTCAAAATAATATATATGAATAAGGAGGGGAGGGGGCACCTTCCAATGTAAAAATGCTTCAGAACAATCAATTTTAATGCTGTATTCTAGCCTGAAAATAATGCTTGGCACTTCAGCTTAAACTATTTTTTGGTAAATTCGATCGATTTCATAACTCCTATCTTAGGATGTTATGAAATCGTAGCTTCCCCTGTACTGATGAGGGCAAAAGTCAGAGACCATGGTTGATAGACAAGCTCAAAATATGCTTCACGACGATGTGATTTGTCCATCATCAAGCCTGTGGGGATACCAGTCATATTAGTCAAGCCAGACGAGCTCTAAAATCCAAGAGTATGAATTTAAGGTGCTACACAAGTCGGGGAAGAAGCACTTAGATGCCGACTCCCTATCAAGTGAACCTTTGCCTTAAACCGGACCTGAAGATGATGAAGAGAAAGAAGATGAACTCCTCTATAGAAAGAAACCAAATGGTAATCCTTGGCTACTTGTTTCTCCACAAAAAGAAGAACTATTATTAAAGAATACCATTACCATATGCTCTGTGGCCATTTAAGAGTTGCAAGAGCTATATACCGACTAAAAAATAAATAATATTGTCCCTCTAGGCTAAAATATTTTCGAACTATGTAAAGACATGTCCTTTTTCCAGAATTGTGAAGACAAACCAACTGACTCAGGATTTCTTCAGCAAATACATACAGCAAATTACCCATTTGAAATAGTTGGTATATATTTCGTAAGCCCTCTTCCAACCACTAAAACTAGAAAAATGGATAGCAGTTTTGACAGACAACCATACAAGATATACAGAGACAAAATCTCTTTCAGATACCACAGCAATGGAAGTCGCTAAATATCTTATAGAATATTTTCTTCAGAACGGAGCCCCTCGTTATCAAATTAGCGATAGGGGTTCACAGTTTACAAGCAACCTATTGTGTGTGTGATTGAAATCATTAGAATTTGCAAAGTAAAATACTTCTTCACTAACAGCTACCACCCATAGAATATTTGGTAGCCATATGGACGCAAATAAGGAAAATGGAGAAATTCGAAAAGCTTCTAAGATACTTTGGACTCATACACAATATCAGGAAAACTATCAGAAGTGAACTATCTAGTAACACCTAAAGATGAACCCAACATTGACCCATACGTTTTCCACACATATATAAAAAAAATTAACTTCTACTTCTAAAGAATTCAGGATAACCACGATAACGTGGTGGAGTCTGAAGGAGTGGGTTTATGTTGGGGGTGTATTAAATTTATGTATCAGATGCTTACTTGCAGATGGGTAAGATGGCTGTTAAGGAGACTTGTGATTGCAAATACATCACAGAGCTTATCTGAATACTAAATCTTCCCATTTGGGGTTGAGCCAGTGCTCCAGCTATTTTCAAAAATACATCGAACACAAAAGCTAGCGCCAATACCTTGTTGTTAAAATTTTACACAAATAAATTTACTGGCAATGCGTTTCTTTTTAAATATCATCAAATATTATATGCAGGGTATATAACAAAACCAATCCAATACAATAGTAGAGCGGTCTAGAGATTAATTTGGCGAAACCGCTGAGAGGGTTCACTACTGATGAGCCAAGCCCTCTCATTCAATAACTCATATCATTGCAGTAAGGTCTGTAGAGATAATATTTGATTATATTTAAAAAGAAACGCATTGCCAGTAAATTTATTTGTGTAAAATTTTAACGATAGATGGCAATAAAATTTAATTTACTAATATATATTGGTTATGAAAACATATTTTGCGGAAGAGCTTTGCTCGATGCAATACCTTGAAATTATATGTATGTACCTCTACAGACCTATAAGCTTATGTCCATAGTTCACTAAACACCCCTAAGCTGCCTTCCATAGAAAATGCAGGGTATATAACAAAACCAGTCCAATACAATAGTAGAGCGGTCTAGAGATTAATTTGGCGAAACCGCTGAGAGGGTTCACTACTGATGAGCCAAGCCCTCTCATTCAATAACTCATATCATTGCAGTAAGGTCTGTAGAGATAATATTTGATGATATTTAAAAGAAACGCATTGCCAGTAAATTTATTTGTGTAAAATTTTAACGATAGATGGCAATAAAATTTAATTTACTAATACCTTGTTGTGTTGTTGTTTTTGTTTCTTATCCCCTTGTGTAAAGATTACACGAATTCCATTAATACCTTGTTGTGCAAATTATATATAGATTAATTAATAGTAATTGAGGAATTATGACGAACATTTAAAAAAAAAGTTTATTCATTATTTAAACAATTATAAGAAAATGTTAAAGTTGTAACAAAGACAAACGTGAATCCTCTAAAGATAAGATAGAATATCTGGGCTAACATAATTGATAAAGACGGCATCAGACCTTCAGGTTTATCTCACATCTATGAAAAAAATCTTCCTCATCCCTAAAATTTACAAGAATATCAATCTTTCTTGGAAAAGTTGAATTACTACAATCAATCGCACGATTTTTTAATATAGCTGGCCCACTGAATTAAGAAAATATGTGAACTCTTAAATCTAATAAAGAAAATGAAAATATTTTTCAAGAAATGCCAAAATGGCAACAAGGCTATTTTATTTTGACCGGTGGAAGGATGGTCCAAACCGTTGGTTTTCTACTGCTACGACCCGGGTTCGATTCCCGCATTGGGCACTTTTTCCTGATTTAAAAAAAAAATGTTCCAATGGCCCCCGATTCTTGCAAAAGTCCAACCCCACCAGCGAGTGCAAGTAACCAAACGAGACATTGGCACATTTGTAAGTGCAAAGTCAAACTGCTTTCCACATGTGTAGACATGTGGTGCACTTACAGTAAAAGCAGTCGCCTTCTTCTACCCACCATGATTATCATGGCCTGTACCACGTGTACTAGGGATAAGCAAAAAAAAAACTTTAACCATAAATGCCAAATCCCTTTATCTACTGATGCTTCCTTCATTTAATGGAGCATGTATGTCTCACCTGTATATGCAAAATTGTTCAGAAAAATTAATAGTTTTACATCGAAAATATTGAACGACCATCAAAGAAATTAGAGTTAAGTTGAAAAAGAGACTTTATCAATATATATTTGAAGCTAAGAAATTTTACCAATATTTATATGGAAAATATTTTTAATTAATAATATATCATAAGACTATGGTAAGCATATTTCACCCAGATAAACAATTCCCAATAATGACTTCTAATAGACTGAACACTGGGCTATTACGTTAATGGGTTATCGATTTTCACTAAAATATAGACCTACGGATAAACATTGAAATACAGATTAATTATCTAGACTTCCAAGTCGACCAGTTAGATATTTTGATAGTTTTGAATCAGGTTGTCATTTGAATGAAGATTAGATAGCTATGGCTAGGTTAAAGGAAGACCCTGGAAAGATCAGGAAATGTGGCAAAGAACGTTGCAGGTCGCATGCGCCGGGAGAAAGCCGAAGCGAGTAAGGGGCAGCGAGGCAGCATCAATGTTTTTGTTCCCCTCGAGTTCGGAATGCTTCTCGTTGCTTACATTGCTATCTTTATTGATGTTAAAATCCATAAAACAGAGATTCTTAACAATCCCGCGTTAACATTATGTCCATCCTGATACATCAAGGGCGCAGCATTTAGTGTCAGAAGTGGGATCTTTGTTTTATAAAGACAGCTCTGGATGCCAATGGAAACCAGAAGAATGGTGGCGGAATATTTTAAAATACCGAAGATTCTCTTCTCATGAATAAAGGAATATTCCAGCACAATATTTAAAAATAGAGAATAACATGCTATAATATTTGATAGACATTCTGAAGAAGCATTTGAGGAACAATCTTCAACAATGGGGGCACTTTCAAGAAAGCTCGAGCAGCAATCGGCATCGTTAAGAAATCCAACAACTGTAACATCTCAACACACGGGCCTTCAGAGTTGAAAGCAGACTATCTGCCGTTAGAAACGATCTTCAATCTCAGATCGATGCTCTTGAAAGCAACAGCTCAGTTCCTCTCCACAACAAATCATCTCTTATCACGCGCTTCCAACAAGGACTCTCCATCTGGCTCGAACCTTTCTACACGAAATATTACTAGTTCCGAGGTAAGACGCCCAGCCTTTCGATAGCACCACTTCATGGCCTACCTTGAGGACACAGATTTTTGCCCGGATGGTCCGACATCGAGATTCAGGAGACTATACCTGTGGAGTAACAACTCGTCTATGGAACTCTGGTCGACTCTCTATGTGGAAGATACGGAAATGAAAATTATCAGCAGCTTCACACCGTTTGTTACCGAAATAAGGTCTAAACTAAGATCTTAGAGGTTGCGTTCCCGTCTCTCCCGAAGGAGATTCAAGATTTTCTAGTAAGAGCCACAGTTCGCATAAGCCCTCCAGGATTCTGTATGCAGAAATATGTTCGTCTATTATCCTGCCGTACTCTACAAGAAGCTCTAGTTATTTCTATGAGGCACGAAGCGTCTAAACAAGATTCAAGAGCTCCTCTTCGATTTGTCCGTCGAACAGAGGTTAGTGAAAGCTGTCCAACATGATCTCCTCTTCAACGTTGACCCATCCCGAATTTTGTTCTAAATAAAGTCATATGATGGATGTAATCAAGGACATCAGCTACGGAATTGTTGCCTAATTATTCCAAGGATTTGAAAGTGTGTCTGGCTGAAATATACGATAACTCTGCTGTTCTGAATTTATGAAAAAAAAAAAAACACCTCCAACACAGTTTCCACTAGAGTCCCTGTTGTCGAGAATGGATTTCTTGTCTGGCTTAGGATATCACAAAAAAAGAACAAGATGTGTTTCCTAAAGCTTATCAAAGGCTTACCTCGCGGGAAGGTCGGCTCAACGACAAAGAATGGTTACAATAAAAATCCATTCTGGTCTCGGCTCTTCTAGGAAATGACGATGGCCTTTTTTGCATGGAAGTGTTCAAGGAACTCTTTGCTGCATGGCCATCGACACCGGGGGAAATACCATCTTTCAAACTGGCCTCTTTAATCAACTAACATTGAAACCCTGCAGTTTGAATTACCAACGCGCCTTTTCATCACTACAGCAGCCAGGGAACAGATGCTGATACCATCACAGAGTGTTCCTCGAGCTACAAATTGGTGACAACATCTACCAGCATCCTGGATATATTGTGGACGAGGTCATTATTGGCCTTGATATACTGAGAATATTTGAATTCCGTATAGATTTATGACAAGGTCCTCTCTGTTCTATAACAGAGGAAATTCCTCTTTTAAAGGGTAGAACAAAGGACTGACACAAGCTTGCAGAGTTGTGGTCAGGAATGTTGTAGAAATCCCACCACGAAGTGAATTTATTGTTAGAGGCGAATTAGAGACCTTGAAATTACCATCTCGCATTGCCATTTTGGAAGAAGGTAAGCCTGGAGGTGGAGTCATCATTGCTAAAGAGTTGTTTGACACTCAGAGCAAGTCTATTCTTACTAGTCTTCTAAAATACTCAAGAAATGCTCTAAATTGAGCCTGTTGCCATTGTGACTCGGCATCATAAAGGAACATGCAGAATCACAACTGTAAAGAAAGTAGAACAACATTTGACAATTATCCCGCAAATGTTTCTTTTGAACGAAAAATCAAAATTTATTTTATGGAGAAATAGCGATTATTTCTAACCTTAGGGATGAAGTATGAAAGGATGAATTGTGAATAGTAATGATAAACGGAAAAATAAAGTGTCCAGGGATGGAAATTTTATTTTTCTGTTTATCATTACTCTTCACAATTCACCCTTCATCCCTAAGGTTAGAAATAATCGTTATTTCTCCCTAAAATAAATTTTGATTTTTCGTTCAAAAGAAACATTTGCAGGATAATTGTCAAATGTCGTTCTACACTCATAAGCCGCATTATATTGTATTGTAAAGAAAGTAGCGGATCATCTTGAAAACCTCTGTGAAACTTCCAAAAAGTAGGTCTTGGAAGCAACCAACAGCATCCTTTGAGCAAGTTACTATCTTCTCATCCAGATATCTTCTCAAAGTCGTGTGAAAATTATGGAAGGACAAGATTGACTCGGTATAAAATCAACTCAAATGAATCTGCACATATTTAACCAGTGCCAAGACAGATTGTTTTTGCTCCAAGATGAAAAGTGAGCACTCTTGTGAAAGATATGTTGGATCAAGAAGTTATCGAACTATCTTCCAGTTCCTAGACCTCACCACTAGTTCTCTTGGGGGGTTGGTGGAAGGGTGGTCTAAACTGTTGGTTTTGGCCGCTACGACCTGGGATCGAATCCCACATTGGGCACTTTTTTCTGATTGAAAAAGAAATGCTTCAATGGCCTCCGATTATTGCAAAAGTCCAAACCCCACCAGCGAGTGCAAGTAACCAAACGGGGCTCTGGCACATTTGTAAGTGTAAAAGTCGAACTACTTTTCACATGTGTAGACATGTGGTGCACTTACAGTAAAAGCAGTCGCCTACTTCTACCCACCATGATTATCATGGTCTGTACCACGTGTAGTAGGGAAAATTTAAAAAAGTAGTTCTTTCAAAAAAAAGGAGGGATTACCCGCTTTTGTGTTGACTGCCCAAAGTTGAACGACATAACGGAAAAAAAAACTTGCATACCCTCACCAGAATTGATAATACCTTCAATACTCTCTCCAGATCCAAGTGGTTTTCTATTTTAGAACTTAAAAGTGGATATTTGCAAATAGATATGCACTCCAACGACTGAAAGAAGACTGCCTTCACTACTTAAATGATTGTGGCGATTCAAGGTTATGCCTCTTGGGTTCTGCAATGCTCCGGACACTTTCAAACACTTAATGGGAACTGTCCTTCAAGGTTTGCCCTGGGTACCTGTTTTGTTTACTAGATGACCTCATTGTTTTAGGGAGAACACTTGACTATTATATCTTGAAAATCTGAAGCAAAGGAGTCATTTGCTTAGGTCACATTATCTCTCCTGATGGCATTCACACAGACTCAGAGAAGACAAGCTGTCATATAATGGCCGATTCCAAAATTCCTGATGTAGTTCAGAAGCTATTTAGGCTTCTGTATCCACTATAGTCAGTTTACCCTTAGATTTGCAAGCATTTCAAGACCTCCTCCCCATTGTCTTACTAAAGCTGTGAACAGACATTTAATTGGAAAAAAGAGTGTCAACTAAGAAAGTTCTTACATCTGCTCCTTTGTTGGGAGCAACCAGACATTTACTCTCGACACTTATTAGTGGGAATGGTATTGGAGGTGTTTTACTACAAATTTATGATGGTGTAAATGGAGAGGTAATGGTGTGGGGTTCCAAACAGTCAGGACATAATCGTTGTTGTTTCTTATCCCCTTGTGTAAAGCTTACATGAATTCCATGGGACATAATCATTGTTGTCATCAATGGAGGGGCCTTATTGCTGGTGTGGGGACATCCTCTAGATTGGAGTTCAGTAGGTATGAAACCAGGAGTCGGTGGAAGGATGGTCTAAATCGTAGATGTTCAATCGCTACGACCCGGGTTCGATTCCCACATTGGGCACTTTTTTATGATTAAAAAAAAAATGCTCCAATGACCCCCGATTCTTGCAAAAGTCCAACCCCACCAACGAGTGCAAGTAATCAAACAGGGCTCTGGTACATTTGTAAGTGCAAAAGTCAAATGCTTTTCACATGTGTAGACATGTGGTGTGCTTATAGTAAAAGCAGTCGCCTACTTCTACCCACCATGATCATCATGGCTTGTACCACGTGAACTAGGGATAAGCAAAAAAAAAGGTATGCAACCAGCTCAGGACCTGGTTCTATTCTTATTTTTTGCTTATTCCTACATGGTACAGGCCATGTTAAATCATGGTGGGTAGAAGTACTACATGTCTACACATGTGAAAAGGAGTGGATCTATTCTACAATGTATAAAATCTGTAGGTAGATACAAGGGGAGATGGTGTTGAAAATATCTCTTTTATTGTTGAAGTAGTAAGTTTCCAGATATGGGGAGAATAACAACAACCAACATCAATCCCAGTAGCTCAGCCTTCCACAGCCTTCAAATTTGGGAGGAGGAAGCTGCATAGATATCACCCACAACAAATATCACAATTGGTCAGCTGCAGTAAGTTGAGCCCATGTGTTTCTTTACATAAATAATATTCTTTTTTAACAAAATTTGTAAAAGAGAGGGAAAAAAAAAAGAAAATAAATAAATATTTATTTTTACATAATTCTACAACTTTTTTTTTTAAAAGATACTGTTAATAAAAAATAAATACATTTCATTTATTTCTTTTTAATATCACTTTTTGATCTAAAAAGACCTTTTAGACTTTTTTTTGTCGGCAAAAAACAAAAAAAAAAAAAAAGAGAGAAAAAAATGCTGTGTACACTGTACAATTAATTGTCTTGTTCTGTAGGCGCATGTGATGTCTGGAGATATATGGGGAATAATTTAGTTTTTATATTATACAACTACCTTTCAGTCTATATCTATATACAGATGGTACTATATATAGGAGAATCTATACACAATAACTGTCAAAATATCACAATTTACTAGAAGAAGGGGGGATTGTAACTTTGGGAGGCTAGCAGCAAGCAATAAATAGAAGGAGAGAGAGAGATTCTGTTATGTCATGGTCACCCCCAAGGCCTGTCTCACATGCTCATACACCACGTAGCTGATGCTGACTGCTGGAGCCACCTTGAGGAAGTTGGGGGTGATGCCGCGGTAGAGGCCAACGAAGCCATCCTTCTGGATGATGTTACGGAATATCTGGAGTAGGGAGGTGTCCTCGTTGCCTGGACATTGTCTGGGGTTAACTCCTGCCATACAACTGTGGACATCTCATATGTTACACTGCTCAGCTTTGGGATTTTGAAATAGCTCAGGTTAACATTTTTATGGTATTACAGTATAACCTCCATGAGAGGACACCTCTATACAAAAACAGTTTTCATAGCAAAGTTACTATTTCTACAATTTAGCAACCCTCTGGTAAGAGGACACCTCTCCCTAAAGGACACTTTGGCTCTGCAATTAGGTGTCCTTTATAGGGAGGTTCTACTGTAGTCCTGCTTGTCCCATGTCCTAAAGAAAGAAGTTCTACTTGCCCCAACAACCCCATGTCAACTTGCCCCAACAATCCAAATAATACTTACAAGAGGCCTGCAGCCGAGTGCGAACCAGAGCCAGTGGGTAGGAGGCCAGCTGTCCACAGGCACTGCTGATGGTGCCACAGGCCAGCACAAGAGTTATGCTGGGGTCAGAGGCACTGATGGCATGCCTCGATGTGTAGGTGTTCTTCATGGTCTCATAGATGGCTAGGTCAATGCCGGCGTAGGGCATGATGCCTATCAGGTTGGGCAGGTAGCCGCGGTAGAATGCCCGGAGGCCCTCATGCCTGGCAATATGTTGGGCCATGTCCGCCATGCCCTTGAACTGACCTGTCTTACGTAGCGCCATCCGAGTCTTTAGCACCTGGACACCAACATGGGTCTTCTCACACCAGGCCAGTAATTTTAATAAACGAAAACAAATTTTCCGTAGTTCTGCTATTTAAAAGCTTTTATTTAACTTGCTTCCCTGTCTATCCATCTGTCCACAAATCTTGCAATCGATTTTTAATATACTCTTAGATCATGTAGGAATCTGAAATTTGGTACACTCTCAGAACCCGATGACAATGCAAGTTGACAATTTTTTTTAAAACTAGGGTAGTAGCACTGGGAGGACTAGTAAATAAGTTTGATTGGTTGGTTTTGATAAGGCACACAATTTGGATTATAGATTATAAACACAAGGTAATAAGACCAAATCCAAATAAATAAATAGTGTGTGATGATTCAGTAACAGCGTTGTGAATGTAGATTCAGCACTTTTGTCTGAAGATGGTAACAACGCTGTTACCGAAACGGCACACACTATTTATTTATTTGGATTTAGTCTTATTACCTTGTGTTTATTAGTTGGCTTTGTTTTGCATAATTTTAAACTGATTAGGCTGAAATGCAAATAAATGGGTCCGTGTGTTTGACTAGAATAGAATATATTGGCTGAACAAAGACTGAAGAGTAATTAGGTACAATTTGGATTATAGATTTGAAACAAAAGGTAATAAGACCAAATCCAAATAAATAGTATGTGATGTTTTGGTAACACTAGCATTACACTATTTATTTATTTAGATTTTATCTTATTACCTTTCTTGATAAAGCACAATTTGGATTATAGATACAAGAAAATAAGACCTAATTAAAATAATTTAATAGTGTGTAGATGGTAACAATGCTGTTGCCAAAACGTCACACACTATTAAATTATTTGGATTAGGTTTTATTTTCTTATTCTTATTACCTTTCATTTCTAGTCCAAATTGTAATTTAATAATACTATTACCAAAACATCAGACACAATTTATTTATTTTGGTCTTATTACCTTTTCTTTCTAATCTATAATCCAAATTGTACTTAATAATTCTGTTACCGAACACCACACACAATTTATTTATTTGGCCTTATTACTTTGTGTTTCAAAGACTGAAAAGATCTACTTGGAATGAATAACCTACCTCAAGAGGATAAACAATAGTCTGCGAGATGGCCCCAGCTATGGAGCCTGCGAGACCACGCTCATAAATGGTCAGTTCTCTTTTGGAGTTTCCTCGCAGTAACCTCTTCACCTGCAGCAGCAGGGGGGTGAGTGGGAGGATGGTGGAGGGGCCGGGGATCTTACTTGCTCGTAGGCTGTGAACTTGATGGCTGACTCCGGGGCTATCTTGAAGACGTTGATGCCATTCCCTCTCCAGAAAGACTTGGTCCCTCCTTCTTGATACATGTGCCTGACACAGGCCTGGATGGAGACAAACTCTGTTGGCCGCACCTGTACCAACAACAGCCATTCAATAGATCCAAGATGTAGTTGGTCTGGAGTCATATATATACAGTGTTCCATCAAAACATACATTGTCAGAGGGAAGGTACCCACTCGTCAAAGCCCGGCATGTTGATATAGACAATTACTCGACAGGTCCAGTACCAGTTCAAACTAACTTTATTAGATACTACTCAAAAAGAGCAACCGGGTTATGATATTGACAATGAAGAAATATGTACAGATAAAATGAAAGGATTTAAAAGCACGAATGTTTCTTTTATACATAAAACAAACTTCTACTGTCCTTACTGCGATGAAAAAAATATATTGGGAGGGGGCTTGGCTCATCAGTGGTGAACAATCACTTCACCACTGATGAGCCAAGCCCTCCCAATATATTTTTTTCATCGCAGTAAGGACAGTAGAAGTTTGTTTTATGTATAAAAGAAACATTTGTGCTTTTAAATCCTTTTATTTTATATGTATAGATGGCGCGTTATTGCTTTGTGTTAAAATATGTACAGGATCATATAACTTACAGTGTCTTCACATATTTACATAGTTAGTGTCTTGTAGGTACAGCAGGATCCTAGGTACTGGATATTTGACGTGTCACTTGTCAAAAACTACATTTCCACGTTACTTGCTATGGCAGTCACCAAGTGTGAACCCACATGGCAAAAATTTCCATCTAGAGTGCAACAATTCTATGTAGGAGAAAGAAAGTTGCCGTCTTATCAGCTAATGACGGTAGCAACCAGGTTAGGAAACCCCCCCTTATCCGTCAGGTCAGGTGACGTCTGGAAATCCTGGCAAATGACATCCTTACTCACTTTGTTCAGGCAGCTTTTTTTTTTTTAAGATAATTTTCCCTTAAATACTTCAAAATACAGTCATTTGAACACTTATTTTAGTGAAAATAATAAAAAGAAGCTTTTTCCCTCCTGTATTCAAATAGTCTATCTATCTTCTATTTAATTCAACACCCCACAAATAATCAGAATTTTTGGCTGAAAAAAGTTTGTGTTGAACTATAGTTAGTTACATTAAATAGACTGATTGTGGGATTAGGAAAAATGATTGAAATAAAGTAAGTGTTGAATTTTAGTCGGTTGATTTAAGGAGGTTACACACACTTTGTGTATTTATCTCTTGCCATAGAAATTGAAATATCTCTCATGGTAGGCCATCTGTACAGCATGTCAGGAGTATTCCAGACAAAGTGGTCAAAGTGACTTATTTTAAGAAATTATGAATACATTTTTCTAATCTGTAAATTCAAGAAAAAGGTAGGCCTAAATAAAAAAAGTTCAGATATTCTATTTTTCCCCAATGTAAAATAAATCCTTAAGGATCTTGAGTCATCTATTGACTAGCAAAATCAGGTATTAATGGAGATAATGGGATGGATTATAATATTATTTTATTCAACCAGAGTGGGCCTTGCAGTGCTGCAGCTTGGATTTCCCACTTACACCACGGGTGTCTATGGAGTGTAATCTAGAAGAGAGAAGACTGCTGAAAGTTCAGATTCCAAAAGTGACGGATTACAGATAATAGGTCTGGTCAATACTATGTTTTTGTTGAAGGTTGAGGTTACTTCAGTTCTAAGGACATGTGGTGGGAGAAATATTAACTAGTTTTTAAAAGGTTCATAATATAACCTCCCATGAGAATCCCTAAAGAACGTTGTGATAACCTCCCTGGTCAAAAGAGACCATTAGGTAGACCATCTATTTTTGAATCCAGTGCTACATAGCAAAATAACCATATTTATGAAATCAAAAAGTGAACCCAACCACATTCTCCAATGTTGGTCACTTCCAGAAGAGGAAGTGACCTAATATTGGAGAATGTGCTTTGTTTCACTTTTTGATTTCATAAATATGGTTATTTTGCTACGTAGCACTGGATTCAAAAATAGATGGTCTACCTACGGGTCAATAGAAAATGGTCCTAACCAATGTGGACATTTGGTAAACATTATCTCCTCACAGCAAACACTGTTGTTGCCGAGCAGTTTGAATATACAGCTCCACATCCTCAGTGGACATTTCATCCACTGGGCGACAAGAGGCCAAGGTTTATACAGTAAAACTCCTCTATAGTGGGACTGAACCTTAGGCTCACTATAGCCATGGTTCATTATAGCCATAGTTGACTGTATTATAAGATAAAAATAGGGATTATTTCAGGTTCATTATAAAGGAAGGTTTGCTATATCCCCAGTTCATTTTAGTGAGGTTTTACTGTAAATACATGGGTCTAACTGTTACTCACAACACCCAAATTATGGACTTCACTATGAAAATCTTGTAATCAAGGACATTAAAATTCTGGAAGTACAAATCCTTATGTTATAAATTGTACATAAAACAAGCTGAGAGAGCAATCTAAAGCCAAGAAAGATGGCATGTGACTTCTTGGATTAAGGAAACTTCTTCAAAGCTTGTTTTGTGTGTGCTCACAGAATTTTATGGCCTTGATTATATTATTAAGCATCATATAAATGCTTTAGTATGAGTATCCCATGTTTAAAAAACAAACAATAGTGTGCAGTTTGATGAGAGTGTCGTTCAGGTTCATGAGATCACTGTCACCAGCTAGGCCAATGTACACTAAGCATGATGTAGCAGATTGAATACATCAGACTTGATATTCCACCCTATCTACACATGGGTTACTACATGTGAATGTAGAATACCTCTGTAAACTGACCACCTACCTCCCATGTTTCAGTCAGCAATGAGAGGTTCCTACCAAGAACAGAGTTAAGGGTACGAAGGGTTATACCTCACCTGTAAGAAGACCTTGACGCGATCCAGGGGAGCAGTGCAGGTCCGAGACACTGCCCCGGCCATGGCGCCGGCCACCAAATGGCGCCACCACATCCCAGATTGCATTTCCCGCTCTGTGAAGTCATCGGGCACCAAGGAGTCCTCCCCCAGGTCCACAAACTGCGACAGGGCAGTGGGAAGGGTTAGGAGCCAGTCAGCTTGCTGCAGCATCCTGACTGCCGGCACTTACATAACTGGTGATAGCCACTATCAGCCGTCGCAATGACGTGGCAAAGTTCAAAGGACACTGTCTACACCACATTACATATCTCCATTTTCTAACTCCCCCATGACCTGCTTAATTGTACAGCCCTTGATGCAGAGAGGAAGGCCCTATATCAACAAATTAAATGTACCAACACTTCACCCTATGTATTACTTTCAAAAATATCAGCAAACAAATCTAAGGAATAGCTTACTATAAATTTTTTAGATCATTATGTAAGGACCAGTCAACAAGTGAATGACTTTGAGATGAATAGTAAAGCCAGTTCAATTTCTATGTAAATAACACAAGATGATTATTACCTTACCCAATTGGGAGAATCTGTATGGGGTAAGTCCCTAATAAAGCTTTTGTGTCTGTATTTTCACCTTCTTAAAAATGTCTTGGAGTAAAGTTATTAATCTCCAGGTTCATTTTACATACCCATAGAGAGAAGAAGTGAGAGAACCACTATCCAAACAACTTTCAGTAGAAATGAATAATGTTCATACACAAGTGGAGGTATTGTGGTTGGCTGGAAGACCTTGAGAACTTTGTACACGCAGTGGCCAGGATAGTAATTGTTGATTTCTTGTCTTTTTGTAAAGTACCTTTCAAGGAATACAACTTTTGTAAATAATTCCTGTTAATAAAATTATGAAAATGGTGTGTTCTTTACAGACAAACATTGTTGAGGTCAGGGGACAAAGTCCAACTTTGGAGAGCTAGACAACGGAATCTCCAGTCAATCTCTGTTGTTGATACACTGGTTTAAAGAGCATTTGAGAATTTTGTTTTGTTTTCTTTCATGGCAGCTTTCATTAAGTCATCTTTCTTTAAACTGGGTTTTCAGCTCAATGAGAAGACATGGTAAACTACAGGGTGTTCCAAAATTCACACAAGAAGTAAAATTCTTCAAAGTCCAACTTTGGAGAGCTAGATAACGGAATCTTCAGTCAATCTCTGTTGTTGATACACTGGTTTAAAGAGCATTTGAGAATTTAGTTTGTTTTCTTTCATGGCAGCTTCCTTTAAGTCATCTTTCTTTAAGCTGGGTTTTCAGCTCAATGAGAAGACATGGTAAACTATAGGGTGTTCAAGAATTCACACAAGAAGTAAAATTCTTCAGTCCAACTTTGGAGAGCTAGACAACGGAATCTTCAGTCAATCTCTGTTGTTGATTTACTACACTGGTTTAAAGAGCATTTGAGAATTTTGTTTGTTTTCTTTCATGGCAACTTTCTTTGAGCCATCTTTCTTTAAGCTGGGTTTTCAGCTCAATGAGAAAGCAAATAGTTGATGGTAAACTACAGGGTGTTCCAAAATTCACACAAGAAGTAATTTGGACACTATAATAACAGATTTTTTTGGCTGCACCTTGACTTTTTCACTTGCGAAAAGATACTAGCGAGTTCTCACTACACCCCAAGGGTACCTACCTAATGGTAACTTATCATGTGGGGGACTGTCTGCCAATTTTTATCTTAGAATATACTAAATAGGCTTGCCTTAAAGTAATGCTGTGGTTGATCCTGTGCCTGGGAATGAACCTGCCACGCAATCAGGAGTGCTTAGAACTAACAGATAAATGGATTGATGCTACAACTATTTTGTTGTTGTTGTTTCTTATTCCCTTGTGTATAGATTACACGAATTCCATGATTCCATGCTCCTCAAGCTGTTTTATGATAAGCAGGGGCCTCACCAAGGGTTCTGTTTAACGCATCTAATACAAGCCAAAATGTGTTCTGGAGCTGCAAGTGCCAAGCTATATTTTAAACTCTTTGTATACACTTAAACCAGTAGGAAACATATCTGGTTGTAGCTAATGTCAAGATTGATTTCTCTTTGTAGTACTTTTTATAGCCTCCTATCTCATACAAGAAAATAATAACTAATCCAAATAATGTATTAGGTTGTAATGTTTCGGCAACAACATTGTCACCATCATCAGACAAAATTACTACAGTATCAGACAAATTAGTCATTTATTCTTTTGTATGATGAACAATGCTGTTGCCGAAACGTCACACACTAATAAATTATTTGGATTAGGTTTTATTTTCTTGTAATCATTATCTATAATCCAAATTGTGCTTTATCAGTCTTCTATCTCTTATAGTAGAAATGTTACTTTTCTTCTAACTTGTTCCAAAGTTTTGTCTCCATTGTTTCTGTGCTGAGAACATGTACGAGAACATCTACGTATGTTTTCCCACGTGACACAGCGGAGCGTGACCTTGGCTGCGGGTGAGTCAGTTGTTGTTTTGCTCTCGATAGATGGACATTAAAACATGGTGGCAGCGATAACTGGATAAAATACGAACCCGTATATTGCAAAATATCGATTTTTGCGTACCTTGGAAGATAATTCAACATGGCTCAGATTCAACCTCCAGAAACTTTCGACTTCTCGACTCCCAACGAATGGCCCAAATGGAGGAAAAGATTCGAACGATACCTCGTGGTCAGTGGAATGAAGAAGAAAGAGGAGGCGGACAAGATCGATTTGTTCATGTACTTGATGGGTGACCGCGCGGATGATATATTCAGGACCTTCAAGTTCGAAAAGGAGGAAGAGGCAACGAAAATTGATTCCGTCCTCAAGGCGTTCGACAGCCACTTCTGTGTCAGAAAGAATATTATCTACGAACGTGCGAAATTTAATTCAAGAATCCAAGAGGATCGGGAGCCAGTGGACGAATTCATCACTTCATTGTACAAATTGGCTGATAGTTGCGAATTTGAGGGTCTTCATGAACAGTTGATCCGTGACCGAATAGTGGTTGGAGTGAGGGACAAAGCTTTATCTGAAAGAATGCAGTTGGACAGCGAACTGACTTTGGAAAAGGCGGTGAAAATGGTTCGACAGCAGGAAGCCGTTCGACAGCAGCAAGTCGACCTGCAGCGTCCCTCAACAAGCCAAAAGGTCAATCAGGTGAAGTTCAACTCGAAGAAACAATCACCGAAACAACAACAACAGCAGCCTTCGAGGAAGAAGGAGAAGTCAGCCAAAACAAGATCACGATGTCCAAAGTGCGGAGGTTTCACCCACAGGGAAGGACAGGCTTGCCGTGCTGAAGGACAGAAATGTAACCTGTGTTCAAAAACAGGCCATTTTGCAAATTGCTGCCCAGATAAGCAGGCGAAGACTGCGGAAGTCAAAGCTGTTTCTGAACTTGATGAAGAAATTGGTTTTCTCCTGGAGGTCTCAGCTGCGGAGGATTCATCTAATCTCGATGATGATGAAGGCGAGTGCAGGAGGCGATGGACAGCAGAAATCCAAGTGAACGGGAAACAGGTGAAGTTCAAGCTCGACTCCCAGGCGGATGTTACATGTGTTCCTCTGTGTCTCTTCAAGGAGATAATGGGACAGCAACGACTAGTGAAAAGTGATATCAACATTAGAGCTGCTGAATTCTCCGAACTTCAGACTGTGGGTATGTTTATATCAACGCTGCGAAATGGCAATTATGAAATCAAGGAGAAGATTTATGTCATTCGTCGTTTGAGTGAACCTCTTCTGAGTCGCCGGGCATGTGAGCTCTTGAACCTGGCGAGGCGAATTGAAGTGGTTGCGACGAGAATTAACCCGATCAAGGACGAGATGTTGACGAAGATTTTTGAAGCTCAACAAGAAGATACGACCCTGAAAGCAGTAGTCAACTACCTTGAGCAAGGCTGGCCAGATAAGAAGAAGATGTCACAGGCTCTGCTCTCTTATTGGCATGTCAAGGATGAACTCGGCGTTCAAAATGGACTACTGATGCGTAGCTGTCGTCTTGTTATTCCAGCAAGTATGAAACTGGAGATCCTAGATAAGTTGCACGCTGGGCACTTCGGGATTACAAAAACAAGACTTCGCGCACGTGAGACGGTATGGTGGCCTGGAATTTCGGAAGAGATCGCGGAAACAGTCAGAAAGTGCAGTGTTTGTATCCAGGAAGCCGTCTCAAAACATGAACCTTTGATACCAACCAACTTTCCTACACGACCGTGGCAAAAGATTGGAATGGATTTGTTCAAGTTCGAGAATAAGTGGTATCTAGTCGTAATTGACTATTATTCTCGATATCCTGAAATGGTTCAGCTGGATCGGCTCACAGCCAGTGTGGTGGTGCGTAGTTGCAAATCCATATTTGCCCGACATGGAGTACCAGAAACTGTTGTAAGCGATAATGGGACGCAATTTGGAGCTGCTCGTGAATTTGCAAATTTCGCAAGGCAGTACGGATTCACACATGTCACTTCAAGTCCTCGATTCCCGCAGAGCAATGGGATGGCAGAAGCAGGTGTGAAAATTGCTAAGTTGATCCTCAAGAAAAATCAAGACCCATCGCTTGGACTTCTGGAGTATCGATCGACCCCTTTGGAGAACGGTTACAGCCCTGCTGAGCTTCTCATGGGACGTAAACTCCGAGCGACCTTGCCAATTGCACCAGAGAATCTTAATCCAAAGTTGGTGGACTCTCAGACCCTGAAAAGAAAGGAGGGGAGAAGGAGAAAGGATATGAAATCCAGATATGATCGACGCTGCGGAGCTACGGACATGGAGGAGCTATCCGAAGGTGACACTGTTTGGATTACAGATATGCGAACCTGGGGGATTGTAAAGAAGAAAGCATCGACACCAAGGTCGTATATGGTTGATACTCCAGTTGGGACTTTACGTCGAAGCAGGTTCCATCTACGAAAAGGAGATACAGTGCAATATCCAGCCGACCCATCGACGCCGACCTTTTCGGGGGAGGAACTGGTTGAAAATGAAAAGACCCCAGTTGTGGATTATCCCTCTAACGACTCAGAAGACGGCCAGATAAGAACCCGGAGTGGACGAATTGTTAAACCTGTGGATCGCCTTCATTATTAATTATATTATGCATTTAAAGTTTGTAATGTATATATATATTTCAAATCTTAAAAAGGGGGATGTGCTGAGAACATGTACGAGAACATCTACGTATGTTTTCCCACGTGACACAGCGGAGCGTGACCTTGGCTGCGGGTGAGTCAGTTGTTGTTTTGCTCTCGATAGATGGACATTAAAACAGTTTCACTTTGAAAAGCTTTGATAATGGATTTTTTTTGGTGTTGATTGTTAAGATTTTTTTTGTTCGTTTGTTTTTTTTGGGGGGGGAGTCGGTGGAAGGCTGGTTAAACCGTTTGGTTTTCAACCACTACGACCCGGGTTCGATTCCCGCATTGGACACTTTTTCTGTTAAAAAAAAAAAAAATTAAAAAATGCTCCAATGGCCCCCGATTCTTGCAAAAGTCCAACCCCACCAGCGAGTGCAAGTAACCAAACGGGGCTCTGGCACATTTGTAAGTGCAAAGTCAAACTGTTTTCACATGTGTAGACATGTGGTGTGCTTACAGTAAAAGCAGTCGCTAACTACCCACCATGATTATCATGACCTGTACCACGTGTACTAGGGATAAGCAACAAAAAAAAAAAAAAAAAAAGATTATTATTTTTTTTCAAATTTGGAAGTCATTTGTATTTTTTTCTATTTTAAATCTTGTTAATACAAAGATATTCTATCAAATAATAAGTATAATATACAAAGATTGATATACCATGAAGCACAAATTAGAAAATAGGGATGTACATGAATAATTTTTAACGTATATAGTGTAAATAGAAATATTTTCTTGTTTAAAAGTTATATATTTTTTATTTTTAATATTTATAACTTTGACTTTAAATTATATATACAGTTAAACCTGTCTATAGCGCCTCCTCTTGGGACTCACCAAAATAGGGTGCTATAGAGAAATTGACAATTTAAACAATATTATTGATTCTTTTAATCAAATTTTACAAAGGTGGAAAATAAAAGAGTAAAAGAGCATATAAAGTATAGGGGAATATAGTTGTGTACAAATGTCTTCAGCAAGGAAGGCTTCCCCACCTTGAGAGAGTTCTCCTCCAGACAAGGATGGGGTCTTCTTGTATATAGGGTAACTAGCCGAATGACCCGGGCAACGCCTGTGTTTTACCCGATTGAATGTTTTTATTCAAATACTATTTGTTACAATTATAAATTGGCGCCTTAAATAAATGCATATATTAGTTAATAACTATAGCCTATGTGCTTTATCTGTCTATGTACTGTTGGCTTCTGTAGGAGTCTCTTACTGGGAAAAAGAAAGAGAGGATTCCATTTAGTTATTAACTAATATATGCATTTATTTAAGGAGCGACCCGCTCCAACACAATAGTTACAAAAACGAAAAAGCAAGTGGGGGGTGCATGATGGGGGGGGGGCAAAGGTGGCGTGATCGTAGCCAACCAATAGGAGGGTGCCATTCCAAAAAAAAAAGCAAACGGTGACAGACATGAAAAATGAATGACGGATTAAGAACGCATGACGCTCGTAACTGTATATAGAATAGGGTGTTATAGAGAGGGGGTGCTATAGACAGGTCACTTTTAATGTAAATCGCATCATACTATGCGTTTAAAATCGGGTGCTATAGAGAGGGAGGCACTATTTAGAGGGGGAGCTATAGACAGGTTTAACTGTATATATACATTTAGATGAGATTTGTGTAGTACTTCGGTGAAGCACAAACCTCTTGGATAGTTGCAAGGTATTCCCACTTTGTACTAAGTGCCATTCTCAACCATTGACTGTATTGGCTCATCTATTGATGAGCTCTACTCATCCATAGCAGACACCATCTCAAGCTATACAGGCTTGATACCCTGATATGATTATTAAGTAGAGATAAGAAAGAAGAGATGAAAAATCTCTTGATCTCCTAATTGCCTTTCAATAAAATAAATAAAAGATAAATCATATTTCAGATGATTAAATCTAAATCTGGTATAATTTTCTTTTCATTAAAACAATAATAAACAATAAGAGGAGCTTCTTGTGTAAATTTCTTTATTACCGCAAGCTTTCGAACATAACGTTCTTCAACGGGCGTGGATAGTAAAAACGTACTAACATGCTATTAGAGGAGAAAAACTAATATATACACCAATAAATTTACATATTAAAGAGATAATAGCGTAAAAAGAGAATACAACATAAATATTTAAAATGAAATTTACATAATACAAACGTGACGACTAAAAAATAAGCAATAAACTTGAATGAGACTAAAAACTAAGGTAAAATTATTATTAAAACGGCGACATCCCTACACCAAAAGAACAAAGAATAAAACAGTATATGGAAGTTAAAATCAACAAGACCAAGGCAGGGGAAAGGGGGGGTCCCACCCAGTGCTGCCACAATCTTTGAGATATAAGAGGGGGGGGGGGGGGGGGTGAAAGACAAGCTATTTATAAAGTATCTGGTAAATGTCTGGGAGGTCTATTTTACGGTTACAACTATTGTTTTGTGTGGAAATAATAGATTCTAGGCAGAGTCGGTGATGTTTGTTATGTATATGCCGGTATTTAACTTGAGGATGGTCGAGATCAAAACTATGGCCTGTTTGTGCTATATGCGTGAAAATTAAGGATTTAGGATCTTTATTGCGGATGTTACGTCTGTGCTCTGAAATACGGATGCCAGTGGTTCTTCCTGTTTCTCCAACGTAAGAAGTTGGGCAATCCAGGCACTGTATGGAATAAACTGCGCCGGTAGAGTTTATGGGTAGGGTGGGTTTATCAGATTTGGTGATGTGATGTCTGAGGATGGTGGCTAAGTTGGGGGGACTATTGTAGAGAACTTTTATGCCGTATGGGCGTAGGACTCTGGAAATGGATACTGCGGCAGGGAAGAACGGGAGCCAACAAGTGGCCCTGTGAATTGTAGTGGTTCTGTGGACACGTGGATCAAAAGTATGTTTTTCTATGAAATCTATGGGATAACCAGCGGTTGTTAATAAGGAATGGATTCTAGATCTTTCTATTGTTTTAAAAATGGGTAAGGAACAATGGGTAAAAATTCTTTTAGTTAAGGTCCTGACTGTATTAATTTTAAAGGAGATGGGACTATTGGAGGAGAAATGTGTATATTGGGGAGGGATATGCTTCTTATGGAAAACAGAGGTGTGAAAAGACTGAGGGGTGCGAATAATAAGGATGTCCAGGAAAGGTAAAACAGAATCTATTTCTGTTTCGTATGTAAACTTAATGTGGGGGTTGAAATCGTGCAAGGTACTGTATGTGAGTTGAAGGCTGTCTGTTTTAATAATGCAAAAGATATCGTCTACATATCTCCTCCAATAGTAAATATCGGAAGGGAGGGCTTGATTGATCCATGTGTCCAAAGAACCCATGACTATTTCAGAGATGATTGATGATAGGGGACTACCCATAGGGGTTCCTCTGGTCTGTTTATAAAACTGCTTGTTGAAGGTGAAAGTGCAAATCGAGAGGCAGAGAGAAGCCAGTTGCAGGATATGGGAAGCCGTTTGTGTGTCAATGTTATTGGTAATAAGGAACGATTGCAATTTGTCAGCAATGAGAGAGTGTGGCAGTGAGAGGTATAAGGACGTGACATCAAAAGACACCATACTGTGTAGGGGTGGTGGTTGTAAATTAAGGAGGTCTTCTATGAAACTGGGGGGATGCGTGATGCTATATGTGTTAGGATGGTCTTTCATGAGAGGGGACAAAAAACTTACCAAAAACTTGGCTACAGAGTAGGCTGGAGAAAGATGATAAGCTATTATGGGCCTGAGTGGGACCCCCGGCTTGTGTATCTTAGGCAAGCCATAAATATAAGCTTCCCTATCCAGGCAAGATGTAAATAGGGCAAATTGATCAGGTGTGATGATGCTGGATTTCTTCATTTCGCAGAGCGCCTTTCTGAATGATTTGGTCAACGCAAGATTTTCCTGGGGTGAAATGGAAGAAAAGGTAGTGTTGTCCTGGAGAATGTCCGTCATCTTAGAAAGATAATCTGAGCGGTCAAGTACGACAGTGTGGCTTCCTTTGTCCGCTTTAATGAAAATGAGAGACTTGTAACTTTGCAACTTCTTAATGATCTGGCGATGTCTATTGCTGGAAGGTGGTATCTGTGAAGGTCTGCTGAGAATTTGAACTCCCCTGCCGCAGTATCCATTTCCAGAGTCCTACGCTCATACGGCATAAAAGTTCTCTACAATAGTCCCCCCAACTTAGCCACCATCCTCAGACATCACATCACCAAATCTGATAAACCCACCCTACCCATAAACTCTACCGGCGCAGTTTATTCCATACAGTGCCTGGATTGCCCAACTTCTTACGTTGGAGAAACAGGAAGAACCACTGGCATCCGTATTTCAGAGCACAGACGTAACATCCGCAATAAAGATCCTAAATCCTTAATTTTCACGCATATAGCACAAACAGGCCATAGTTTTGATCTCGACCATCCTCAAGTTAAATACCGGCATATACATAACAAACATCACCGACTCTGCCTAGAATCTATTATTTCCACACAAAACAATAGTTGTAACCGTAAAATAGACCTCCCAGACATTTACCAGATACTTTATAAATAGCTTGTCTTTCACCCCCCCCCTCTTATATCTCAAAGATTGTGGCAGCACTGGGTGGGACCCTCCCTTTCCCCTGCCTTGGTCTTGTTGATTTTAACTTCCATATACTGTTTTATTCTTTGTTCTTTTGGTGTAGGGATGTCGCCGTTTTAATAATAATTTTACCTTAGTTTTTAGTCTCATTCAAGTTTATTGCTTATTTTTTAGTCGTCACGTTTGTATTATGTAAATTTCATTTTAAATATTTATGTTGTATTCTCTTTTTACGCTATTATCTCTTTAATATGTAAATTTATTGGTGTATATATTAGTTTTTCTCCTCTAATAGCATGTTAGTACGTTTTTACTATCCACGCCCGTTGAAGAACGTTCTGTTCGAAAGCTTGCGGTAATAAAGAAATTTACACAAGAAGCTCCTCTTATTGTTTATTATTGTTTTAATGATCGTGATTTTAAGAGTTTAATTTCTACAATCTTAGCCTTAGTCCTTTTACAATGAGTCACCCGAATCCTGATCTACGTTTTTATGTACACCAATTGGAAAAGAAATCCCTACAACTGTCTAAATGGAGGCTTCATCTTACCTTTAACCTACATTGCAAGAAAGTCGGTTTCATCCCTCCGTCCCTTAGAATAAAAGATCCTGTCAAGAATCCATTCTCTTCAAAGCTCACCAGGAAGTTTCATTTGGACTTACTCGAGGCCAGAATACAAGGTTCTCATTCCAACATTAGATTCCTCTCCAGATCTATTAAAGGCCTCATCTTTCTTCTCCACCAGTTAATGTCTGCGGACGACATTGCTAACCTAGTAAGATCCATCACCTTTAAGGTTCATCAACAAGAAATTTCGCTTAAGAATAGGCATCTATCAAAATTGGCATATTGGAAAAGAAAGTTTAATTTTCCTGATGTCGCCGAGTCCACGGGATCTGCTCCTCCCAACGTCCTAAATCTGTCTTCAACCAAGCTGTCTGATAGAGAGGAGAGGATCTTAGCGTTAGGTCTTCAATTCATCCCCCCAGCTAAACCGGACATCCCTAGAATAATTGCCGGAATCGAAGGCGTCACAAGGTCACTTAATCATCTTGAAACTCTTAAAGTACGAAACGCCGTAGTTCAAATTCTCAGCAGACCTTCACAGATACCACCTTCCAGCAATAGACATCGCCAGATCATTAAGAAGTTGCAAAGTTACAAGTCTCTCATTTTCATTAAAGCGGACAAAGGAAGCCACACTGTCGTACTTGACCGCTCAGATTATCTTTCTAAGATGACGGACATTCTCCAGGACAACACTACCTTTTCTTCCATTTCACCCCAGGAAAATCTTGCGTTGACCAAATCATTCAGAAAGGCGCTCTGCGAAATGAAGAAATCCAGCATCATCACACCTGATCAATTTGCCCTATTTACATCTTGCCTGGATAGGGAAGCTTATATTTATGGCTTGCCTAAGATACACAAGCCGGGGGTCCCACTCAGGCCCATAATAGCTTATCATCTTTCTCCAGCCTACTCTGTAGCCAAGTTTTTGGTAAGTTTTTTGTCCCCTCTCATGAAAGACCATCCTAACACATATAGCATCACGCACCCCCCCAGTTTCATAGAAGACCTCCTTAATTTACAACCACCACCCCTACACAGTATGGTGTCTTTTGATGTCACGTCCTTATACCTCTCACTGCCACACTCTCTCATTGCTGACAAATTGCAATCGTTCCTTATTACCAATAACATTGACACACAAACGGCTTCCCATATCCTGCAACTGGCTTCTCTCTGCCTCTCGATTTGCACTTTCACCTTCAACAAGCAGTTTTATAAACAGACCAGAGGAACCCCTATGGGTAGTCCCCTATCATCAATCATCTCTGAAATAGTCATGGGTTCTTTGGACACATGGATCAATCAAGCCCTCCCTTCCGATATTTACTATTGGAGGAGATATGTAGACGATATCTTTTGCATTATTAAAACAGACAGCCTTCAACTCACATACAGTACCTTGCACGATTTCAACCCCCACATTAAGTTTACATACGAAACAGAAATAGATTCTGTTTTACCTTTCCTGGACATCCTTATTATTCGCACCCCTCAGTCTTTTCACACCTCTGTTTTCCATAAGAAGCATATCCCTCCCCAATATACGCATTTCTCCTCCAATAGTCCCATCTCCTTTAAAATTAATACAGTCAGGACCTTAACTAAAAGAATTTTTACCCATTGTTCCTTACCCATTTTTAAAACAATAGAAAGATCTAGAATCCATTCCTTATTAACAACCGCTGGTTATCCCATAGATTTCATAGAAAAACATACTTTTGATCCACGTGTCCACAGAACCACTACAATTCACAGGGCCACTTGTTGGCTCCCGTTCTCCCCTGCCGCAGTATCCATTTCCAGAGTCCTACGCCCACACGGCATAAAAGTTCTCTACAATAGTCCCCCCCAACTTAGCCACCATCCTCAGACATCACATCACCAAATCTGATAAACCCACCCTACCCATAAACTCTACCGGCGCAGTTTATTCCATACAGTGCCTGGATTGCCCAACTTCTTACGTTGGAGAAACAGGAAGAACCACTGGCATCCGTATTTCAGAGCACAGACGTAACATCCGCAATAAAGATCCTAAATCAGTGATTCTCAACCTTTTTTTTGTTGCGGCATTATTTTAAAGATTTGAAAATTTGGCGGCACAATTTTAGAATTTCGCGGCACACTTTTGCTAACTTGAATGCAAGAAAATTCAAATTATGTATCAATATTTCTATGCAAAATATAAGTAATATACATCTCTAACATTCAATTTGCTAATTTCGTTATTTTAAAAAGTAAAAAAATGAAAAAGAAAAAAAGAAAAACCAATACAAACGTGAACATAATCATATGACTAAAATTCGGCGGCACATTTTTAGAATTTCGCGGCACACAAAATTACCGCGGCACATTGGTTGAGAATCACTGTCCTAAATCCTTAATTTTCACGCATATAGCACAAACAGGCCATAGTTTTGATCTCGACCATCCTCAAGTTAAATACCGGCATATACATAACAAACATCACCGACTCTGCCTAGAATCTATTATTTCCACACAAAACAATAGTTGTAACCGTAAAATAGACCTCCCAGACATTTACCAGATACTTTATAAATAGCTTGTCTTTCACCCCCCCCCCCCCCCCCCCCCCCCCCCCCCCCCCCCCCCCCCCTCTTATATCTCAAAGATTGTGGCAGCACTGGGTGGGACCCTCCCTTTCCCCTGCCTTGGTCTTGTTGATTTTAACTTCCATATACTGTTTTATTCTTTGTTCTTTTGGTGTAGGGATGTCGCTGTTTTAATAATAATTTTACCTTAGTTTTTAGTCTCATTCAAGTTTATTGCTTATTTTTTAGTCGTCACGTTTGTATTATGTAAATTTCATTTTAAATATTTATGTTGTATTCTCTTTTTACGCTATTATCTCTTTAATATGTAAATTTATTGGTGTATATATTAGTTTTTCTCCTCTAATAGCATGTTAGTACGTTTTTACTATCCACGCCCGTTGAAGAACGTTCTGTTCGAAAGCTTGCGGTAATAAAGAAATTTACACAAGAAGCTCCTCTTATTGTTTATTATTGTTTTAATGATCGTGATTTTAAGAGTTTAATTTCTACAATAATTTTCTTTTATTATTGATAAGGCACAATTTGGATTATAGATCATAAACACAAGTTATTAGACCAAATCCAAATAAATAAATAGTGTGTGACATTTCAGTAACAGCGTACATTCAGTACTTTTGTCTGAAGATGGTAACAAAGCTGTTACCGAAACGTCACACACTTTTTATTTATTTGGATTTGGTCTTATTACCTTGTGTTCTTTTATTATTATTTCACAGAATTGTTTTGTCAAATCAGAATGGAGTGTGCAGTAATGGGGAGGTATCTCACCGTGGCATGCCTCCAGTGCTGTAGGATCTCATCAATCTTAGGGCTGGGATGGAAGAGTAGGTAGTCCCTCCACTCCTCGTAGTTGATGGTGTCATCTCCTGTCTTGCTCATCCGCCTGATCAGTCCGTTAGCTTCCTCGTAGCAGATCCGGATGTTGAACTTCTCATAGGTCCGCACTATTTCCCAAGCATCCAGTCTGCCTGGACAGGCATCAGTAGCTCACACACAGCACTATCATGTCTGACTGAACAACTAGAAAGAAGAGATAGAGAGGGAAAAGGTATAACAGAGATTTTCTGTGGGTGTTTCACGTTCGTTTAAAACATTTTATAAAATGTAATAATAATATTTTAACAATACACAAGGGGCAATGCTTGAAGAGTGCTTCTTCTTCTTTCTTATCTCCACTTAATCACACTAAGGTATCAAGCTTGTAAAGCTTGAGACTTTTGATGGTGTCTGCCGGGGAAGAGTAGAGCTTAAGTCTGGAAATCAAAGACTGTTGTTCTCTTGGGAGGACAGAACCGGTGCTTGTCCCTCCTGCTCTGTACCAGTCATGTGCAGTATTAGATTTCCATTCCTGAAGGCATTGGGTTTTAATGGTACAGAGGAGGTCTCTTTCGTCTAGTTGGGTGGTAGATTCTCTGGCTTCATGTAAGGCCAAGAGCTCCAGCCTTTGCCAGAGAGTCTGCCAGCTCATTACCAGGAATTCCAACATGAGCTGGAAGCCATTGCACTGTGACAGTGCTTGAAAGAGTGCTTCAAAGCAACAGTGAATTACAGACTTGTTATATATTACCTAATAGTATTGTTGCCATCTCTTCAGACTACAATGCTGTCACATAGGACTTGTACCTCATCTCTCACTAGACATTTATTTATTTGAAAGTATGGGGTGGGAAATAATTATCATTTTATGCAAAAAAACTTGATCTTCACAAATTAAGAATGTGAACACTATATGAAAGACATCTAGTTGTAGAACTAAAGTATATTTTAGATATAGGTGTCTTCTTAGCAGAGAGCAGCAACTTGGCAAAAATTGTTATCTGTGAAAACTGTCCTTTGTATAGAGGTGTCTTCTCATGCATGTTCTACTGTATATACCAATTGTAAAAACAAAGTTTTTTTTTAATTTAGTCTCCTACTCCACTAGCTTTCTTTCTTTTTTAGTCTGCAGCCACTTACATAATACTGTATTAGCTAACCAGTTTAAGCCTAGAAATGCTCAGGTTTGCTTCCATTCCAAGTCAAGTACCTCCCCACAGAGATATAAAATAAGGTAATAAGACCAAATCCAAATAAATAAATAGTGTGTGACGTTTCGGTAACAGCGTTGTTACCATCTTCAGACAAAAGTACTGAACCACTAACTAAAGTACTTTTGTCTGAAGATGGTAGCAACGCTGTTACCGAAACGTCACACACTATTTATTTATTTGGATTTGGTCTTATTACCTTGTTTTATAATCTATAATCCAAATTGTGCCTCATCAACCCATAGAGATATGTTCTGGAGTGGCCACCCTCACAGACCTTGATGCACCAAACTGTCCTCACTGCCGGGAAAGGCCACAACAATAGACCATCTTTAACTGCCCAACTTTCCACAAGATGCCAACAGCTGTGTTTCTTGGAAATTCCCACTTGCCAGCCACCACCTCAACCCAGCAGGGGGATTACATGCTCAAACACCATTATGGGAGCTACTGTAATATGTCCTCAACTGTAGCAAGATGATAACTTTAGAGGCCCAAGGTAATAACACCAAATCCAAATATATAAATAAATAGTGTGACGTTTCAGTAACAGCGTTTTTACCATCATCAGACAATAGTACTGAATGAAACTTGTCTAATGGTAATAATGTTCTTACCAAAACGTCACACACTATTTATTTATTTGGTCTTATTACCTTGTGTTTATGATCTATAATCCAAATTGGGCCTTATCATGATAATGTAAAAAAAAAATACACACATTGCCAAAAATAATTATTACAAATATTATTGATAGATGGCATTTGAATCTTGTTGTTGTTTCTTATCCCCTTGTGTAAAGATTACATGAATTTCATTAGTTAATGCTCCTCGAGCTGTTTTATGATAAGCAGCAGCCTCTTTCAAAGGTCCTGTTTAGTGCATCTAATGCAAGCCAAAATGTGTTCTGGAGCTGCAGGTGCCAAGCTACATTTTGGGCAAGTGGGGTAGATTTTGTTATTATTTTCTATCTCCAATGGCTTGAGATGGCCTGTTCTAAATCTTGTTAGTGTTGTTTGATGCTGTCTATTTCTGATGTTCAGAGCTCCTCCTGGGTTCACTCCACTGTACCAACAGTGCTTAGGTGGGATCCTCCAGTTCTTGTTTATTTTTGTTTTGGCTACTGTTTCTATTTCTTTAAAAGTAAGTTTTGAATCTTAAGATTTGAATCTTAAACATAAAAGACTATTTCTTGAAAATGAAGATACTTCGGCCAGTAAATCTTTTTATTACCTCGACATTTCGACAAAAATCTTTTGTCCTCGTCAGGAGCAAACAAAAATTAAACATTCAGCAAGCCGTTAAAAATCTTTCTAAAGTTCCAAGGGCGTTCTCACGCGATATTCAAAATTTTTGTAAAACATCTAAAGCACGAGTCAAAAATAAATATTTAACTCACAAAAGACTATGTATGATCTTTGAAATAAATTATAATATAGATATATATAATGATAAATTATAAAAAATAAATATAAAAAATAATAATATCTACAAAGATTTTCCTATAGTATATATAAATCGATATCTATTACTTACAATTTATACCTATCCTTTTAACTACTTTTTAAATTAAAAAAAAAACGAATTGTATTGTAGTGGAATATCTTCAAATACATTTATACTTCTTGCCCCCATTTCCTGTGATACCCATCCCTCTAAAAATAATCTTTCCTTTTTAAATTTTATATTCCTATGAAATATCTCAATATCATTCCAATTTGGCCTATGTCCTGAATATAATGCATGTTCCCCAATTTTGCTTAACGCCCTTCTCCCCAATAAACCCTGTTGGTGTTCCTTAATTCTGGTCTCTAATTTACGGCCGATTTCTCCTATATAAATTTTGACACATTCTGTGCATTTAATCCCATAAATTACATTACTTGGTTTTGATGTGCCTATGTTATCCTTCATTATGCTATTTCTAGTTATAAATTCCCTTTTTGTCCCCGTACTATATGCCATATATTTAAATTTTCTCAAAATTCTAGATATTTCATTATCTATATCTCTAAAATATGGAATAATTATATTATTGCAATCATCTTTACGTCGAGGTAATAAAAAGATTTACTGGCCGAAGTATCTTCATTTTCAAGAAATATGAATGCCGGCCAGGCAGCCTCAATATTTACGATAAAAGACTATATTAAAAGTCCCTACGATGGTCACTAGCTAATGTAGTAGTACGACCAAACTGAATAGAAGCTTAATGCTGATTGAAGCTAACACAAGCTAGGCACCACTGAGTGAAGGACCAGTATATCAAAGGAACACAATGTGGAGTGATTCTATGTGTCTGAATGATTGGCAGAGTAGCTGTAATTGAATCCAGTTCCAGACTTCGCCACAAGCAAGAGATGGGGTCCAGAGTTCAACCTGGCAGCTTACTCCACTTGCTGATAATGGTTTTTTAGAAGAGAGTGAGGACATATTTGGTGATAAGTTTTGGCCGTTCTCTCTGTAAGCTATTAATAGCTTTTTATCAGTGAGTGCAGGTCAGCGTGCCGAGTCACCGTCCTAACTTGGGACACAATACTCCCTAGTTTCTTCCTTTCACCAACCCTGATTTAACTAATTGTAAGTATGTTCCACATGGAACTAAGTGTGATGCTGGAATTGGAAAATAAGTCGTTGTTTGTGGGGGTAAATAGGTCCAAGAGATGGTGAAGCCTCAGATTGATGGGGGTCAGCTGACTTGTTGACACAGTGTTGTCTGGACTTCCTTGACTTCTTTCTATCTATCTTATCCTGGTCCAAGAATCATCTGACTGCAGATATCATTCACTGAATCTGACATTCTTCACTATTGGACCCAACACTAGGTATACAGTAGAACCTCAGTAAGAAGACACTCAGGCTAGAGGACACCTCTCTGTAAAGGACAGTTTTCATTTGCAAAATTACCATTTTTACTATTTAGCAACTCTCTGGTAAGAAGACACTTCTCCCTAAAGGACAGTTTGGCTCTGTAATTAGATGTTGTCCTTTACAGGGAGGTATTTATACTGTACTAGACGGGTGACCCGGGCTTCGCCCCGGGATTGACCCGTGTGCATATCTACCCGAGTGATATATATTTAGATAATTTTTTTTTATAATTGTTTGTTATTAGCATTATCTATTTGTTTGCATCAGCATAATTTAATCTAATCTTTGATAGAGGGCGCTGTTCGTGAGCTAAGTAGAATAATTTGAATATATAGTGTTGGATCCTATAGTTAATAATTTCCTTAAATTCAATTTTATATATGAAAATTAAGCCAAAATATTCTAAATTCAATTGTACAATATAAATCTTTAATATGTAAATTTTAAAGCAATCAACATGTATGTAAATTTCCAGTTTGGTTAATTAATAGTTTATAGTTTTTGTTTTCTCTCTCTCTCTACCACTAGTATCAAAATCTAAGTCAATTTCATGTATTCTAAATTCATGTGGTAGCTACTCATAACTCTAAAACCAAAAGACAATAAAAGACAAGTGGCAAAGTGCTTCTTAGTATCATTTACTGAACATTGAAGCCACAAACATTATGGTCCCTCATCGAGCCGGATACTTTAAAAAATTAAGGTAAGCCATTTGAAAACTTAAAATTCTTAAAATAAAGTCATGCCCAAATCTGAAGTTAAAATTCGGCACAAATTCAACTTTATTATTCAGGAAATAAAGGATCTGGAATCAAAGAATAAAGCTATTGTAGAATCCAAAAACATACATAGATTAAAGCTATTCCAACAAAAAGTTAATGAAAGTGAAATTAGCCTAAATCAAGTTATCAACACATTATTAGAATCAGAGTTAGATGATAAACAATATGACGATTATTCAAAAGCCAAAGAGGATATTTTTAATATGTTGGTGTCTATTGAGGAAGCTTTATCTTTGATTGAAACCAAAGAAAATATTCATAGTGATAAACAACTGCCCGAATCCAATGTTAATTTACCTAAGATAAATTTACCCATTTTCAATGGTGATTCAGCCAATTGGCTTAGTTTTAGAGAAATATTTAACTCCACCATTAATTCAAATCAAACACTAACGGAAATACAAAAATTTCAATATCTAAATGCATCTGTTAAGGGTCCTGCGGAAAAGTTGATTCGGGGTTTTCCCATTTCTGACAAAAACTACCAGCAAGCATGGGATACCTTATGCAATAGATTTAATAACAGAAGAGAATTGGCTTTTTCACAAATCAACAAAATATTCTCCATAAGGCCATTAAAATCTATTTCGGCTGGTTCTCTCTATGAAATCCTTGATGTTTGCAATGAAGGCATTAGAAATCTCTCAGTGCTAGGACTTGAGAAAAACACATTAACAGATCTAATCCTGATCAATTTTTTTGAAAAAAGAATTGGTGAAGCCCTCAGGAAAGAATGGGAATTAACCCTTCAAAATGAAGAATATCCAACATTTGAAAACTTTGTGAATTTTTTAGAAAAACATGCTAGAAGCCTGCAAGGTATGAGAATTCCTTTGTTCCAGGAACAAAAAACTTCTAGCAAAAATATGATGGCTCATGGCCTTTATGTCAACAAAGGTCAAAATTGTATTTTATGTCATCAAATTCATAAACTAAATGACTGCCAGAGATTCATAAATCTTCCCTTGCCTAAAAAATGGGAATTAGTTAAAAAACATAAACTTTGTCAAAATTGCCTTAGAGCAAATCATGAGATATCCAAATGTCTCATCACATCAAGATGTAAAAACTGCAAGCAGAACCATCATACTCTTCTGCATCAATACAACTCTGAACCATCCATTTCACAACCAACAACCTCTCAAGAGATGTTGATTTCAACAAATACCATCTGTAATGTGATGCCTTTGGAAACGGAAACAAATATTCTACTGTCAACAGCCCTTATTAAAGTCAAGGCGAAGGATGGCTCATTTGTGCTATGTAGAGCATTAGTGGACAATGGGTCCCAAATAAGCCTAATTTCAGAACAATGTTGCCACAAGTTGGGACTTGAAAAAAGGAAAAATTCTTATACACTAAAAGGTGTAGGTGACATTGTTGTCAACAGGACAACATCGCAGGTTGAAATAGAGTTCACCCCACATCATAATGATCAATTATTTTCTGCCAGAGCATTTGTGGTTGGGAGGGTAACTGCAGACCTTCCAAACTTCCAAATTCAGTCAGCAGACTTTCCTCATTTAGAAAATTTGCTCTTGGCAGACCCAGAATTCTATGTCACCAAGCCCATAGACCTAATTTTGGGTGCAGATACCTTTGTAGAAATAATTCTAGGTCATAAAACAGATTTAAAGCACCATCCTATAGCACTTAATACCAAGTTAGGTTGGCTTGTTTCTGGGAGAATCCATTCAACTATTAAGTCGAATACTTCGGTAATCAATCACTGTACCACTGAACTTGATTCCAGCATAAGAAAATTCTGGGAACTTGAAGATGTCCCAATTTCTAAGGCCCAGTTGGGTATAAAGAATGCCCCATCTCCAAGTCTACAAGAGTCCATTCAGAACTCTCCAAGTCTAAAGGAGTTCACTCAGAACTCTCCAAGTCTACAAGAGTCCATTCAGAACTCTCCAAGTCTAAAGGAGTTCACTCAGAACTTTCCAAGTCTGCCGGGGTCCATTCAGACCTCTCCAAGTCTACCAGACTCTGTTCAAGGGTCACCGTCTCTAACTTTGAGCCTACAGAGCTCCAAACACAACTCTCCAACCCCCTTACAAGTATCAGTTCACAGCCTGAAAGAGGCCATGTCCCCTTTGGTCGAAATGCCATCAAGCCCTGGGTGCTCCAAGCAGATTCCAATTCCTATAGAAGAAGACTCTATAGAGAGCCAGAACCGAGTTGATAATCTGCCATCCTACCCGATGAGCCCAGAGCAGAGTTACACTCTCTCATCGGCTTCTGTTGAAGATTTCAAGACCCAAAGTGGGCCCAAGTCCCCTACATCTCCCACCAGAGGTTCAGAGAGTTGCCGATGTTCTGGGGATTATACAGAGCCCCATATGTCTCAGAACTCCAATTTTTCATGCTCCTCTATAGAAGAATCTGAAGATAATTCAAGTAAATCTGAAGAAAATCTAAGTAGATCCGAAGATAATTCAAGTAAATCTGAAGAAATTCCAAGTAAATCTAAAAAGTCACGTATCTCTAAGTTAACTCCACAAATTACTACTAAACAAAACCAATTACTTCCTTCTGAATCAAGTCAACCATCCACTCCAGAACAACCTCTCGCTTCTCAGTCAAGTGAACCACTCTCATCTAAGAAAGAAACTTCGATTATTCCTAAGATAAAGCCACCACCCTATTATAGGCGAAAACGTCAACTTCCTGCTGAGAAAACTTCATGGGATGAACCAATTGAATCAGATATAAAGTCAAATTGGAATAAATTCCAAACTCAACTATCGTGCCTAAAGGAAATCAAAATACCAAGATACCTGAACAGTTCATCTTCTGAAATAGAAGAATTACAACTACATGGATTTTGTGATGCATCCCTTATTGCTTATTCAGCAGTTTTTTACTTGAAAACTAGATTCAAAATTCAAAAGATCAAAATCAATCTGATAACCTCAAAAACTAAGGTTGCACCATTAAAGACCATTACAATTCCAAGACTTGAACTAAGTGCAGCATTGCTTTTGGCTCAACTGAATCAAGTCATTCTTGAATCATTTCCTTTTCAACCTGACAAAACCTTTTTGTGGACTGATTCACAAATCTGCATAGATTGGATAAGATCAGATGCCAGCAGATGGAAGGCCTTTGTTTCGAACAGAGTGTCGTCAATTCAAAATTTGACTCAAATCACTGATTGGTTCCATGTATCCAGTCAAGATAATCCAGCTGATTGCGCATCAAGAGGAATCATGCCTCAAGACTTGGTCAATCATAGAATTTGGTGGCGGGGTCCTATTTGGCTTCAAGAAAATAATGTTCGATATATTCCTTCTTCACCAACCCAAGTAAATCTCAATATCATTCAAGAAGAAGTCGGTAAGGGTCAAGTGTTGGATCAAACAACCTTAATTCAAAATTCAGAAACTATGTTAAATCTAGAATTCATTGAAAGGTATTCCACAATGACCAAATTGATCCGAATAACAGCTTGGTGTTGGAGATTCTACTACAATTGCCTCCTCTTTGATCCAATTCTTCAGAAAGGACCTTTGACAACAAGAGAATTAACAAAGGCAATTCAAGTCTTAGTCAAATCAATCCAGCAAGTTGGATTCTGCACGGAAATAAAATTACTGAAGTCAAACAAACAACTACCTCTGTCCAACAAGCTAACTTCTCTAAATCCCTTTTTAGACACTCAAGGACTTCTAAGAGTTGGAGGTAGACTCAAGTATTCCTATTTAAATGAAAATCAAAACTTCCCTCTCTTACAACCGAAACCCCCACGCCAGGAATCACTTATCAAAAATCTCTTAACTGAGAATGCCGACATTCCTGAGGCTATTGATGAGAATCAAGAAGATTCTTCAATTTTAGAAACCACTTTTGTCATTGAAGACGAAGAGTCTAACAAAGATATCGGGACTCCAAAAATTGAAATCTCCGAAGTTTCGGTTATTGATAAATCGGAAGGCAAATATTCGAAAGAACCAGTGGTCAGTGTAGAAGCTCTGGATAAGAAGGAACTGTGCCATGATGACCCAGCTCACCTCAATGTGGTTGAAGCTGATCTTAATCGACCTAAAGAGGCTACCAGTGGTATAATCAATATTTCTACAGAAGCTAATGAATCGGCAAGCAAAGAGAAAGCTGTATCTGTTGAAATTGTGGATACATCAACAAAGGATTATCTACAGAGCGGTGAAAAGGCTAAATTATCCCGCTGGAAACCCATCGATTCTCTATGCTTAGAAGACGTCAAGGAATCTGAAGACGACGATGAAAATTACAGTTCATCGGCATATATAGAATGGCCAGAAATCTTGAAGAAAGAAGTCTTAAGACCCGAAGCTTTAGAAAAGGCAGTCAATCTGGAAGATTTTGAGAAGGCGGCAGAAAGTCGACAACTCTCCAAAGAACATTTAGAGGAATCGACCGAACAAGGCTCATGCATAAAAGCTGAATCAAAAACTTGGGAAGATCCTATTGAATCCGACTTAGCAGCCGCAGAGTCTGATAATCCAGCAGTTCCCGAAAGAGAACTGGCCAACGAATCTGAAAATCTCATCCAAGATTCACTTCAATCGGATACTCAAAGATGGAAGCTGATTCCATTACCTTTCAAACAATGAGAATTGTAATCTTAGCTACATAGTCGGAATCAATTAGTCCAGCATCTATACTATTGGAACTCTTTTTTATTTTTATTTATTTTTTTTTATTTTTTATTTTCTGGTCATCTCTTCCCAGCCGGGGGAGTATGTTGGATCCTATAGTTAATAATTTCCTTAAATTCAATTTTATATATGAAAATTAAGCCAAAATATTCTAAATTCAATTGTACAATATAAATCTTTAATATGTAAATTTTAAAGCAATCAACATGTATGTAAATTTCCAGTTTGGTTAATTAATAGTTTATAGTTTTTGTTTTCTCTCTCTCTCTACCACTAGTATCAAAATCTAAGTCAATTTCATGTATTCTAAATTCATGTGGTAGCTACTCATAACTCTAAAACCAAAAGACAATAAAAGACAAGTGGCAAAGTGCTTCTTAGTATCATTTACTGAACATTGAAGCCACAAACATATAGTTTTAATAATTGATTTATATATATTTTTAAAATAGCCTATCGTCTGACCCATATTTTTTTACCTATGTATGGAAATTTTGGTTTGAATTAGTGAACTACTGCGAATTTGTATACTGGACATACAAACAAACAAACATTGATTTTTATATATATAGATATTGGAAGTCTTGTTGACCAATGCTACGATAATAAGTACAAGATATATATATATAATAATAACATTTGCTGATTTGACATTGAACACCATCCCACAAAATGACACCTGTATAACATAATGCATGCGCTAATCGTGGTCACTACAGTTAATGCACTGTTTGAAATGGCTCTTCCTGCACATTACTTAACCTGTGCCCTTGAAACTTAAATAAATATGCTTCTTTCTTATCTCCACTCAATCACACTAAGGTATCAAGCTTGTGAAGCTTGAGACTTTTGATGGTGTCTGCCGGGGAAGAGTAGAGCTCATCAATGGATGAGTCAATACAGTCAATAATATGTCTTGGGGTTGCAGGCTGAGAATTGCACTTAGTACATAGTGAGAAAACCCTGCAACCATTCTGGAAAGTCAAATAAATATGCTATATAGACACAATGCTTTACCTGAATATCATTCATCCAATTATTTCCTTGGGATTTTTTCTCCACATGCCAGTGTATAAATGTTCACACAAGGTGATAAGACCAAATCCAAATAAATAATTAGTGTGTAACCTTTCGGTAACAGCTTTGTTACTGAAATGTCACACACTATTGATTTACAGTAGAACCTCCCTGTAAAGGACACCTAATTGCAGAGCCAAAGTGTCCTTTAGAGAGAGGTGTCCTCTTATCGGAGAGTTTTTAAATAGTAAAAATGATGATTTTGCAAATAAAAACTGTTCTTTATAGAGAGGTGTCCTCTAGCGCGAGTATCCTCTCTTGGATGTTTTACTGTACAGTATAAACTCGTTAATTCGACACATGCTAATTCGACACTTTACGTTAATTCAACTATCTTCTGATGCCCCGACCTCCGGCCTATCGAATAACAAACCGTAATTCAATACTATCGATAATATGACAGTTCCGATAGTTAGACCATTTTAAAATTCAAATTTCTACAGTTGAATGTTTTTTTACATACAACTTGACTGCTAAAAAGGTATTATGGCAGCGATCAGTGGTTGCCGATAGGATCGCGCCTGTGCACTTTTGGTTTCTGGTTAGTTTCACTAAAAGACCAATATAGGAAACCAATGATATATTCTAACTTGCATGGAAGAAAAAAAATGCTTAAGTACATTTACTCTTTGCAATTAGCTGGCTAGAGGCTGCATGGGCTAGGGTTGGTTCTTCCACTATAAAACATTGTTTATCTCACTCAGGATTTGTGGCGGATGGAACAATGGAAGAAGTTGTTGAAGAAGAAATAAACCCATGTTTCGAGGCATTAAAACAACATCAAGCCATTGATGTAACTACGTTGACTTCTTGGAAGTTGATAAAGATGTGCAAGTTGCTGGGACCATTGAAGAAATTGTAAAGGAGACAATGGGAAAAGAAGAAGATGAGGAAGTAGAGCCAAGAGAAAAAGTTTTCAACACAAAAGCAGTAACACCTGAAGTAGCAGTGGATGCCTTTAATACAAACAAAACTTTGTTATTTAAAAGACATTTCAAAGGAAGAAAGAGATGCATGTCTTTTGAAAATAGACTATCTGGAATACATCCTGAATAGGTTTTCAGAGAAAAAAAACAGACATTTATAAAATAATTTTTTAAAAGATCATAATGATTCTTTTTAAATAATATTTTTCAATTTTCTTTTTATTTCCTTTCAACTGCTACTATTCAATTGGAATAAAATATTATTTGTAATTATTTATGTTTAGAAAACATGTATTATTGCCATTTTGTCCCTGATACTAAAAGTTAATCATGAAAATTAAAATAATAAATACAAAAAAAGTACACACACAATGGTTTCAATTAATATCATTAATTTATATTACAAAGCAATTTTTAAAAAATATTATTTTAGTGAGTTAGATGATTAGCTAATCATCTAACTTTAATTCAACACTTCCTTTAATTCAACAGAAAGCTCTGATCCCTTGGGGTGTTGAATTAAAGAGGTTGACTGTATTTAGATTGGGTCTTATTACCTTGTGCTTAAAACACAATATTGTAGAGGAAGGGACAAAATCATTCATTAATCTGTGAAAAAAATATAGAAAAAATAAAATAAAAAGGTCAGGTGTTGATATTAAAAATAAAAAAGGCATATCCTGACCAGGAGCACATGTGCTTTTCAGAAGGCAGGGCGCCATCTGGTGGAACAGAAATCAACTAAACATTGAGTTAGCCTGTTCCCTGATATTTGGCCAACCCAATTTCTTGATAAATCAAGAAAAGCCATCCACGAATGTGTTTCACGCTGTTGGTGCTCGTCAGCGTGGAGTAGGCTGTACCACTGCGACTAAAAAGAATTTTGGTCCCAGAGGCTTCTTGAGAAACCAAGAAATGGGTATTTAAGGCCAAAGTTGCGTAAATACGCTTAACATGCGAAAAAATAATAGAAAAATAAAAAAGGCATATCCTGACCAAGAGCACATGTGTTTTTCATTAATCTCTAGTAGCAATGTTGGAATATAGAAGCGTGGGTGAGTGGTCAACAGGATGATTCCCTGGGAATCAACAGGAAAGACGGGTGTCAAGTGGAGGTCAGGGTTGTCCTACACTCCTTGTTGTTGTTGCTTATTCTTCAAGTTGTTTAAACGATCTCCATTAGGTTCCATTGTCTCAGCTTTTCTATTATAGTCCTGGGGAGATGGACGATGCAGCATAAACTGAGACAGATGTAGACATCATGGAGAAGGGGTGCTGTTGGTCTGAAGACCTGGAAGTACCACTCAGTGTGACTTTGCTTCTTTTGGTCTCCTGACATGGAGCCGCTCCTATGGATAACAGACGCTACCAATTGATATCTTCCTACATTAGCTGGGTAGGTAGCACTTCTAACTCCGCCTTTGCCGGTCCCAAGCCCAGATGAAAAAGGAGAGGGAGCAGTAACAAGCTCACTAAAAAACCTGGACTCAGCTGGTCCGGCTGATAGTACCCTGTAAGGGCTCCTAATCCAGAGATACAGGATGAGCAGCGTTTGTACCCCATGTTAGGAACGGCTGCACATGGCATCTGTTCCTCATGTCAGAGGCGGCCATTTCTTTTGGAGCTAAGTCGGCCTGCCACTGAGTAGTGCTCCCAGTCTTAATGACAAAGGCAGACACATTCTACTTCACCCAGTCATGATGGTTGTTAAATCTCAAGCTCTACAAGCTTGATACCCTAATATGATTGAGTGGAGATAAGAAAGAAGAAGAAGAAGAGTAGCACTTCTACACTCCTTAGATGTGATATAAGATATACGGGATGGTTCCAGAGTGCTCTGTCAAAATGATTCATGCTCTATCACAGACATGGGAACATGGGAAGTAGGTTTAACTGAGGGAGGGAAGAAGAACCTTACCATCCCCATTCTCATCCATAGAGCTGAAGGCCTGCCAGAGCTGCTCCTCATGTTCCATCATATACCGCACAAACTCATCGTAATTCAGCTTCTTGGAGGAAATCTCTTCGTGGGAGTGGCCGCTCTTCATCCAGTCCTGCACACACCATTCCTATGCCATCAGGGGGGGGACACAGGAATCACTAGAAGACTTCAGAAGTTATCAGAATTTTGCAACAACTAGAATGTAAGACTGTGTAAGAAGTAGCGGCAGGTGGTGCTGGGTGCACAATCCAAGAAGTACTTAAAATAGTCAGCACTTGTGGGAAACATCTGTGTGGTAATCCAGTCTGACTCTAGAATTTTAGCTTCTCTTTGTTAAAAGCTTTTATTTAACTTTTAACTCCGCCTTTGCCGGTCCCAAGCCCGGATGAAAAAGGAGGAGGGGGAGCAGTAACAAGCTCGGTAAAAAAACCTGGGCTCAGCTGGCCTGGCTGATAGTACCCTGTAAGGGCTCCTAATCCAGGGATACAGGATGAGCAGCGTTTGTACTTCATGTTAGGAGCAGCTGCACATGGCATCTGTTCCTCATGCCAGAGGCAGCCATTTCTTTTGGAGCTAAGTCGGCCTGCTACTGAGTAGTGCTCCCAGTCTTAATGACAAAGGCATTCTACTTCAACCAGTGTGGAGATAAGATTTAACTTGCTTTCCTATACTTCTAGAGCACGTAGGAATCTGAAATTTGGTAACACTTTTCAGAATTCTAAGTTGTCAGGATGGCCAGAAATGGACAAATTTCCAAATTGCCTTTCAAATTTTGAAAATTAATTTTGATATGCTTCCAGATCACATAGAAATATGAAACTTTTAACACTCACTCAGTCCAATGAGCAATGCAAGTGTACATGTTTTCAGACTTCTGGGTGGCCGGAGTGGCCAGGAATGAATAAATTTCTATATTTATTTTTAAGTCTTATGTTACGCCCCTTACAAGGAATTGACAAATCAGCCGCGAGCAGGCTTCCCCAGTGAACTTTTAATTCTAAGTTTTGTAAATTCATGACTAAAAACTAACTAAATAAATAAAAATACATTTTTAAAAAAAGCTTTTATTCAAATGCACTAGAAAATAAAATATTGTATCTTCTGTCATTGAGCAATTAGATGTATCTGAGTGAAAATAAAAGTGGCGGGGGACAATCATATTTAGAGAAGAGGTAAAAATATAACAAACACTTATAAAAATCGTTAATCAGCTGCTACATATTAAATCACATTAGTCCCCCACCGCTTTTATTTTCACTCAGATACATCTAATTGCTCAATGACAGAAAATACAATATTTTTAGTGCATTTGAATAAAAGTTTTTTTTTAATGTATTTTTATTTATTAATTATTTCTGAATATAAAACACACTTGATAATAAATGAAAGTGTTAAAGCATGAATGTTTATTTTACATATAAAACAAACTTCTACTGTCCTTCTTACTGTGATGAACAAATATTGGGAAGGTATTTATTTGGATTTGGTCTTATTACCTTGTGTTTATAAGACCTTTAGTCTTATACAGATTCCCCAAGCAGAAATGTAGGATACATTCAGGAAAAACAGTAATAGTACCTTAATGGTAATATGATATTTATGTACAGGATAAATTATATAAAGACAATCAAGCTAATAGATTAGTTGTGTTACAGGTTTCTGGAGTTTCTTTATCTTTATTAAACGTATTCTTTCAGGCATCACTACAGGGGTACATAGAAACACTGTATCATAACGGCATCTATGTAGTCCTATAGAAGCGCAAAGATGCCTGAAAGCTCAAGATTACATTTAGTAAGAAGCACATCTCCAAAGACCTGTGATATCCAGGAGGTTTAAATAAACTCCGCCTTTGCCAGTCCCAAGTCCGGATCGAAAAGGAGGAGGGGGAGCAGTAACAAGCTCACTGAAAAAACTTGGACTCAGCTGGCCCGGCTGATAGTACCCTGTAAGGGCTCCTAATCCAGATATACAGGATGAGCAGCGTTTGTACTCCATGTTAGGAGTGGCTGCACATGGCGTCTGTTCCTCATATCAGAGGCGGCCATTTCTTTTGGAGCTAAGTCGGCCTGTCACTGAATAGTGCTCCCAGTCTTAATGACAAAGGCAGATGCATTCTACTTCACCCAGACCCTAATATGATTGAATGGAGATAAGGAAGAAGAAGAGATTTAAATCAATTTATAAATGGCAAACACCGGTGGGAATTCAACTTACAACCCTTCTCTCAGTGACTCGCCATGAAATTGACCTCTTTATGGAAGAGAACTTGTCTATTTTTGTAAATATGCACTTGTGGGGAAATAAATAAATACAGTTAAACCTGTCTATAGCGCCCCCCTCTAAATAACGCCTCCCTCTCTACTTCGCCAGATTTTAAATACGTAGTACAATGCGATTTACATTAAAAGTGACCTGTCTATAGCATCCCCTCTCTATAGCACCCTATAGAGTGCTAACACAACAACGCTGTTACCGAAACGTCACACACTATTTATTTATTTGGATTTGGTCTTATTACCTTATGAGTAAAAATGATTATTTTGCAAATATAAACTGTCCTTTATAGAGAGGTGTCCTCTAGTGTGAGTGTCCTCTCATGGAGGTTCTTCTACTGTATGTAGGTGACATTCAACCATGGAAAAGGTTTTCAATGGAAGCTTTCATTTGTCCATTCCTAGATGCTCCTTCCACAAAGTTGGTGAGTTGGCACTGCTCTTTTGTCAACAGCAGTCTGCCTCCTCACACCAATACTTCTACAGTCCACAGGCAAAACCACTGGGAGGGTTCACCACTGATGAGCCAGGCCCTCCCATTAATTTTTTTTTTTTCCATTGCAGTAAGGGCAGTAGAAATTGTTAATTTTTAAAAGAATCCTACACGTCTATAATAGTTTTGAATTTTCATAACAGATGGCGCACTAATGCATCATAATACAATTAGTCTTAAAAGATGGTGATAAGGCAAAATTTGTCTGATGATGGTAACAACGCCGTTACCAAAATGTCACACACCATTTATTTATTGGGTCTTATTACCTTGTAATTCTTATAGATGGTATAATTTTTTTTTTTATTAAATAAAAAAATAGTACAAGACATTTTCAGATTAAAAATACTTCAGGTGAGAGAGATAAATTGTTCCTTATACTTACATAGAAGCCACCATTAACTGGCATGAGAGTGGTGTACGTCACACTAATAATAATTAAGATAACGAACAGGACATCTTAGAATGCTCAAATTTAATGGAAAAATCAAAACATTCCCGAAATGCCCCAAATGTGATTCCCAACCAGCCAGTCCTGAACATCTATTGAATTGTATCAAATCCTCCAAAAAAGCATCTGGGAAAACCCCAGGACTATAATAGAAAAGAATGGAGATCGTTTAAATGACTTGAGGAATAAGCAACAACAACAACATAGGGGAATACATGCTCACACATACATAGGGGAAAGAGCTGAGACAAAGGGACCTAATGGAGATCATTGGGAGGAATAAGCAACAACAACACTATATATTTGCCAAATCCAGGAGCACAGATAATATGATGGTTACTTAGTTGTGCTTGGTCTTTAAATTGGATCTTTTTAATAGAATTTAATGTTAATAAAAGACAATGAGGGAAAAGTTTCTTATATAAAATAAAAGAAACTTTTCCCTCAGAGAATTGTATTTTATTAATAATTATACCGAAGGTATTAAATTAACAAGAATTTAATGTACAACAAGGTAATAAGACCAAATCCAAATAAATAAATAGTGTGTGACGTTTCGGTAACAGTGTTGTTACCATCTTCAGACAAAAGTACTGAATGAGAAATTTTACCACAGCATGTTTTAAATAGTTACTGTTATCAACTGTTTAGGTATCAACATGTTTAAAAATGCTGTGGTAAAATTTCTCATTCAGTACTTTTGTCTGAAGATGGTAACAACGCTATTACCAAAACGTCACACACTATTTATTTATTTGGATTTGGTCTTATTACCTTGTGTTTATAATCTATAATCCAAATTGTGCCTTATCAAGAATTTAATGTGTTTACACACAATTAAATATTGGAATGAAACATCTCCCTAAACAAAGTAAACTTGATTAAATCTAATTATTAAATCTAAGAAGTGATCTAAGAAATGATCTCAAGTGCCAACTCATCCATCCAATGACATGCTTGGACTGTCTCACCCAGGCAGGGTAATGACCAGCTGCTAGCCAGCTCACTGCACATTACAGTTTTCTATTATTATAATTATCCCTTGTACATGTGGTATATCGTGTTGGGTAGTATTACCGACTGCTTTTACTCTAAGTACATCACATGTGAAAAGCCGACTTTTGTACTTACAAGTATGCCACACACACACAGAACCCCGTTTTATTACTTGTACTCAATGGTGAGGTTGGACTTTTTCAAGAATTAGGGCCCATTGGAGCGATTTTATTTTATTCAGAAAAAAAAAAAGTGCCCAATGAAGGATTTGATCACAGTTCATGGCTGTCTGAAATTCACAGTACTACTTGTCAAGTGATTCCCCACATTACAGTAGTTTGCAACTCCGCCTTTGCCGGTCCCAAGCCCGGATGAAAAAGGAGGAGGGGGAGCACTAACAAGCTCATTAAAAAACCTGGGTTCAGTTGGCCCGGCTGATAGTACCCTCTATGGGCTCCTGATCCTGGGATACAGGATGAGCAGCGTTTGTACTCCATGTTAGGAGAGACTGCACGTGGCATCTGTTCCTCATGTCAGAGGTGGCCATTTCTTTTGGAGCTAAGTTGGCCCGCTACTGAGTAGTGCTCTCAGTCTTGATGACAAAGGCATCCTACTTCACCCAGTGTGGAGATAAGAAAGAATAAGTAGTTTGCAGCCAGCATATGAAAGCTAGGTTCAACATGTTACCAACCAACCAACATCCTTCCCACCAATCTGAAAGGTGCCGATCAATGAACACACACACCCGGCTACTGGTGGTGATAAGAGAGCAAGGGTTATCTTATCAGGAGGTGTGTGTCGTACTGCTGATTGATGGACTCCATTTCCTGGAGCAAGGTACCCATGTAGCTGGGAAAACTTGCATATCTACCACTTAACTGAGGATGCAAAGTAGGAGACAAACTATGCAAATTGTGGTGCTAAAAACCTACACCCACAAAGTAATTTGTTAAGTTGCAAACTTGTCTCATATCACTCGGGGAATAAATCAGCAACTCACTGAATGAGTGAGAGACATTTAACAATGGCATGCTCCACAACTGTGTTATACCAAGGGTGTTGTCCTAAATGTTTTTTTTATTATTTTCTTATCCCTAGAACACGTGGTACAGGCCATGTTAATCATGGTGGGTAGAAGTAGGCGACTTCTTTTACTGTAAGTGCACCACATGTCTATACATGTGCAAAGCAGTTCGACTTTGCACTTACAAATATGCCAGAGCCCTGTTTGGTTACTTGCACTCGCTGGTGGGGTTGGACTTTTGCAAGAATCGGGGGCCATTGGAGCATTTTTTGTGAACTAAATGTGAACCTATGCAACTGTATCAATGAATCAAACCATTTTTTCCCCTATACACAATGTTGGATCCGTTATTTATATATTTCTAAATTCAATCTTATTCAAAATAAACCTAAATAACTATTTTTTAAATCTTAATCAAGAACTGTTCAGTTTCAATAAAAACTCTTAAATCTGAATCAAGTTTCTTAATAAAGTTTCTAATATATATCAAAACCAATTCAAGCGGCCCAATTGTGTTACTCTATATTATCTATTCAGCAAATCAAGCCCAGGGGAAATGTTGGGCACAAGGGTTTTACAAATGTGAAGGTGATGCCCGCCAGGACAACAAGAAACAAACGGAAGCGTCTACAAAAGGGGAGAGCCAAGTTGGCCCAGTCCAGATGCAGTCATATAATTTGCCCCACTGATACTGGAGACATTCCAGAGTGTAGACCCCATATTACTGATCCCTTTCATCCCAACATCTCCCTGCTGGGATATTTTTATGTTCTGTGGGTGAATGAGATGTGTAGTGGTCTAGTTGAGGAAACCAAGCTAAAAATGATTCCTGCTTGCATTCGGCTATTTATCTAAATACTTCAATAGACTCACTCACACAATCCCATTTGTGAGTGTAGGTAACCTTGTATGTGCAAAAGTCAAACTTCTACTGCATGGGTAGACATGAGGTTCATTTAGAGTATAGGCAGCCTATTATGGCCTGCGTACCACCAGTATTGACAGAAGTAGTGGTCCATCTAGAAGTAAAGGAGAGCCAAGCTGTCCATCTAGAAATGAAAAGAACCAAGTTGTCCATCTAGGAAGTGGATGCACATGAGAGCCAATTTGTCCACCTAAAAGTAAAGGGAGCTAATTTGCCTTCTAGAAGTGAAAGAGGACCAAGTTGTCCGCCATTTTGTCTACCTAGAAGTAGAGGAAAACCAAGTTGTCCATCTAGGAAGTGGATGTACAGGAGAGCCAATTTGTCCATCTAGAAGTAAAGAAGAGCCAAGCTGTCAATCTAGGAAGTGGATGTACAGGAAAGCCAATTTGTCCATTTAGAAGAAAAGGACAGCCAATTTGTCCATCTAGAAGTAAAAAAAGAGCCAAGCTGTCAATCTATGAATGGATGTACAGGAAAGCCAATTTGTCCATTTAAGAAGAAAAGGACAGCCAATTTGTCCATCTAGAAGTAAAAAAAGAGCCAAGCTGTCCATCTAGGAAGTGGATGTACAGGAAAGCCAATTTGTCCATCTAGAAGTAAAAAAAGAGCCAAGCTGTCCATCTAGGAAGTGGATGTACAGGAAAGCCAATTTGTCCATCTAGAAGTAAAAAAAAGAGCCAAGCTGTCCATCTAGGAAGTGGATGTACAGGAAAGCCAATTTTCCCATTTAGAAGAAAAGGACAGCCAATTTGTCCATCTAGAAGTAAAAAAAGAGCCAAGCTATCCTTCTAAGAAGTAGGTAGGATGTACAGGAGAATGTCTCCCAGACAATGGTAACTGTAGTGTGGTGAAATCTGGGAATGTTAAGCAGCCTCCAAAACCCAGAAAACTCTCACATTGGACAAGTCAAAGCTTACACCTCTCCTGTCAAAATAAAGATACAAAACCATGCCATCTTTAAAGGGGTAAAAACAAAACAGAAAAGTAATTTATACTCGATACTCGTTCCAATATTAAAAGACAGAAATCTCAGTTGGCTGGCTTCAAGGCTGTGAGACGGGAAAGTCATCTTGGCTGGCAGGCATGTGGAATTGTGTTGCCAGGCTCTGCCCAACTAGAGCTGTCTGATTATTTCCTGATGGCAAAGTACAAATCTAGCACTCCGTGGTGTTTCCTGCACCAAGAGATTTCCTGCTGGTGCCATAAATATCTCCCTAGAAGAAAGAACTTTGTCAAAGAATTCCCCGATAAACACAAGGTAATAAGACCAAATAAATAGTGTGTGAAGTTTCTGTAACAGGGTTGTTACCATCTTCAGACAAAAGTGCTGAATCAACAGTATTGTTACCATCTTCGGACAAAAGTGCTGAATCAACAGTATTGTTACCATCTTCAGACAAAAGTGCTGAAATAAAAAAAGCGTTGTTACTATCTTCAGACAAAAATGCTGAAACAACAGCGTTGTTACAATCTTCAGACAAAAGTGCTGAATCAACAGCGTTGTTACAATCTTCAGACAAAAGTGCTGAATGATGGTAACAATGCTGTTACCGAAACATCATACACCATTTATTTATTTAGATTTGGACTTATTACCTTGTGTTTATAATCTATAATCCAAATTGTGCCTTATCAACTCCCCGATACTTCTAATAAAGCTGTTCAAGTTCCCTTATAAATTTAAATGACGAGACAGTTCCAGATATCACCACTCACTGGCTGCAGGTAGTCATAAAGTAATTTTCTATTTATTATGTGTATATTTTAGTCCTATATTTACAGAAGGCTTGAAGTCTTCTTCTTCTTTCTTATCTCCACTCAATCACACTAAGGGATCAATGACAAAGGCATTCTACTTCACCCAGTCATGATGGTTGTCAAGTCTCAAGCTCTACAAGCTTGATACCCTAATATGATTGAGTGGAGATAAGAAAGAAGAAATTCTAGCTGACCATAAAGGAATGTATACAGAAGTCTTGAGAAAATTTTAAATGTACATAAGAACTAATGTAATTATAGGAACAAGCATCACTACATGTACAGATCTCTTGATATATCTAGAAATGAATATCAGCCATAAAAGTGTGGTAAATAGAGATGAGCCAATTCTCATCTGAACTCATTGTACTTGTCAAATTGCCACAAAGCTAGATACAAAGTAGGCCATCGTACATAACAAATCTTTCAATTCTCAGATACTACATGTACAGATATTTCGATAAATCAAGAAATGAATATCTGCCATAAAAGTGTAGTAAATAGAGGTGAGCCAATTCTCATCTGAACTCATTGTACTTGTCAAATTGCCACCAAGCTAGATACAAAGTAGGACATCGTACACAACAAATCTCTCAACTCTCAGATTATAGCTTATCACTACTGAAAGAATGTGGCCAATAAACTGTCATTATCTCTGATGCTTGTCAAGCACTTTCTTATTTGATAACTTCACATTTAATATTTCTACAGTTTTATAAATATATAAATATCAAGTTATAACTATATACATAATTTGACATATAAGTATGGTCTATTTTATTTTCACAATTATATAATATTTAAATGCCAAAAGAAATTAAGTAAATATTGATATTTTAAGTTTTATGAATAAAATTTTAAGAGGTCCTAGTTTTACATATCTTTAACAATATTATGAAATTGAAGTGTGTTTTAAATAACCTACAATGAAAGTAAACCACTTTAAATGGTGTATTTTAAGGTTATTTAAGGTTTATTGTCAACTCTCTCTCTCTGCTTTTTAAATGATTATGGTTATGATAAATTATGAAAGAACAAGAAGCAATGCCTGGACTTACTTGTAAGTTTGAATTGATTGATAAACGTGGCAATCCCAATTTTTCTAAAGCTTCTGTTACATCATAATAACATAAATGACCATCACCATTAACATCTAATTGCTGGAATAATAATTTAAGTCTTTTTTCCTCAAAAGCGGCGTCTTTTTGCCGTGTTTTATAGTTCTTTTGACCACTCATGATTACAGTCAACTTCGTATAGATAATTCATATGGAAATTCGAAAGATAGATACATTGCACTACAAATGTGTGTAAAACCACACTAAAAAGGAGTGACCAGCTCAATTTTACAACTGAAGAAAAGTTCTGAATTAACAGAGTAAAAAAATATTTAATAAATTTTATAGTTAAAACTATTTTTTATATTTATGATTTGTTTGTTTTAATTTATAAATATATATTTGGAAAATATCATAAAAGTTATAATAGTTATAATTTTATCGTTTTTTTTTTTTGAAAATTCATTTTTGGGGATCATTCATTTTTTTAATAAAAAATATATTTTTCACACAATGAGTTTATTTTTTATATATTTAAAATGATATGACTATTTATTAGATAATACTGCTTACATGTGTAGGCTACGCGCAAATTATTATTAAACAGTTGAACATCTATTAGTGGACACTCGGCTAGCAGACATCTGTATACAAAGAACAGTTTCATCGCCAAAAATACCTTTTTTACCAATTATATTATCTCTGTATGAGGATACATCTTACAGCATCAAAGATAATCTTACCTCAATTTCTTAAACTTTGCCTCTATACTAATAGATTTTGGAACAACCAGGTAAATGTCAATTTTATCATCACTGGTAGATTAATCACTTTTTGATTCTTCTATTTTTTGAGAGAGAGATAAAGCCTATAAGAGTTTAGATAATTATAAATTTCTGATAACTCACTTTAATTTATGAGTTTAATCAACAATGAAGGGTAATCACATATCTCTTTCTTGTTTGTCTGGAGGGTGGGGAGCGTTTTGATTGAAGCCTTTCTGGTTGTTGGTGAAAATAGACTCTGACGTCAGCTAACAATAAAAATGGGCAACTTATTTTTTTAAAATCACAATTAAATCATTTATAATAGGAGAAAGTTAAAAAATTGAGGGAGGACTACAAGCGTGTAAAGCCAAATGTAAGAAAAACCATGTTTGTTTGCAAAAGAAGGAAAGTTCAGCTTCACGCGCTCGTAGCATTCCCCCCACCACCCCTATCTCCCTCGCGGAATACAGCGAAATTAGCGCGCCACTAACTTTTCCATAATTTCTCCCACCATTGAGTCGTCAACTTGTAAACTCAAATCTGGAAAGTTAAATTCCAGAAGATAAAATATATTAGGTCCTCTGACATATCACTCACCTCTTGTCACAATTTCTGGGGGACAAACCCTTTAAGGGTTCATATCTATATTGTTACTGTGATTGTAAACAAGTAGTTTTTGTGAAGGTGATCGATCAAGTAAGGTTTCTTGATACAGCGTTGATCTCATTTCAGACGGGAATTATTATTTAAAAAGTTTTTCGAAGGGTTAAAGGGTTGGACTTTGTCATCAGGCAAGACTTCATACTATCTGAATATTAGAGACCTAAATCCCCCCCCCCCCCCCCCCCCCCCCAAAGTGATTTTTGATATAGGATGTCATCAAATTTCTTAAAAAAGACTGTTCATTCTCTAAGTAAATCATTAAGCAAAGAATTTTTAGCTATGTATGCAAAATAATATATTCTAATTAGATATGATAGCACAATCACAAAATTATACGAGGTGTGTTCATAAAGTATCGCGACTTTTGAATTTTCGCGGGTTACGTATATTCGAATTTTGATCTTTTTGTGGCTTTATGTTGGTACTCATGTCTCTCACTTATGCCGACTGCTGGACCGTGGCGGCGGACGGTTGGCTTCGACAACACTGGAGCTGACGTCACTTCCTGTTGATGCAACCCTGCAGGCGGCGTCGCCATACTGACTTGTTTTCTTTCTCCATGTTTACTATTTAATCTATATATAATCCCTTTACCTTGTAGTTAATTAAATAATAATTAACGTTGAGCGCTGTGTGTAATCAATTGGAATACAACAAAGATTATAAGACTGAAAAAGCGCAAGGCCTAAAACGTGAGTAACCAAATTTCCTTTGATTACTTGGCCCATCCTTTTTTCTACTTACCAAATATTTTGTAAAATGGCAAACACAACGATTACAAAATTAAATGCTGCTAATTACTCCAGCTGGAGCTTCCAGATGAAACTCGTTCTAATCGAAAACGACTTGTGGAGTTTGATCAATCCAGGAGAGGCTAAGCCTGACCCTAGTGACTTTGTTGCAACAAAACTTTTTTTGTCGCGGGAGGGTAAAGCGTTTGCAAAAATTTGCCTCGGGATTAATGATAAACAACAATTGCATGTTCAACATTTGAATACTCCGAAAGAGGTCTGGGAGGAACTGGAAAAATTATACGCACCAAAGGATAGTATATATCGAGCCATACAACTAAGAAGGCAGTTATATGGCGAAAGGTTGACTCAGCACAGCAATATGGAAGGGTATATGGGGAAGATAAACCACATTGTAAACGAACTGGCCCAAATTGGCGACAAAATTGATGATGGCGATTTGGCTATGGTTCTTTTGGGTGGATTACCGGAGGATTGGGACACCGTTGTCTCAACCATATGTAACTTGCCTGATTCAGACTTCACGACCGCCACAGTTAAAAGACGGCTGTTGGCAGAAGCAGAAAGGCGTTCGTCTAATCTACCAAAGATGTGGGTGCCATGGTCGTTAATGCCGCTTCGAAGCCCATTGAAACAGAAAAACAATTTAAAGCAAAGGTTGTTTGTTTCAAATGTGGAGGTAAAGGCCATTATGCAAGGGAATGCAGGAAGAAAGGAAAGAATGAACAAAGACCAAAGAGGTTTGACCAAAACAAAGGCGTAAATATGTCAGCAATGTGCAACACTTTGTTTGGAACTACCGCCGAGACCTGGATCATAGATTCTGGAGCGACACATCATATGACTCCCAAGAGAGATTACTTCACATGTCTGAAAGAGTGCACAAGCAATATGAGTTCCATCACTATTGCGAATGGCTCTTCTATAGAAGCATGTGGTATCGGTACTGTCAGTGCCAATATTGTTGGACATAAGGTAGATGCCAGCAATATGGTTGCCCAGAACACCTTGTACGTTCCAGATATGCGTCACAGTGTTCTATCTGTACTCCAAATGATAGAAAACGGTAGAAAAGTTGTCTTCAACAAGAGTGGTTGCCACATTATGGACATGAATGGTAAACTCTTGATAGAGGGAAAGAAGCTGGGTAGACTTTACTACGTCCAGACTACTCCATCCTCTCCGATAGATCAGAATGATCGTGTTTCTCTTGCATCTGAATGCAAGGAAGAGCTTACACTGGAACTTTGGCAAAAAAAGGCTGATGCATGTAAATGCATATACGATAGCAAAGATGGCCAAGAACTAAAGCGTAAGAGGACTTGATTGCAGCCCGGCAAAGCCAGAAAAGTGCGAAGACTGCTTGATCGGCAAGTCTTACCGTCTGCCATTCCTTCAACACTCACACAAGGAGGAAAAAAAAATCATGCCGTTGGACTTGGTGCATGCGGACTTGATGGGTCCACTCGACGTATTGAGCTGGGGAGGAGCCAAGTACATCTTAACCATCATTGATGAATCTACGAGATATACAAGTGTATTTTTCCTGAAAAACAAAGGCGGAACCCTGGGAAAAGTCAAAGAGTGGATTCAAGAATCTGAGAAACAAACCAGCCGGAAACTAAAACGAACACGTACGGATAATGGCTTGGAATTTTGTTCCAAGGAATGGGACACTTTCTGCACGAGCGTTGGAATAGTTCATGAATACACTATGACGTATACACCCCAACAGAATGGTGTGGCAGAAAGAATGAATAGGACACTTCTAGATCTTGTCAGGAGCACTATATCTGGAAGTGGTCTGCCAAAGGCTTCCTGGGCGGAGCTGACTTACACCGCAGCCTATGTCAGAAACAGAGTTCTCAACAATCACAATGGTGAAAGCACGCCATATGAACTGTGGACAGGGAACAAGCCTAGTCTTAAACACATAAGAGCTATTGGCTGTCAAGTATTTGTCCATATTCCAAGACAAGTCCGTAAATCCAAACTCGAAAGAAGAGCTGTCAAAGGTAACCTTGTTCGATATGCACTCAGAGGACGTGGCTACAGAGTGTGGATTCCTGAGATGAAGAAAGTGGTGGAATCTCGGGACTGTGTCTTCAAAGAGAGTGATGTATCGAGGAACGACAGCAACCAGGAGGTGCTTCCATCAGTTGAACACTACAGCTATGGGACTCAACGGGAGATTGAGGAGTATCCAGTGTCTTTATTAGATCAAGAAGACGTGATACCTACAGAAGAGGACAGCCATAATGAAGATACTGTGAAGCCTTCTCCTACTCGATCTCATCCAATGATTCTAAGGAACCAGAGAAATGCTTAGAACTCAATTGAACTCCTCAGTACTGAAGTAAATAAGGGAGATCCTACTTCGTATAAAGAAGCTATCCAAGGCCTTGAAGCTGAGCATTGGCTTGAAGCAATCGAAGAAGAATCGGAATCCTTGAGAATGCACACACAAAGTTTGGGAACTAACAGAACTACCAAAAGACTCTGCCCCAATTGCTTGTAAGTGTGATTCAACTGGACTATGTTACAAGTGGAAGAAACCTAGCGGACATTTTGACCAAGCCACTGGGAAGAAACCTACACGAACTTCATCGTTCGAGACTCTTAAACGGCGAAGTAATCCATAAAGAAGGGATCACTTCGAGGGAGGAGATTGCTGGACCGTGGCGGCAGACGGTTGGCTTTGACAACACTGGAGCTGACGTCACTTCCTGTTGACGTAACCCTTGCAAGGCGGGGTCGCCACGCGACTTATTTTCTTTCTCCATGTTTACTATTTAATCTATATATAATCCCTTTACCTTGTAATTAATTAAATAATAATTAACGTTGAGCGCTGTGTGTAATCAATTGGAATACAACACCGACAGGCTCGACCATTTTGAATGTCCACTTAGTTGTTGACAGCTGCTTTGCTTGCAGGTGTTTTGGATCGTCTTCGATTTTTACCTATTAAAAAAAATGGATCAAAGAACCTGTATCAAATTTTGTGTGAAAAACGAAATTAAGTGCGCGGATGCATTCCGAATGTTGACTGTGGCATACGGAGAAGCTACCTTGGACCGAAGCAACGTTTATCGGTGGTACAAAATGTTCTCAGAAGGCCGAGAAGATGTGAACGACGAAGAGCGTGCCGGACGCCCGAGCACTTCTACAACAGACGAAAAAATTAATGAAGTGGAGAAAATGATATTGGCTAATCGTCGAATCACGGTAGAGAAGTTGCTGAGGACCTAAACATATCGATTGGCTCGTGCCATTCGATTTTTATCAATGATTTGGGCATGAGACGGGTCGCCGCGAAATTCGTACCAAAATTGCTCAATAGCGACCAAAAACAGCATCGCATGAACATTGCTAATGAGATGTTGGACTCTGTCCTCGACGACCTAAATTTGCTCCAGAGGGTCATAACTGGTGACGAAGCGTGGGTTTATGGTTATGACGTGGAAACCAAAGCTCAATCATCTCAATGGAAGCTGCCGCACGAACCAAGACCGAAAAAAAGCGCACCAAGTTCGGTCAAATGTGAAAGTTTTGCTGACAGTTTTCTTCGATTGCAGGGGCGTGGTGCATCATGAGTTCTTGCCACAGAGTAGAACTGTCAATAAGGAATATTACCTGCAAGTTATGCGCAATTTGCGCGAAGCAATCCGCCAAAAACGCCCGGATTTGTGGAAGAACAAAAATTGGCTTTTGCGCCACGATAACGCCCCTGCTCACACATCGTTGCTTGTGCGCGCCTTTTTGGCCAAAAACAACACACTAATGATGCCGCAGCCACCGTATTCCCCAGATCTGGCCCCCTGTGACTTTTTATTGTTCCCTAAACTGAAGAAGCCCATGAAAGGACGACGTTACGCTACGCTTGACGAGATAAAGACGGCATCGAAGGAGGAGCTGAAAAAGATTTTTTAAAAATGATTTTTTGAAGTGCTTCGAAGATTGGAAAAACCGTTGGCACAAGTGTATAATATCTCATGGGGCTTACTTTGAAGGGGACAAAATAGGTATTCATGAATAAATAAATAATTTTTGAAAAAACACAAAAGTCGCGATACATTTTGAACACACCTCGTATATGTGAAAAAATAAAAATAAATGGGGCAAATGTCAGGTATTGATATTAAAAACAAATAAGACATATCCTGACCGCTCACATGAACATTTTAATTGGCAGAGCGCCATCTGGCGGAACAAAAATCAACTAAACGTTGATTTAACCTTTCCTGATATTTAACTAACCCATCTTATTGATAAATCAAGAAAAGCCAACCACGAATGTGTTTCGGGCTGTTGGCTCTCGTCAGCATTGTGCAGGCTGTACCTCAGCAACCAGTTCTAGTTCAAAATAACTTTCTTAGGTGTGCTCAGCAAGAGCAACCTAGTTCATAAATGCTCACTCAATAGTTATGTGTGTACAGAGGTTCATGATATATATACAATAACTAATATTTACAATCTGTATCTTGTAAATCCGGTCTGTACATCTACTGCTTGCTTCTATCAGCAGTGTTAGAGATTTATCTGGATAGATTAATGTTTTGACATCATTTGTGTTTTTCATTTTGCATTGTTTTAATCGAATTTATATAGTAATTTTCTTGGTCTGAGGTTCTTTTTCTTTTTTGTTTTCTATTATAGCCACAGGCTTTTTGAAAGTTTATTATGCCTCAAATTTATACCTCAACGACCAATAATATTGGTCCAAGAGGCTTTCTGAGAAATCAAAGCCTGGCCTTTTCCACTTGATTCCCCTTAATTACTACACAGACGCCCATTTCGGAAGAGACACCGCCACCGACTATGTAGTGTACTACGAGAGTTCTTTCCAACGTCGTGGGCAGGTCGATATGATGGCTGGCGTTGCCTACCTCAAGACCAAGATGGTACTTGCAGATGTTAGTCTTCGCCACAATTGTGGTCTTCTTTGCCTCGGGATGGATACCGACGCTGAAAAGCCAGGACTGCAGATCCAAGGACATGTCACAGGAAACAAACATATTCTGGATCAAGGGTCGCACGGCTCAGCAACTCCAATATATAATGGCACGCCTCGGGGCAGGATAGTCAGGATGAGGTAGGGCCTATAGGACCAGCTATAGGGAGATGTCTGCGCCGTGCACTGAGAAGAAATTTCAATTTAGAAATTTAGACTCCTAATATTCCATCCTCGAGGTGTTGCTCACAAACGTTCACGTGCGGTAGTACTAGCGGCTTGGACAGAAGTGCAAATATACCCAGGTCTATTTAACCAGAATTATTATCAGATTTTTCTCCAATCCAAGTCGTCTTTTCAAATTTCTCGCCAAGATTTTTGTCACGGAGAGGTCAACTCCACTATTCTCATGAGCCACGGATATTCCCTAGCATATCTACTCTCTGACATCCTGAAACGGATCCAATACTTGCTTGGAAGAATCCCAAACAGTGGATCACTACTATTCAACTGCCCAGGTACTTTTGAGACAGAGAATGCATACAGCCTTGCTACTTGGACTGGCTGATCCTGCATCGTTGGCCAGCCTCCCAGACTCTCTGCCAGCATTCCTAGTCAACTGGCTCCATTCGACAACCCGCACAGGCCGCGTGACTAGATCTCTACACTAGACTACTGGAATATTCAATGAAATTGTTTAAATTTTCAAAAAAAAAAAATCTAATTTGTCCTTCCAGGTGAAGGGCTACACAAGGTCACAGATAGGGTAGCGAGAAGCTGTAGAACAGAGGTGCGAGCTGGTATTTCTTTCAGAATTTTGCTCTGCTCGAATCTAGAAAACCTTCAACACAAATTTTCAGATGTGTTAACCTAAATCACACACACAAAGCTTTATTAAGACCACCGGTCTTATACAGATTCACCACAGGAAGAAAGGAATCATATATGGAGCTCCTATACTCCAGGCAGCGCAGCACCCAACAACAGCCTCCAGGTCCGACGCATGTCCAATGGCCACACGTTCCTTCGTACATACGTCATGGTTAGCGAATCACTGAACAGGCTAGTGTGGAATCAGCCACGTTCTAGTCTTCGCTTTCCTCGTCCAAATAAACCACGGCATTCGGCGATTCTATTAATATCCTCCGAACGGTGATGTTAACTTAAATCAATAATATTTTTTTAAGTGCAGTTATCATCATCATGTATTGCTTGTTTTTAATAATTACGCCTATATATATAGTTGTTTAGCATAGTTAGTGTGGGGCATAATGCTGGTGTGGCTTGTGGATAGGCCGCTGATATAAATCAAATTATTTTTATAAAATAAATTAATTTATTTAAATCATGAAATAAAGGGAGGAAGGAAATAACGGCCGTTGAGAGAAAGCCTTGTTGTTTGAACAGCGTGCGTGCCAAGCGTCCCGGATGTCACGCGTCGGAGCCGCGTGTGGGCCAAGGTGTTCTTTAAACTCATGCGCCGGCTGAGACGTGGGGTGGCCGCCACAGTTCGTAAAAACTTTGTATGTATGTAGATGCTCAACGTAGGTTGAATAAAAAATTATTCTTCTTCTCGATTAAATTCCGTTTGTGATGAAGTGTAAAAGACGCATCAACAAATATTTCAACTTGGTGATGATAGAAGATTGTGTATAAGCACTAGAAATGATATTACCTAAGATCATGATTGGGTGAAGTAGAATGCATCTGCCCCTTTGTCATTAAGACTGGGAGCACTACTCAGTGGCAGGTTGACTTAGCTCCAAAAGAAATGGCCGCCTCTGACAGACGCCATGTGCAGCCGCTCCTAACATGGAGTACAAACGCTGCTCATCCTGTATCCCTGGAGCCCTTACAGTGTACTAACAGCCGGGCCAGGTTTTTTAGTGAGCTTGTTACTGCTCCTCCTCCTCCTTTTTCATCCGGGCTTGGGACCGGCAAAGGCGGAGTTATATTACCTAAGTCTACGACGTTATCGGAGATGTTGTTGCGTAGACGCGCAGGTAGTTATCACAGCCCTGTTGTCCAGAGTTGTTGACGGCGGTTATCTCTGTCGTCGACAGCGCTACGTCACGACCGGCCACGTGGGCGGTTGTTTGCGCGGCCTGCCTACATTTACATATCTACCTACTTTATAATACATATATGTAATATTATAAAGAATATTGTCTAATAAATAATTATGTACCATGTTGGATAATGTATTCTGTATGGATTCAAATAAAGATGGCAGTCAAAGGACGTGGGAGATGGAAGAAGTAGAAGAGAAAAGAACGACAGATCCAAGTCGTGTATCTAGGTCACTTAGAACAAAGAGGCCCTCATATTCCAGAGTTGAATGTCCTGAGAGATTGGGATGTTAGGCCAAGCGTCTTCCCGACCAAATTTACCATCATGGCCGACAGAGACAGGGGCCAATCAAAGGTCAAGCAGGGTCCCACATGACCCAAGCCAGGGGGCGGGGCAACCACAGTTTCGGTCGGTAACGAGTGTGTCAAGACGTGTGTGTGCTTCTTCTAAAAGTAGTGCCTCGAGGTCCAAGATGTGAGTCATCTCAATCCAATTTAATCGCGAAAATCCTTCCATCTCCTCTCCCGAGCCGCCAATGATTAATATTCCGAAGTGTTTTGTGATTCATTAATCGATATAGTGTGCCGATTTTTTTCATCCACCGCCATTGATAACGACTGCCCAAACAATACAAAAATCCCAATCCACTCCCGAGGATTCTCAGGACAAAGCACTGTATCACAGCGAAGTCGGCAAGCATTTTTTTAAATTATAGAGAGTCGATAAGATTCTCAGGATCCTTTTCCCATATATCACAGAGAGTCGACAGGATGGACGAGAGAAACGAAACGCAAGACGCGGAGGAATACACCGCAGAGGGAGGAAACAACCCCGCCGTAAGTACGCCCAAAATAGAACCACCCCCGCCGTCGGCAGAGTTGCCGGCCGTCTTGACACGCCTCGCAGCGTGTTTATCTGCCCTTCAGACCACCAGCGACCGCGTGACCCATCGGACGGAGATAGAAGTCCAGAGCTTCGACGGGACCTACCCAGCCGCACAGTTCTTTCGGACATATGACCAGAAAACAGACTGGGATGGTCTCACCAACACGGAAAAAGTGCTCCGCCTACCCCGTTACCTGAACAACAAACCGCTAGAACACTTCAGGAGGCTTCGGATGGAGACCCAACATTACATCCAGGTGAGACAGACCTTCCTGGATCTCTATCCGGAGACCAATGAGGCCACGTATGCCCAATACTTCTCCATGAAGCTGGCCGGACAGCCCAACCTGGAAGAATACTATCGGAATAAGACCGCGCTGGGTCTACAACTGGGCCTCCCACAAGAGGTCATCTTGGAGACGCTCACCGAGGGGCTGCCACCCTCCGACCAGCGCCTCGTCCGCATTGTGCCGCCAGAGAACCTAGGTGCATGGTTCCGGCTGGTGCAGCGGATCCGCGGCAGCGGCGCACCATCTCCAAGGCACCCAGACGAGCACGCACCACCCCTACTGGGCCCCTACGCACCGGTGCGACCTAGTCCAAGAACAGTGCCAACCAGGTCGACCCCGCCAACAGACTGCCGTTTTTGTGGTGGACTACACTGGCACTCTGAGTGTCGTCTCAGACAAGCCCCGCAGTTGCCCCGTGCCTCCGGAGACGCACGAGCAGCGCGCTCCGCGCAACTAGCGGAACAACGGCCGCGAGCCCAGCCCCATCACCAAGCGTCACGCGCACAAGCCACTGGGATAACCAAGGGAGCCCCAGACCAGCAGCCAGCAGGTAGGCCTACTGACCAGGCCTTTCGTCAACCTGACAATTAGATTGCCAATCTCCCATGGACTGTCCCTACCATTCCTGATAGACACGGGTGCGTCCGTTAACCTAGTGTCATGTGCCATATATAAAAATTTAAAGAATAATTTCCCTGACCTAAATTTAATAACTAAAAAAATAATAAATTTACAGACAATAGATGGCCACGTGCCAACAATAGGCCAGATTACCTTCCCCCTATCCATTCATGCCATAACCCAAAACGAAGTATTCCACGTGGTGGACGCCCCTCTACCATTTGGAATACTTGGTATTAATACCCTCCGTAAATTCAAATTAAAAATCGATTTTGCACATGGCACTATGTACCAACTCGATGCACCTTTGTCGCCCCTGACCTACCACTTTGCTGTGTTGCCCGAAAGGTGCACATATTGGGAATGCCAGGCGGACCTATGCAAGGCCCACACTATTTTTCCGCCTTCCGCCAACAATACCCAATATGCGCATTTTTCGGACAACACGTCCACAACCCAGGGACTCACCCAACCACCGCACCATGTCCAATCAAAGAACTTTTTTAGAGCCAACTGCTCTTATTATAGGGTCAAGGTACCAGAACAACCACCCAATGCCAACCTCTCACACCCCACCAAGGTCCAAACGGACCACCTTCACCATACACCCAAACATCCCCATTCCACACACCATTCCATGTACCACACACACCACCCAACATCACCAGAACACCTCCCAGGGATCCCCATAGACAATCAACCGCAGCCACCGTATCCACCTCAATTCCCGGCGCTATTGCGCCAATACCAACACGTGTTCTCCCGGAACAAATTCGCGGTCCCATGCCTAAAGGTTCCCCCAGTAAGAATCGCCACCAACTCCGACAAAGTCGTCACCATCCGCCCATATAGGGTACCGATATGCGACCAACGGGAAATACGCAGTCAGATCCGACAGATGTTGGATAATGACATCATTGAGCCGTCCTACTCCCCTTTCTCTAGCCCGGTCACCCTAGTGACCAAGCGAGACAAGACCAAAAGGTTTTGTATCGACTATAGGAAGGTGAACGAGGTCATAAGCTCCGATGTCCATCCACTCCCGAGGATCGAAGATATACTGGACCGTCTCGCGCGGGCCAAGTATTTCTCGACTGCCGACGTCTCCTCCGCATATTGGCAAGTGCCGATACACCCTGATTCTCGACCACTGTTGGCCTTCGCCACGATAGACGGGTTGTATCAGCCCACCCGATTGCCTTTCGGACTTAAGACCAGTCCACAGATCTATGAAAGGGCAATCAATCAGGTCCTGCAGGGGCACGGACTTGATTGTGTGGCGCACTATTTTGACGACTTTGTCATATATTCGGAGACACTGGAGGAACACCAAGAACACCTGCGCAGGTTTTTCGCGTTCTGCGACGCGGAGAACTTGCAACTCAACCTCACCAAATGCGAGTTTTTTAGGCAGACCATCGAATTTCTGGGGTACACAATCACCGCTGGTACCACCACCCCACTTATCCGCAATACCGACGTAATCCACGCTATCCCACCCCCGAACAATCGCAAAACGCTGCAATCCTTCTTAGGCGCCGTGAACGTCTATAATAAGTTCATCCCGGACTATGCCCGTTTGCGGACCCCACTCAACAACCTTCTCAAGAAGGATGTGACGTGGGACTGGGATGACAAATGCCAAAAGGCGTTCACCAGCCTGAAGGAAAGCCTCACACAACACCCCGTATTGCACCTCTACAAGGATGAACTACCATGCCAGGTATATTGCGATGCATCAACACTTGGCATTGCAGGCGTCCTCAAACAAGTCCACTCCGCTGGGAAGGCCTACCCAGTCCAATATTTCAGCCGCGCTCTGCGTGTACACGAGCGGAACTACACCATCTCCGAACTAGAATGCCTCGCCATTGTCGAGAGCGTAGAGAAGTTCCGTGTGTATCTAATGGGCAGAAAATTCACCATATTTTCTGACCATCACGCACTGCAGTGGCTGAAGACGATCAAAAACCCGTCAGGCAGATTATTCCGATGGAGTTTGAGGTTATCGTGTTACGAATACGAAGTCCGCTACATAAAAGGATCACTACAACATGAAGCGGACCTCCTATCCCGTAACCCGTTTTGTGGATTCTTAGACGCCACCATCATTAAGAACCATCAACTCACTCCTTCGGGAGAATCTAAACTGACCATTGATCGAAACGGACTGCAAACCCTAAAGCGTAGAGGTGTAACCAAAATTGTCGTCCCTGACGCCCTCGTTCCCGACCTACTAACAAAGGTGCACAGTCGGTACAACCACCCGGGCATATCCCAGATGACCAGGCTCATCTCTACCCAGTACTACTGGAAGGGGATGTCAGAAGACATCTCCAAAACCACCAAAGCCTGCGCCATCTGTCAGTCAACAAAACACCCTCGAGGTCCCACGTTTGGGGAACTAGGACAACTTCCTGTGGCCACTCAGCCTTTTGATCTGGTCGCCCTCGACACCATAGCTGGGCTTGCCAAATATGGTAACGCCAAAACTTACCTCCACGTTGTGGTGGATCACTTTTCGCGCTACACGTGGACCTTCCCCTCAAAATCTACCAGCCTCACCACCTATCAACAGGTGATAAAGCGAGTGTTGCAGGACGGCTCTCCGAAACGCCTACTCACGGATAGAGCGCCTGCGTTCACCTCACCAAAGTTCAGGAAGTTCCTGATTAACAGGAACATCCATCCCCTGCTCACCACCAGTAACAACCCCCAAGCTAATGGTCTATGCGAGCGCCTGAACGCTACCTTAACAGGCAAACTAAGGTTACTCCATTTGGAAAACCCCAAAGCCGCATGGACTAAGCTGGCGAAGCGCGTTACTGTGGTGTATAACAACACGCCCCACTCAGTTACCGGGTTCCCACCTGGCTACCTGATGTTCGGCGTTCTACCTCCCGAGCTCACTGAGCATGTAAACCCCTACCCCGTTTTAACCACAGCCCGACGGATAGCCCATGAACGTACCCAGGCCAAGCACCTCAAAGACAAACATGCCTACGACCAACAACATAAGACACCCCATTTTGAACCCGGAGATCTCGTGTTGGTAAAAGTTTACCATCACCCCAATACAGGCAAACTGGCTCCGTATTTCACGGGTCCCTACGAGATCTTAGAGATCATCTCTCCCAACGTGGTGAGAATAAACCGACCCAACCAACCTCTAAATCGGAATACCGACACAGTCCATGTAAATAAATTACAGTACTATAACGAAAATATTCGTTATATCGCACCTCCCACTCTGATACCACACCCTGCTAAACCCCAATCTAGGACACTACCACCACTGTTCGAGCACCTCACCCCAGACCTCTTTACAGTTGAGCGCTTTGCTCCTACAATAGGCAATTGTACCACTACCACCCCTGTTGACCCACAATGTAACATTATCGCCCAACGCGATATTCCCCAACCTGCAATATCCCGTCCAACCCATATAACCAAAGTTAAAACCCCAATCCCTACAGTTAGGGCTGATCCCAAACCAATTCCCTTACAGGCAAGGTTTTTTCGTAACGTGAAAACCTTCCCCTTGTTCCACCTCCTATACCTCATCAACCTTTTCATCCTACCCACTGTACTATTACCCATGGCCACCCTACTGTATGTCAGTGTCTATACACTGCAGCCCAACCGTCTCTTCCAACTACAGGAAGCCCTATTCGAAATAACCATCGCCGTAGTGGAACTAATCCATCGAACCATAGGAATAATTCTCCCGGAGTTATGGACCATCCTTGTCCACAGTCATGCCTTGGTCGCTCTAATAGGTGAAATCATAGGAGAGATTTTCCAAACCCTCTTTAGAGCGCGCCAAGTCGAATAGCAATCTCCCCACCTTTACAAACACTCGTCGATCACCCCGCTGTCAGCTGGCGTCCACTTTACAGAAGCCTTTCCGATCACGTGACCGACGTCACATCCTCCCTGCGGAATGTAAACAAACCCGCCGTCACTTTTCGCGTGTCACCACACTTAAAGTTACTTTCTGGAACATACACTCACACACACTCGCATACATTCACGCACCTATATAGTTTTGGCAACCTTATGACCTACGACCCTATAATAAACAAAGATTGGACATTGTTATGTAAAAAAATATTCTTCTTTTGTGTATATTTTTGTTAACCAATTTTAAAGGACTTGTACACAACCAGCACTTTTATTTTTTTTTTATTTTTATTTTTTTTTCCCACCATCCATGTCTATCACCCTTTCAATTTCTTAATCACCTCAAGTTTATTTTTTCCTTTTATTGTTTAAACCTTGTTTTGTCCTAACTGAATGAACAACTGACCTGACGCAATACTTCTCATGTATCAGCCTTCAGTTTATCATACAGGAGCTTTGATTTCTTTTTTTTTTATGTTTTGTTTATATTTTTTCCACCGCCCCAAAGGCTAATCAGATTTCTTTTTTCTTTTTTTTTTTTTTTCCCTCCATCACCAAATTTTATTGTCTATAGTTTTCTTTTTTATCTCTGTTAATGTCTTATATGTTTTGTTTGGATTGCACCTCATAGAGTTTCCCTTGCTGTGGGTTTCCACACAGCAAGATTGAACACCTATGCAGGCAAGATTTTTTTTTTCCTCCAAAAAATTATCATATTTTTTCCTAGTTTAGCAAGCACCCCTATCTACTCAAATTTCTTTTCATTACTTATTTCCATCATTTACTTTCTCCCCAATTGTATCTAACCACTCACTATTTTAAAAAATTTTATTTTTTTTTCTTTCCCAAAAAATTATTTTTCTTTTTTCAGAATTTAATACAGACCCCTTTTAAAATTCTTATTCATAGGGGGCGCATCTGTAATATTATAAAGAATATTGTCTAATAAATAATTATGTACCATGTTGGATAATGTATTCTGTATGGATTCAAATAAAGATGGCAGTCAAAGGACGTGGGAGATGGAAGAAGTAGAAGAGAAAAGAACGACAGATCCAAGTCGTGTATCTAGGTCACTTAGAACAAAGAGGCCCTCATATTCCAGAGTTGAATGTCCTGAGAGATTGGGATGTTAGGCCAAGCGTCTTCCCGACCAAATTTACCATCATGGCCGACAGAGACAGGGGCCAATCAAAGGTCAAGCAGGGTCCCACATGACCCAAGCCAGGGGGCGGGGCAACCACAGTTTCGGTCGGTAACGAGTGTGTCAAGACGTGTGTGTGCTTCTTCTAAAAGTAGTGCCTCGAGGTCCAAGATGTGAGTCATCTCAATCCAATTTAATCGCGAAAATCCTTCCATCTCCTCTCCCGAGCCGCCAATGATTAATATTCCGAAGTGTTTTGTGATTCATTAATCGATATAGTGTGCCGATTTTTTTCATCCACCGCCATTGATAACGACTGCCCAAACAATACAAAAATCCCAATCCACTCCCGAGGATTCTCAGGACAAAGCACTGTATCACAGCGAAGTCGGCAAGCATTTTTTTAAATTATAGAGAGTCGATAAGATTCTCAGGATCCTTTTCCCATATACCACATATATAGATTATATTATAATGAATTAGCGCGCCATCTTTTATGAAAATTCGAAACTATTATAGACGCGTATGATTCTTTTTAAAAATAAACAATTTCGAATTAATAGTTTCGAATTTACATATATAGATTAAATAAAAAGGCATATATTGGATCAAATATAATTTATTTTACCAGTATTTCAGTTGGCTGAACGCCAACCTTTATCAAGATATTACAACATTTTAATGATATTTTGATACAATATATGCCTTTTAAATATTTATTTATGGATTGCTCTATTTTCAAAATATATAGATTAGTACAAGACAACTGAATATTGATATAAATCGCATCTTGTATACTAAACTTTTTTTTGTTGTTGTTGTTGGTGTATAAAATCAAAGATAGTGTGTGCTCGCGGGCAAAAACAATAATCTGTGGTGTTGCAGGGTATACCACACAAAATATTATTTTAAATAATTAAGCTTGGGAGAGATTTGTTATATTTAGTATAATATATAATACAACTAGCCGAATGACCCGGGCAACGCCCGTGTTTTACCCGATTGAATGTTTTGATTCAAATACTATTTGTTACAATTATAAATTGGCGCCTTAAATAAATGCATTTTTTAGTTAATAACTATAGCCTATGTGCTTTATCTGTCTATGTACTGTTGGCTTCCGTAGGCGTCTCTTACTGGGAAAAAGAAAGAGAGGATTCCATTTGGTTATTAACTAATATATGCATTTATTTAAGGAGCGACCCGCTCCAACACAATAGTTACAAAAACGAAAAAGCGAGTGGGGGGGCATGATGGGGGGACAAAGGTGGCGTGAGCGTAGCCAACCAATAGGAGGGCGCCATTCCAAAAAAAAAGCAAACGGTGACAGAGACGAAAACTGATTAAGAGATGAAGAATGACGCTCGTAACTGTATATAGAATATAATGCGGTTATGATTATAGAACGATGTTTTACAAGTTTTACCGCAAATGTCTTTTTATAGGACGAAAAATCGTAATCTTATTTTAACGAGAAATAACATCCCTAAGGATAGGAATAGTCGTTATTTCTCCATAAAATAAATATTACAATTTTTCGTCCTATAAAAAAGAAACGTATGCGGTAAAACTTGTAAAACATCGTAGTATGTGTTTTAATATACACTAGATTTTTTCATATGTACCATAATAATAAATAGTGTAACAGCCCCAATATGTAGATATAATTCAACACACCAGCTTGACCATCATGTAATCATAAACAAAGAAATAAAGTTTTATTGAGAGTCCGCCGCACATAAGACAGGACGTCTGATAATGAAATGGACACTAGAATCCCACCCACGACGCAACAAAGCCGGCCCAATCTCCAGCATGGAGGACCAGCCCAAACAACACGGACTCGCCCATGGAACCAGCCCTCCGTCCTGCCTTTTGGACATCCCAGAACTCCACCACCCCCCTCAATCTGGGGCTGTACCCGCGCCCCTCGGACCAGCAATTTCAGAAGCCGTTAGTTAGTTTTACCGTATCTCTAGTACGTGATGGTGTGAATGGGACCGCAGATGGACGGCGACAGGGGTTGTTGAGGGCTCAGGCGAGAATCCTCACGCCACTTCGCGCCTGGCGGCGCCAGTGTGGCGGTGGGAACCGGCCGAGACTGGAACCCGGGGATTTTGGTTTCGGTTTTGGCTGCGAGCGGGAGAGCATCTCCGCGTCTGGCTGTGTGTAGTGTTCTCCTTATGTTCCGGCACTGGTTATAAATAAAACCGGTACCGAGGGAGCTTCGACGACTCAGAGTGGATTATTGACAAAACAACGGGCACAACGCAACAGGGGTCTTACAGCTAACCTTCAGGGGGAGAACTCCAGTAAGTCAGTGAGGTCATGCTCGATCTTGGCACCGTCATCTTTTCTGTGTTCATCCTGTTGTTGACTATAAGTTAAGCTTACATCAAGGAGTTTACCAAGACCGGATTTTACAAACTCTGAACAGTCTTGTTAACCCTTAATTACTCGCGTCGAGACACAGGTCTCACCTAAAATTTTAATCGAAAAAATAAATACGATTTTCGAGTCCAAATAATTTGTAAGTTTTTGTAGCTTAAGATAGCATCGAAATAAATATTTTAGACCATTTGTTCTATCGCTTGGCCCCTAGAAGGAAGAAAAATAAAACAAAAAAGCCACCGCCGAGACAAACGTCTCGACGCGAGTACTTGCGTAATAATTTTGGTTTAGGTTTCATTTTCTGGCTGGCTCTATCTTCGTAAAACAGTAAGTTATTGTTCTTCTTCTAAGTATATTTTTTGTTCCTAAATATCCTAAATTCTCTGTCTCTCTTAGATATTTAGAATTTATTTATTTTTATTCAATATTTTAATACTAAATATTTTCTAAAATATATATTATATTATAAAAAATGGCTAGTACTTCTGAGAGGAATCAGAGTGAATCCGACATGGATTGCGATGAAATAATTTGTGATTTATCCGATACTTCTGATACCGAAATTTATAGTTATCATGACACAGACTCTGAACAGAATTCAGAGGCGGATGAAGAATTACCAAATGATGATTCTGAATTTTATTTTGGAAAGGATGGTGTCACAAAATGGAAAAAGACAATGTGGCAGAAAACCCAGATTCGTACAAGAAGTACAAATATAATTTCTCAATTGCCAGGGCCTAAATCTGAAGCAAAATCGATAGAATCTGAATCGGATGCATTTACAAAAATAATTGATATTGATATGGTACAAAAAATTGTAGATTGTACGAATGCTTATATAAGCAATATCAAAGAACATTTCTCTAGAGAAAGAGATGCCAAATTAACTACTGTACCAGAAATCCTAGCTTTATTTGGACTTTTGATAATGTCAGGTGTCAAAAGAGCTGCTCATTTAACCTATAAAGAGCTATGGGCGGTGGATGGCTCAGGAGTAGAAATTGTGAGATCAATTATGTCACAAGATCGTTTTTTATTTCTTCTACGTTGCCTGAGATTTGATGATATTACAACAAGAAAAGAACGAAAAAAGCTGGACAAACTTGCTCCAATTAGAGAATTTGTAGAAGCCTTTGTATATAACTGTAAAAAGCTCTATACTCCAGGTGAATATAATACAATTGATGAGAAGCTCATTCCATTTCGTGGCAGGTGTGGCTTTAGACAGTATATGCCCAACAAACCTGCAAAATATGGGCTCAAAATATATACCATTAGTGATGCAAGAACATTTTATACCTTTAATTTTGAAATATATTGCGGAAAACAACCCGATGGTCCATATAAAAAAAGTAATTCACCCGATGATATCGTAAAAAGATTGATCACTCCAATATCTGGGACAAGCCGAAACATAACAACAGACAATTGGTACACTAGTTATAAATTATCCCAAGATCTTCTTACAGAACATAAACTCACTTTAGTTGGCACTTTGAAAAAAAATAAAAAGGAAATCCCTAAAATATTTCTGCCCAATAGGAATAGGCCAAAATATAATAGTATATTTGGCTTCACTCAGAATACCACCCTTGTATCTTATGTCCCAAAAAAGAGCAAGGCTGTTCTATTGCTCTCAACAATGCACTCAACTCCCACAATTGACGAAGAAAGTGGATTCAAATTAAAACCTGAAATTGTAACATTTTATAATTTGACTAAAGGCGGGGTTGACATGGTGAACCAAATGTGTGGAACTTATTCTGTTGGCCGTCGAACCAACAGATGGCCTCTATGCCTATTTTTCGACCTACTAAATGTTGCAGGCATAAATTCAGAAATAATTTTCAAGTCTTTAAATATAAATTCACCTCGAGTTCCAAGAAGAATCTTTTTGAAAAATATTTCCCTACAATTATTCCAGGATCATTTAAAAATTCGATCCCAATTGAAAAACTTGCCAAGAAGTCTCCATGACCTGATAATATTGCATTGCAAGAAGGCTGAAAGTCCAGAGGTAAGTTATATATATTTCATAAAATTATTTAAAATGATAAACATAACAATCTTTTGTTTACCACAGATCGAAATGAGTGTAGAGTCAGAACCTAAGAAGCGAAAACGGTGCTATGTTTGCCCAAGTACCAAAGGTAGTATGACACAAATTATTTGCTACAAATGCAGGAGACACATCTGTCAACGTCATTCTTCGAATATTTGCAAAGATTGCGAATAATATCCGTCTGCAACTTTTAATAGTAGCCTATTTGTAAAACTATGTCAAACATTCATTGTTTTTACTATAGTCATTGTTTCAATAAAAATAAATAAATATAAAAATATTTTTTGCCTTAATTCACATGTGTCATAAACTACACACAATTACGAATATAATGCAGCCTAATTTTCAATCCAAATATTAAAATTTAACATATTTTTCGGTTTTTTAAAGTGAGACCTGGATCTCAACGCGAGTACTTACGTAACAAATATAGGCGCGAGTAATTAAGGGTTAACTCAGCTGAGAGACATCTCCGTATAAAATGAAAGGATTTAAAAGCACGAAGGTTTCTTTTATACATAATACAAACTACTACTGTCCTTACTGCGATGAAAAAAATACATTGGGAGGGCTTGGCTCATCAGTGGTGAACCTTCCCAGCGGTTTCGCCCATTTAATCCACCAGACCGCTTTTCAGAGCTCTAATACTGTATTGGACGATTCCGCTTATATACGCAGCACTGAAGGATGGAATCTCAGAAATGGGTTTCAAGAAAACTATGGACATAAGCTTATACCACCGAATACCACCGATATTGTCACAAGTGGCCTCTAGTCAGTGAGGTCATGCTCGATCTTGGCCCCGTAATATTTTCTGTGTTCATCTCTGTTGTTGACTATAAGTTCAAAAAAGCCATTTTTATTGAATAAAAAACTTTTTGCAAATTATTTCGATTGATATATCGTTTTAAATCATTTGCAATTCTTTCACAATCTAACTATAAGTTAAGCTGTGGTGATATAGAGGTCAGCGTAGAGTGGGAGGCTAAACAGAAAGATGAGAGGACCAAGTTCAGGTTACGGTCACAGGAAATGGGATAGAGATCTGGCCAATCGTGGAGTCAAGTCCTAGCTGGAGCCCATTTGTAGCAATATCGGTGGTTCACAGAGATGTCACTCAGCTGTGTTAACGTGAACTGTTCAGATTTTGTAAAATCCGCTTTTGTTAAACTCGTTAGTTGGTATAAACAGTCATTGCTCTGACGCCCAGTACATCCGCTGTTTAGCAGGAATATATCCTGGGTCCCTTAATACCTGGTCCCCTTCCCACTTTAATCTCGCGCGCTTTATTTTACAATCATTTTAAAAAAGTGGGTTTTTCAATGAAATAAGTGAAATTAAGATATATACACACAGCTTTATCTTATGAAAATAAGATATATAGCTCGCAATTTAAAGTTGATTATCTTCGTAGGAGATAGCTAAGAACTTTTCCATCTAAAAAACTGAAAGGTAAAACTTTAATAAGGCGTAGGACTCGCTATAGTTCCCGATCTGTTCATAAAATGGGCAATCGGGTCTAGTCTAACATATGTAAATGAAGAAGAAATCTTTTTGTGCAAGCGCATGCGTACGTGCTTATGTATAAATGTGTTTGTTCCGCACACGTTTCTACAATATTTATCCTTCTCGATGAAACTATGGCACCATTTAGTTCTGGAAGAAGTCATTCTCATTACTAGCATCAGCTAGAGAATAGAAATCCCGGAGATTTACCATTTATTAATGCAATAGCCATGAATCACAATATTCTATTCCAGATTCTTCGGTTAAGGGCTGGATGATGATGCTATCCTCGCGTCTGCCAAGTCATCAATACACAGAATCTTTCTGAGTCTTGAGATGAGGGGAGAAGGTGACTTACTGTCTGGAGGAGGACTCTCTGTCTCCCGGACTTTACATAACTGTATATAGTTTATTCTTTTATTTTATCTCTCTTTTTATGATTATTATATAATACCACCATTGACTTGTGTATGATGTTAATAAACTATTTTTAAATCTCTATTCCAGATGAATACCTCATTTGCTTATTCCTCAACTTTATACAAAGATTGTTTACCTTACTCTAATACAAGGATTTACATAACTGGTTTATTTCTCAATTCCTAATTCTACCTACCATCATGTTAGTAACAAATTTGAATATATCTTGGCTCTCAATGTACGTCTATATAATTGCACACATCACACCTTGTCTTTACGCCCGTTGACGCCATCCTGGCGTCTGCCAAGACGCGCATCTACAGGTACTTCCTCGGCGCGGAACTGAGGAGTGTACAGGAAGACTCCCTCCTTGTCTGGAGGAGGACTCTCTCAAGGTGGGGAAGCCTTCCTTGCTGAAGATATTTATATATATATTCCCCTACACTTTATATGCCCTTTTACTCTTTTATTTTTCCACCTTTGTAAAATTTGATTGAAAGAATCAATTAAATTGTTTAAATTGTCATTTACGCCCGTTGAAGAACGATGTCGTTCGAAAGCTAGCGAAATAAACATGTTCTATAGAAGAAGTTCATTTTGAGTTTGTAATCTTACAATATAGTTACATAGTTACAACCCCGGGATATATTAACTAGCCTGATATCAAGCTAATTTGAATAGTCCATTTATTCCACATACTTTTCCAAATGAGTTGACGGATGACACTTTAATAGCAATATAGGGCCAGGTCAGAACAAGACAATTTCACAGTTTCAAAGATGTTGCTGCGTCGTACCCAGACGCTATTCGTGTACTTTGTCTACTCAGGATGCCACAAAGATACACACGTGAATTCGTAGGGATTGCAGCTAAGTTAGCGCTTTATTATTTAAGGCTCTAAACAGAAGGAGTACAATAAGTGGGACTTGCCTCAAACTTCCCCGTCAGAAGAATCCTTGGCGCCGTGGATGTCACTCTTGTTAAACGTCCTGCTCCACAATGTACACGTCCAGCCAGGACTACACCGGCTTGTAGGCCGCTCCGATGTCAGGCTCTCCTGGCACCACCTTGGAGGATCATCCACACGCTCTGGAGGCAAGTTGCCACGTCTTCTCTTTGCCGCTGATGTAACCAGACTCTGTCCTCCCCCACACAGGAATGCTGTTTTTGGTGCCTGCCACATGGCAGCGGGGGCAGCTAGAGTCCACCCCTCTTTCCCCAACTTTACTCTGGTATCTTGGTGTTGTCATCCATGTTACGATATGATTTAACTGCCTTCCTTGTCAGTGCATTAAAGTAGCGTTTCGTGTTGTTAAACACGTCCATTTTGAAGCTTTAATTTATTTATGTTCAACTTTCTAAAAATAAATTCAAATATCATGACGTTAAGCCTGTTAGAACTCGCTTCTTTTTAACGGCGCTCTGCTACCAGTTGATGACTGTCAACCGACATTGACAACTGTAATTATAACAAGTTAACAGCTTCCACTCCATTCTGCCATTAACCAGCCAACTACAGCACTCGGTCTATATTACCGAGCGCTAGATGATTGAATTATCTTGGATAGACATAACACTCACTTATCATAAAAACAAAAAAAAAGTGCTCGATAAAAAGAACACATAAAAAGTGTCATTCCAGCCATTAAAACCCACGATATCTCTTTCTCGCAGACATGTGGTAATTCTTGAGTAATCTTGCTATGGTGCAATCCCCTTTCTTGTAATTCAATAGCACGCAAACTACACTCATGAACAAAACTTAAGGAAGTTTACCATTTAACATGTTTACCGGGATCCAGACAATAACTACGAAAGATATTTGATACACAGTGAGCTTTATTGAAGACGCACAGATAACCAAGTGTGAACAAATTTGCCTCTGTCTCCTTAAAAAATATATAGACGACCGCTGACTTTTCACTTCCTTGAGTTATGTTCATGAGTGTAGTTCCACTTAGAACTTCCTTTTTGGAAGTTTATAAATTTTATCTTGCTGATATATATGACCGATTTTTTTCTTTTACTTACTATCTAGTAGATAATCTATATATCAGGAACAATATGATGAACCCTATTCTTCCAATCACTACTTAGTTGCTATGTTGAAATTTTCTTCAAGGAATGTTGCAGGATTTGCGACTTTAGAACATTCATTGGAATATCTTAGGATGAAATGGTTTTACATTTAAAATTCAATTGCCATCTATCGTTAAAATCTGTAATAATTATTTTTAGAAATATGTTTCTTTTCACATATCAAATATTATCTCTACAGACCTTACTAAGGTATTGTGAATGAGAGGGCTTGGCTCATCAGTGATGAACCCTCTCAGCGGTTTCACCAAATTAATCTTCAGACCGCTCTACTATTGTATTAGATTGGTTTTCTTATATTCCCTCTACACACACATTTACTAAGGAAGACAGCTTAGGGATGTTTATGGAACCTATGGACATAAGCTTATAGGTCTGTAGAGGTGCATACGTATAATTACAAGAACTTTCATCGAGAAATGTTCTTTCGCAAATATGGTTCCAAAACTATATTAGAAAGTTGCACTTATAAATTCAATTGATATCTATCAATAAAACGTGTATAATCAAATATTATCTCTACATACTTTACGTCGGTGGACGAGTGGGTAACACCCTCGATTCCCGACAGTCATGAACCGGGATTGAATCCCGCGTTTAAATTTTGTCTAATATGTGAATAACCTTCACGTATTATTCATTGTTCAATTATCATGAACTAGGTTGCTCTTGCTGAGCGGTACCTATTTATGTGAATTTGAACCATACATACTTTACTATTTTCTCTACTTTTTTAAAACTCTGTGAACTCTCTTTTGACTGTTGACTAGATGTCAATAAACTATTTTTAATTTAAAAAAATTAAAGACTTTACTGTAATGATAAAAGGACTTGGCTCATCTATTTTAATGGATTCTGGTTCAAAATCACATCAATAGGTACCGCTCAACAAGAGCAACCTAGTTCATGATAATTGAAACAGTGAATAATTTGTGAAGGTTATTCACATATTAAACAAAATTAAACGCGGGATTCAATCTCGGTTCATGACTGTCGGGAATCGAGGGTGTTATCCACTGGTCCATCTATTGTAATGGATTGGTTATCTTATATATCCTGCATTTACTATGGAAAGCAGTTTAGGGATGTTTAGGGAAACCATTGAGAGACTTCACCACTTATAAACCAAGTCCTCTCATTCAATACCTTTATCATTGCAGCAAGGTCTGTAGATATAATATTTTATATGTGAAAAGAAACACATTGTAAAAATAATTATACAATGAGGGCTTTCTGGGACTAATGTAACAATTCTTCCACATTTAGTGCCGGCTTGCATCTGACATGCGCAGAAACCAGAGTGACCGAGCATTGTTTGACGTCGATAATGCTTGGTAACGCTGGAACGCCATCCAACTCCGCATAACAACATGATGATGATAACTCCAGAAATTATAGCAAATATTCGCAGAGCATCGCTACATTTCTCACCCTCACAGAACAAAATTAAAAGGTTGTCCCAAAAGCTCGTGTTTTTCTTATTACTCGGTGAATAATATTATTACGGCGAATATACATAATAATAGATAATACAATTACTTTATGCATAATATAAAAACATTATAGATAACGGCGAATAATAATTTTTTGCAAGTGTGTACGAGATTTTAGGGCAACCTTGTAGTGGGCAGAGTAACTGCCATGGCTAAACAATCGGTATAAGACATGGAGATGATCTCCTTGGATTCTGATTATCCCTGTAGGTCCAGAGTTTGGGATTCTCTCTCAACGTATGTACGTTGCCTCGCCAAGACCTTCAACGGATTTTTGATATTCGACAACTGACTCGGACATTGTTCCCTATAAAAGTAAGCTGCTTTTTAGTCATCCACTTTCAAAACTGATTCCTTTTTAGTTTGAACATGAAGATATCAATTTATACGATGATCAAAATGGAATACTTTGCCTGAAGATATTTGAATTGGAATATATCGTAAATAATATTTTTTTAAAATACAAATCATCATCTAGCTCAAAACCTCTTGAATAATATTTTGAATATATAAGAGAAAATTCCATGTGAGATTGAAGAAATATAGATCATGTTGGCACTTACATTTTCTTATTCGACATTGGATTATATTTCTATGTAAAAGTGGCACGAATGGAATCTCTTGTTTGATTCAAGTTGTCTGATATATTTCTAGCGTTTAGCTGAATCTGATTTGGGGAGTCACTCAAATTGTGACCACACAGGGAGCATTGAACGGAATGCAATGGCAAAGCAGATATCACTTCATCCGTTTCTCTTGATCATTCACAGAAATCCACGACTTTGCACAAGAGCATTAATCTCCGGCAATACCAGCCGAGAGTCAGCGGTTAATCATCACGAATGAGTACGAGAAACCAAACTGACAGTTTATAAATAAGTAAACCCTTGACTAGTTTACTCTACAAGCATCCCCTACCCTTATACAACAACAACAACAACAACAACAAAACAGCTTTATTAGGGCATCTTGCCCTGTACGGATTCTCCGTGGAGTTACAGACAATATTAACCATAAGAGAACAGGTGAAAATATAGTATTTACAGTCAAGGTATGTCAAACAGGGTGACTTTTTATTGTGTCCCTGTTCTTCTCTCTTCCATGAGTGCAATTTTATTCCCAACCGCTTTTTGAAAGTTGAACAGTTCAATTGCCCAACTTTTCTTATCTGAAACAGTTTTTATTAGCTTTATTGAGTTCAAATGCGGTCTAGGAAGACTTTTCAGGATCTTTTTTCTCTCTCCTTCCAGATCCCCGCATTCAGCAATAAAATGGTATATTTCATCAGTTATCTGACTTCCACATAACCCACAGTACAAATCTTCTTTCTTAATTGCGTAAATATGATTTTCTTTGATCATTGTTGACATTAATCTGATCTGTGCAATAAAACTCACTAAAGCTGAAGACAAATTGCATGAAAAGTAATTTTCTGGAATAAATGAATCATAAAGTAACCTATAGTTTGAGTATGTTTTCGTAAGAGATAATTTTGCCAGATCTTGCTGCAATAGCTGTTCAATTTTTATTTTTAGTATATTCGGAAGTTCGATCTGTATGTCATCATAATTTAACCTATAGTTTAGCCATGTGAGTCCACAATGATTGCTGATATCCATAATATTCTTACAGAATCCTATAGGTTTTTTTGTCATTAAGGAAATTTCCTTCAATCTATTCCAGCATAGCTTAGGTAGTCTATTGTCTTCCATTTTTTGTAATCTAATGAAATATTTCAAAATTAATTTGATCGTTGTAAAAGTCAAAGATATTCTGCCTGTTTCCAGCCTTACAATGTACCCTGGTATATATCTTGGTAGATTCAGAAAATTTTTGATAAACGTATTCTGTAATTGGTCTATAATATCCGTATTGTCCCAAGCCCACACAGGGGCCGCATAGAGCAGTATTGATTTAATAACTGAGTCAAATAGATTCAGAGCAACTTTTAATGAGTTAATTTTTTCTTTTTTTATCAGTCTAATAGTTGCATTTATTGCCGTATTTGCTTTGGCTTTATAAAAGAGGGCTACCTTTTTACTATTAATAGTGGAAGTGAATGGATATCCCAGATATGTAATATTGAACGCAACAGTCAGTGGGGTGTCACCCCAGTACCAGTTTTCGTGTCTTGCCGGTCTTCCTCCATTTCTGAATACTATTATTTTGGACTTATTTTCATTTAAAACTAATTTGTTCTTATCCAGGTAAGACTTTAGTAAATTGATTTTAATTTGAAGATTAATTTTCGATTCTCCAATTATGGCTATGTCATCCGCATACATAAGTAGGTGTAAAACGCCAAAATCAGGGAGATGAAATCCTGTAAGTGCTGAGTTATTATAAAGTTCTATTAGGTCGGCCATATATAGTATAAATAAAAGTGGGGAAAGTGATTCTCCCTGCAACACTCCAGAATTAATTTTCACATTATTTGAATATTGTCCTTTCCATCGGATAGTGATCTTAGCTTCTTGGTAAAAGTTTTTTATCAGCATTACAAATTTATTGCTAATGCCCATTTTATGCAATTTTTGCCAAAGTAAATCATGTGGGACTGTGTCGAAAGCTTTAGTCAAATCGACGAAGAAGACATATAGCTTGCCTCGTTTTCTTCTCAGAGATAATTGGATGAGTGAATTCAGTAGTATTATGTGGTCAGTGCATGATCGGTTCTTACGGAAACCTGCTTGGTTTTCTAAAATAATCACTCTTTTTTCTATCCAGTTGTTTAATCTGTTACTTAGTATTGTAGTAAATAATTTAGATATATTACTGCAGAGGGCAATCCCTCTGTAATTTGTTGGGTTATTCTTATCACCGCTTTTATATATAGGGTGTACTATTGAGTTCGTCCAGAGTTGCGGGTATTTTTCTGTGGACATTATTTTGTTGAATAGGTTTTTCAATTTATTTAAAGTCGGTATTGGTAAATTCTTTAGCAACTCATTTGGTATACCATCGAGTCCCACTGCTTTGCCGTTCGCTAGTTTTTTTACTACATCATGGATCTCTTCAAGGGTTATTTCCGCGTCTAAATCTGGATCTTTCCAACCGATCATCTGGTTTACCGTAAAAGTAGCTTCTTTATTTTCTTTGTTCAGTAAATTTTTATAAAATAAAAACCATTCTTTTATATCAATCTCACCTTGTATTATTGTTTTTTTTCTGAAGGATGCAATGGCATTCCAGAAGGATTTGGGATCTTTGGCGTTCTTTATCCTTTCATTCTTGTTCTTATTGAATTCATCTCTTTTTCTTTGCAGGAGCTTAAAATATTCCCTCCTAGCCTCAATATATTTTTGGCGGTCGTGTATGTTATTTGAGTTCCTACATCTTTGTAAACTTACTTTGGTCGTTTTTTTCATAATATAGCAATCTTTGTCATACCAAGGTTTTGAAAGTTGGTGTCGTCGTTTAGCAAATTTAATTATATTTGCCGATTCCATTGCCGTGTAGATCTGTTTAGTAAAATTTGCTGTTTCTGTGTTAATATCGGTTTCATTTCCAACTTCAATATCACTTAAATTATGTTTTAGCATCTCCACATTTTCTTTCGTCCAAATGAATTTTCGTATTAGTATTTCATTTTTGTACGAGGATTTAATAGCTTCATACCCAGTATTAATTTGTAAAACAATTGGTAAGTGGTCTGAATATGAAAGTTCTTCGATCCACATATCCGATATGATCTGTGTTAAACCGTGTGTGTACATGAAATAATCCAAAACCGATGAACCTCTTTCTGAAATAAAAGTGAATGAGCCGTGCGTGTCACCCCTAGTTCTTCCATTAGCTATTGTTATAGAATTTGAGTCAGTGAAGGAAATTAGTTTTTCAGATAGTTTCGAAGATATTAGGTCTTTAGATTTCCTATATTTGTTGAGGGGTGAATTTAATTTCAGTGGGTTATGGAAGCCTCCAGCATTGCCTATTCTAATATTGATGTCACCAGCTATTAGTACTTCGTTACCTTCACTCATGTGATAATCAATATGCCTAAGTAAATTTGTTAAATTTTGTTCTTGTAATGCATTAGGAGGTAAATAAGCAAACAGCAAACATATACTCTCGGTGGTTTTGTCTAGAAATTTGTGTGTCAAGACAGATATCCAGTAAGGGTTTGTTTCGATTTTTCTAACCGTATGTTGGAAGTTTTTTTTTTATTCCAATCAGAATTCCCCCCGAGCCCCTTCCCTTTAGTTCTGTCTTCATTGCTGGGCTTTGAATTATGTAATATTCATCAGTTAACAATTCAATAACACCAGTGATCCATGTTTCATTTAGTGCAAAAAGTTCGTATTTTTTTAGGTATTCAACGAGTGGAAATATTGATGTTATTCTATTGAATCCATTTATATTCCATTGTAATATTTTAATTTTAGTATCTATATGTTTGGCCTGAGTTACTTGTTTGTCTTTTATTGCCGATTCACAGTTTTTCGTATGTGTATACCTAATTTTAGTTGTATTTCTATCTGATATATTTTCCATAACCTTTGAGTTTTTAATTTTAGAAGTTTAGCCGTGAGTGTTTTATCATAAAGTGGCTGTATGGACATTGTATTAGAGATCTGTTTATCAATGGGTTGACTATTTACAAGTGATTGTTTCCTATCTGCCTGCTACAATGAATGTCCATTGGCATCTACAATTTGTCCATCACAGACCTTATATGCTATGCCATTAATTATTAACTTATTGTCCCTTAGCTTAGCTAGAGTACCTTTTTCGACGAGTTCTCTTCTTTTGACATTCAGAACGCGTCGTTGTTCTCTCATCTTCATACTATAGTCCTTCGATAGTGAAATCTTAGTTCCTCTTAGATTGAAAGCAGCTTTGAATAGAGTTGTTCTATCGTTTTGTTCTGGGACTTCAACCAGGATCGGTGCACCAGGTTTTCTGGATACTCGGTGGCATCGCGTGATGTTTATCTTCTCCGTTGTCCGCATATTTTCTTCGACAACCCTCCGTATCCGTTCTCGGCAGTCCTCGTTAATGTCTTGTTCTATTCCGTAAAAAATAAGGTTCCTTTCTCTGCTCTTTGCATCCAAGTATTCAAGCTGGTCTTCTAAGTCTTTTATTTTTTTGGAGTTTTGAGAGAGTGCTGCCTTTGTAACGGCAGAAGATTCCTCTAATTGTTGCAGTCTTTGATTTATATTTTCTACTCTATCGTCGATTGCCGAAAGACGGGATTCCAGCCTCTCACCCCAGTTATCCAGCCTTTTGATGAGTGCATTTATCAGATCTTTGATCTCTTTATCCCTATCTAAGCTTGTTTCCAACGTCGTTTGTTTGGACATCCTAGGGCCTGGATTTTGTTCAATACCAGCTAATATTAAGAGCATTAAAACTACACATATAAGGAGAAAGTTTCGGTAATATTTTGAAAGTGAAATATTGACGCGTGATAAGCAAATCTTTTTGCCGCCGTATGTATCCGGCTTGAAAGTATGTAAATTTAACTCAGAATTCTTGTCTAATAGACATAAAATTATGATGATAAGATATATTGGATATGAAGGTTTCATTTCAGATATATTGAGTTTGAACTTTAGCAAAAATAGAGGAAATATTTTAGTAAGACAGTTCACTTACCGAGAGCGACGTTGCTTGCAGCCTATTCGTGCCGCCTCCTAGCGGAGAATCCCCCTACCCTTATACATTAGGATTATTATCATTGCCTATACGGACAAGGTACCTCAGTTGGCCGGTATTGTGATCAGTGTGCATGGATGATCTGGTCCATGGACAAGACACCACCACCATCATTGCCTATAGTTTGATAATCTTGATATATGTTAACATAAACGCGCCATCTATATACAATGAATGAAAACATTAAGACGCGAATGTTTCTTTCACCAATAATTCAAACTTCTAATGTCCTTACTGCCATGAGAAATATATAGATGGCGCGTAATTGCTTTGTGTTAATTTATGCCTAACTGACCTTGTCCTTATTGTTTGCGGAAGAGCATTGCTCGATTCAAGTATTTATATGTAATTCTACTGTCCTAAACGCTTATGTCCATAGCTTTCTTAAATACCATTTCTCATATTTCACCCTTTAGTGTAGCATATAAAATCAGAACGAAACAATACAGTATTAGAGCTCTAATAAGCAGTCTGGTAGCGGTTAAATTGGCGAAAGGGATCACCACTGATAAGCCAAGCCCTCTCAATATTTTTCATCGCAGTAAGGACAGTAGAAGTTTTAACTATTTATGGAAGAAACATTCGGGTTATACTTTTTTCATTTCTAAATATAAGTAACATTATTTACAATCGTTACTAGGTGTTACTTTTACCCCTTTTTCTGAAAAACATTCTCCAAATGTTCCAATATTGTGAAAGTGTAGAGAGAGTGACGTCCCATGACATTAATGATTGATTGGTGTTGTTGCTACACGGATTCTAATTTTGGTCGGCAATAAACTTCTCTGGTTGTCGAAGGTTTCTAATTTGGGAAGTTCCCATCGGGCTATAGTCGCCCAAATTTTTCTCTCACAATCACTGAGCCGAATTATCAATTCCTTTCGCATCTTCTTTGTTTCTCTCTACCGCGATACTTCTATCTTGTTCATGAAAGAGACACTTCGGCCAGTAGTTTTTATTATTTCAATGTTTCGACAAAAATATGGACAAAAATATTCCGACGAAAGATAAACACTCTACTAACCGAAGTAAGTGTGTGTTGTGACAATTTTTTTTTTTTGACAATTGAAACAAATTTTATTGACTTCTTGTCTATAATTTAGATTAAAAATGGAAATAAATAAACTAAAAGACAGATGATCATGCGGGGGATGTGCCCCAGCGGGTGAGCCTTCTTTCCCTGGCGATTACGGGTTCTCTGTTCCTCCGGTCAGCCCAACCTGAACGAAGTACCGGTAGATGAAATGTGTGTTGTGTGTGTATTTTATTCCATGAACAATGAATGCTGGCCAGGCAATCCCTACCTTCTTTCTATCTTGTAAGGAATAATATTTTATAATGGATCTCTCAACTACCAATTCGAGTGCTAACTGCTTAGTTAGGGCTTGCTAATTTCTCTAAATTACACACACAAAGAGTACTACAGTATATTCGCGTGTAATGTAGAAATATTTTTGTAAATATGGAAAGGAAACTATTTTTCAAAATCTCGATCTTAGATTTGGAACATCATTTGCTTTATATAGAACTTCATATATCAATTTAATTGTAAGAATAAAGGGATTTGGTACCAAAGTTCTTGAAAAAGTTACACGTATACATATTATTTCTTTTTAAAAAACAGATAAAATTTGTTAGAATTTTTCAATATACCATTTGGAAAGACATTTCGTGGGTTATAGAGAAAAGAGGAGGTCTGTAAGAGGTGAAAAAGATTGCCATAGCCACCACGTGGTGACAGTTTATTTAGGTTTGCTCTGGTGTCTGAGGAGAATTGATAGCAAATTGTGGTTGGCCGTTTATATGAACTTCCTTTTCTAATGATCCATCTTACCCTACCCAGTCGCTGATGTCAGGAACTGCTCCAAAGGGCGATGTCCTCGGCTGAGAGGAAAGGTGGCTTGCTATTTCGGCAGGTGTCTATTTGCGGCTATAGACACTGACG